>JAJKFL010000012.1:27671964-28014464 GCA_021186555.1 Reticulitermes speratus
ACCTTCTGCACTGAACTGGAGGACATTTAGCACGGTTGGGTGATGGTGTAAGAGACAAATAGACCGAAACATTTTTTTGATAACACCCAAATCGAAATTTTTTATTTTCTATAGAAACGTCTTCGCATATGAAGATGTATCACGTATATTTTTAAAGAAATCTCCAGGGATTAACCAAATGCATGGACAATAAATACCTTTTCCTGCAGAGTAATAGACATATGTATAGTGTCAATAGGTTGCGATAATTTATTACAGTGTACGAACTCCAGTGTATGCAACCATTCGATTCAGAATCTTACATCTTCCCGTCTGATACCTGAAAACGTAAAAATCAGAAAGCTATAATTTAGCCTGTTGTTCTATGTATGTGTGTCTATGAAACTTGGTTCCTCCCACTGGAGGAAGAACAGAGATTTGAGGCACTTTAGAACAGGGTACTAAAGAAGATATGTCGTACAAAGAGAGAGGCAGTAACAGGAGTTTGCTAAAGATCATAAAGTTAGAATCTGCATTATCTGAAAGTCTTTCAGGCTATAATTACGGTAATAAAATCCAGGATTATAAGGTGGGCCGGGCATGTGGCACGTATGATATAGAAGAGAAACGTGAAGGAAAGAGACCGCCTCAAAGACATGGGCTTAGATGAGGGGATAATACAGGGCATACACAAAATAATGGTGCGGTTTTAATAGTGAACACTATTAAAACCGCACCATTCTTTTGTGGATACTCTGTATTAAAATTAATCTCAAACACTACACCATGCCTACATTTCCTAACTTATTCCTACTATAATTGGCAGGTACATAATTATATTATCTAATATTATTATTATTATTATTATATTATAAATTATCTAATATTTTCAAAGTATCTATAAATGCAGAATGGCTCGTTTAAAAATATGTTTTTTTTTGTGTGGGTGTGTGTGTGTTTGCTGCGCAGAGCACTTATTGCGAATTGAGCCTCGCTGACTCTAACTAATGCACAGCGACCTCTAACACTAATTCTGTTCAACGTTGACGTCAAATAAGGACTCAGCCTCTGTTGATAATTAAGGCTTGTAATTTACGCTTGGCAGCTAGTCTGAACAGACTGCAAATGGCTCAGGGTGGGTTACATTGTAAATCACACCAGTCGGCTTTCCAAAATACGTCCACTAACTTTAGAACAATGAATCCTCTACACCACTCTACTGACATGGAAAATTATAGCTGTACTTTCATTGTACATTCTGGTCACAAATACACTGCGTAAAAAATAAGTACAATCACATTCAAATGCAGGGTATACACAAAAGAATGGTGCGGTTTCAATAGTTTCCACTATTGAAACCGTACCATTCTTTTGTGTATACCCTGTATATGTAGATTGCGAGATTTCAGATCATCTCATCGACGACTATAAAATTCCAAGTCTTTTGGATTTTTATTTTATATCTACAAGTAAATAAACACGGACGTTTTGAAAGACCTTTGTGCTTTCGAAACTACGGTAAATACAGTCGAACCCGGTTATAACGACATCGGTATATACGACACCTCGCCTATAACGTCATATATTCTGTGGTACCAATCAATTCCTCACTGTTAACCATAACATTATACTCCTCGGTTATAACGACACTCGTTTATAACGACACAAAGTACCCAGTCCCTTTCATAAGGTTATAACCGATTTCAATTCTGTTTGTAAGTGGACATGTGATAACAACCCTTAATAAGTTAATCTTATATATAGTCTTATTCCGACAAATATACAATTTATATGTCAATAAAGACTATTTATTGACATAAGCATATATTAAATAGAAGATAATAAATTGTATATTTGTCGGAATAAGACTATATACAATAAAAATGTACGTTACAGATAACATAGCGTTAATCTTATCTGAAGCTTGTTGTTAGCATTTCATCTGTTTCTCTTTACAAACTCTATCGATGACAAGAGTCCTTAAGCAGCTAACAGTAACTCAACTACTCAACTAACTCATAGTTTTATTAGTGTTCGTATAATTCCATCCATAATCATCATCAACTATCTCAATACGAACAGCATAATCTCATTTGGAGGTTATGTATTTATCTCACCAACTCATGCACAATACAGGGCATACACAAACGAATGGTGCGGTTTGTGTGTGAATTCACATACAAACCGCACCATTCTTTTGTGTATGCCCTGTATTTACAATATTATTACTTCACCCCTATACGTATTTCGGCATTCAGAATGCCATCCTCAGGGGGTCACAGTGTTAAAAGCATAGACTATACATCGATTGTATAAAATGTTACATCGATATGAGTAAAATGTTGAACGTTAAAATACCAGTCCATTGTTTTGAGTTCTGATTGAGCTCATACACTATATGTGTATTGAAATATCACTAAAATGTTAAAATTGTTACACATTTTTTGAAGTGGTGTATGAGCTCAATCAGAACTCAAAACAGTGGACTGGTATTTTAACGTTCAACATTTTACTCATATGGATGCAAGTTTTTATACAATCGATGTATAGTCTATGCTTTTAACACTGTGACCCCCTGAAGATGGCATTCTGAATGCCGAAGTACGTATAGGGGTGAAGTAATAATATTGTAAATATTGTGCATCGGTTGGTGAGATAAATACATAATTTCCAATTGCTATAGAATGCAGGTCAATATAACGTAAAGACTAATCTCACATTGTCGACCTCGGTGGACTAGTGGTTAGTGTGCTCGCCACTGGACCCAAGGTTCGCGGGTTCGATCCCGACCGATCGATGGATTTTTAAGGATGATAAAAATCCGGAGCACCACTTCCTTCGGAGGGGAAGTAAAGCCGTCGGTCCCATGTCGTAGATTTACGGCATGTAAAAGAACCTTACGGGCATGAATAAAAATGTTGCGTAAGCCAAATTGCCTCCATTTCTCATCCAAGTCTCCTGACTGCCTGCCAGATGGCTCTGGCGTGCACATCAGGATCGATAGAACACTAAGCGCGGCTAGCTGGCCGGTCACCAGCTGCCATGAATGCGCATGACTCGACAAGAGGAGGCTAAAGGAGGCCCAGGCCCATACAGGGCTGTTGAGCCAAGAATTATTATTATTACTAATATCACATTTCAGATCTCTCTCAAAAATTGTCTTCTCTGTCAAACTTTCCGGATTACACTTTTGTACGCTAGTCTCACATTTTCCACACGTGGTACATCTGTTCGTCCTAAACATTGGCCTTTATGGGGAATATTTCAAGGTATGAAGCCCTTCATTATACAACTTCCTGCAGCCTTCTGTTATTTTAAAATCTGCGGTCTTCTGGGTTATTACGCGGCGTCGTGTGGTAATTGTTTACCGACGTTTCGGGACAACGTATCGGTCCCATCTTCACGGGTCAAGAGTTTTTTTTCCCCACTCGGACTCTTGACCCGTGAGGATGGGACCGATACGTTTTCCCGAAACGTCGGTAAACAATTAACCACACGACGCCGCGTAACAACCCAGAAGACCGCAGGTTTCATCAACATCGCGGCGAAAGCCTGAAATCAAGGTTCTGTTATTTTCATCTTACTCGGTCCAAATATCTTCGGCAACACTCTGTTCTCGAAAACCATTTTGACAGACCAAGTTTTATATAATACATGAAAAAGAAGTAAAAATCTTGTAAATTCTGTTAATCTTTATTGTTTCGGATAACAGATGAAAAAAACAAATCTCGGAACCGAACGTTAGTACCAATCATCTCCCGAAATTAATCTCCTGTTATTTCCTTCGTGAAGGAACCTCATATTTTGTAACGTCATTCTCAAAGATTTGTGCTTTCCCACGTGTTCAAAGGATTCATTCCTATCGTTGTATCATAATTTCGCCCTGCATGCCGGTGACGGTGTCTGAACACATTACAAAGAAATTTTTCCGTCTGTTTTTTGCCTCTAATATACTTTCTGTTTCGTTTGTACAATGACTGCCGGGTCATTCCCGGGGGGTAAAGCGGCCGGGGCGTGGCGTTGAACACCCACCCCCATTTAGCGTCGAGGTTAAAGAAATAACAGAGCTATATATCTACTCCCCCTCTGAGTCTTCATGGCCTGTTTTAGGGAGACCTTTACCTTTACCTTCTATTGTTGGCACGCGTGCTCTTGCCGTATAAATTAACGCCATCAGCATAGACCAGTCTTATTCAAACTTTTTTTGTTCGCGTACCCCCAGATATAATTTCTCTTCAACTTTGTACCCCCAAAGTTGTTGGTGAATAATTCAAGTTATGCATACTCTATAATCTACATCTAAAATAAATTAAATAAACAGTATTAGGGAAAACGTTAATCCCGCCCAATAGTGTTCAATCATGTTTCAACTCACTATGTGGAATAAAACGAAACTAGACGCCCAGATAAGAATCGCAAAAAGGAGAGAGAGAGAAAAAATGGCGCTCCCAAATCTCATGTCCTTACGTCCGGGTCTCTTGTGGCTAACCCTAAATCTGGCCCTGATTATTCAGTGTTTATCATGAAATAATATATTTATTTTTTTTAATTTTACGTACCCCCTTAAGATTTCTTTGCATACACCCGGAGGTACGCGTACCCCAGTTTGAATACAACTGGCATAGACCACACGGTGATGTAATTCATTCAAAACCGATTACTTATTTTTTTTTTTTTGAGCTTCCCAATGACATCTTCTAAAGCGAAGTTACAGAGCAGCTATGACAAAGCAAGTCTCTGTTGCAGACCGCGCTAAACAGGACATGTGCGCGGCAGATATGAGTATTTGCAGACATGGAATTGGCTTCAGCCTACATTTAAACGTATGGAAGTCACCTAGTTCATCTTATTGTTAGGAGCAAATTTCATATGGAAGATATAAATTAAATTTATATTATCAGCATTATCTGGAAAGTTTTGAAATGTGGTGCTGGAGAAGAATGGAGAAGATCAGTTGGACCGATCGTGTGAGAAATCAAGAAGTATTACACAGAGTCAAGGAGGAGAGGAATATCGTACATACAATAAAAAGAGAAAGGCTAACTGGATTGGTCACATCTTGCGTAGGAACTGCCTTCTGAAACACGTGATTGAAGGGAAGTTAGAAGGAAGGATACAAATGACGGGACGACGAGGGAGAAGACGTAAGCAGCTACTGGATGACCTTAAGGAAAAGAAAAGATACTGGAAATTGAAAGAGGAAGCACTAGATCGCACCATGTGGAGAACTCGCTTTGGAAGAGGCTACGGACCTGTCGTAAGACAGACTACAGAATGAATTAACTGTTTTATATTGTTCATTCCGTCGACCTCGGTGGACTAGTGGTTAGCGTGCTCGCCACTGGACCCAAGGTTCGCGGGTTCGATAGCCGATCCCAGTGGCCGCGCGGTCTAAGGCGTGGGTCTACGGCCGTTCGCTTACTGGGATCGTGGGTTCGAATCCCACCGGGGGCATGGATGTTTGTGTTGTAAAAAGACGGTTGTGGACCGTAAGTGACAAAAAAGGAACAGAACAAAAATGGATGAAAGGGGAAAACCCAGGAATTAGTAAAAAAAAAAAAAAAAAAAAAAAAAAAAAAAAAAAAAAAAAAAAAAAAAAAAAAAAATCCCGACCGAGGACGATGCAGAATGTCTGAACTGTAACAAATCTGTTAAAGACAAAATCCACTCAGATTATCCCCAATAATTATTCTAAGTAAGGAGATGGCCTTCAGAGCAATTACGTGACATTATTATCAAGTTGATTAATCTTAGTATTGCTCAAAAATTAATTTTAATATTGCTCAAAAAAGGTTTTGCAGATTTTATCGCCATTTTTAAAGAGGCATATTTGCAAACTCTTTCGGTTGTGATAATTATCCTTTACCCGAAAAGAATCACTTTCACCATTTAAAGTTAGTATTTCTCCCCCGTCATGGCTTATTCTATTGGAGTCTTAAATTAAGGCAGAAAAGGATGGTGACTTTTATCACGACAAGTAAACTTTTCAGGACACATGTTGTACAATATTTTCGACTTATCTTTGTAAAAACGTGTGACACTACTGACAGCTTGCGTCATATCAGGTTTCCGCCGCGGTACAAATGAGATCTACGCTCTCTTGGGATTTTACCCAGCGTTGAGTGGTAGTTTCTTACCGACGTTTCGGGACAACATATCGGCTCCATCTTCAAGAGTCAAGCAGTGTTTTTGGAAAGCTTGACCCTTGAAAATGGGAGCTACACGTTGTCCCGAAACGTATGTAAGAAAATGTTATTATAAGCTGTGTATAATCCCAAAAGAGTGCAGATCTCATACAGAGAACTAGTTAGCGAATTATTTCACTTGTATAGGAAGTGCCTTTACAAGTCCTTATCATGTAACTTTCATAAACATTTGTGATAATTCAATCATTCATTCTGCAGTCTGTCTAACGAAAGGTCCGTAGCCTCTTCCAAAGCGAGTTCTCCACAGAGTGCGATCTAGTGCTTCCTCTTTCAATTCCCAGTAACTTCTCTTTTCCTTAAGGTCATCCAGTAGCTGCTTACGCCTTCTTCCTCGTCTTCCCATCATTTCTATCCTTCCTTTTAACTTTCCTTCAATCACGTGTTTCAGAAAGCAGTTTCTACGCAAGATGTGACCAATCCAGTTAGCCTTTCTTCTTTTTATTGTATGTAGGATATTCCTCTCCTCCTTGACTGTGTAATATTTCTTCATTTATTTGTGATAATAATAAAATAAAAATGTAAAGCAACCCTGGACAGGCCTGGACAGGCCCTGAGGATTCCAGAAGGTTGAGGCTCCCAAATTTCAAGAAAATAGGCACATGCAGATGGCACCGGCCGCCTTTACCTCCCAGGAAATATTCCTGGTACTCATTTCTGTTAGAGGCTGATTCGACCCCAGGGCCATAGTGCGACCGAAAGGATTATGTCAATGAAAAATTCTAATGACACCATCGGGAATCGAACCCGCGACCTTCCGGCTTGTAGCGCAGTGCCTTGTAGTAATAAAATAGTGATATTTAAAATAATACGAAAAATTATAATACAATAGGAACTATCTGTGTCTCTGCATATCTGAGTTCTCAATTTATGACATTTTTTTTGCCAGCTCTCCCTCACTAACCTATTTATTTCGTGACTTAATCTGCGTAATACAATAAAAATTTCACCACATCAGGGCTTGGGTTCGATCTTACAACTGCTGCTACAGGTTTATTACATTCAGTTTAATAAACATAAATTCAGCAGTTCTGCGGATGAAATTTCCTGGTAGAGAGACAGAAAACATTTCTACAGTGTATTTACGCCATGCTCATGTACGAATAGAACGTCATGGATCTACTTTATGGAGCTGGGATGCTCACGTGAGTGTTTTCATTTAATCTTCGCTCCGAAACACGAAAGCATTCTCGTGTTTATTCGAGTTTTAAGGTTGAATCTTAATTTAAGCCAATGTAGATTACAACAGGGGAACAAACATTTTCCAAAATACTTAGGAGCCGCCTAAAAGTTTTAGGCGCCAAATGGGTGACATAAAGCAAGCTATATTCTGAGGACCAGCGAATATTTGGCGCCACCGTACAAAATTTAGTCGCCCGGGCGACCTGCCACCAGGGATTTATGGATCCTTGGGTTATAGGGCGTTGCTTGTGACCCTGTTCGCTGCCTGTTGTTACGTTAATGGTTACTTACTAACACCAGGCAATGTCTGCTTCAGTACCAGAAGCAAATATCTGTTGTTCAACGTCTCTCAGTTGTTAAATTCGTAGCTCGTGTGAGGTTCTGAGTGAGACAGAATCTTCACTCATTTTGGTTCTGAGACGACTTCTTGAGATCTTGCTTCGTAGTTTTAAATTATTTGGCAACATAATATGCGTTTTCTTGTAACAGTCTCTCTCTGGTTAAATATTATTTTTCCATGGCGCGACAGCCCCTAGTGGGCCAGGGGTCCCCATTATCGAGGCTTCACGATGACACTCAGACACACCACACTCGGTAGGACTCCTCTGGACGAGTGATCAGCCGGACGCAGAGACCTCTACCCGACAACACACAACACTCACAAGAGACAGACATCAATGTCCCCGGCGGTATTCGAACCCACAATCCCAGTAAGCGAGCGGCCGTAGACCCACGCCTTAGACCGCGCGGCTACTGAGATCGGCCTGGGTAACTATAGTTCTCAGTATTTTAATTGACTGTACATAAACTCCAAAGTAACTAACTCCATGGAGCAGAGTCCTTCTTGAGACGCTAACAGATCCTCGGCTAGTCAAGAAATTATCCGCATTTTACGGAGCCCAAAGGTTTATTACCGCATTCAAAAACGCCCGACACATCTCAATATCCTGAGCCAGATAAATCCAGTTCATGCCCCTCCCATCCTACTTCCAATGTAAACAGTTCTTATACATAAGAAGCATGTTATATGTTTTTGGATGTACATGAAATATGGTACCACTCGTGACATTGCGTACGGCTCAAACAATCCTCCCCATAAGCCTGTTGCAACATCTGAAAAGTCTCCGTAAACGTTTTTCCCAATCTGAAACAGAATTTCACGGAAACACTTTGCTCTTCCAGCTCTTTCATTTTTCAACTTGCAAAAAATCGCCCAGGACACTAAACACACGTTCACTCAAGCGCGTGTAGCTCGATGACTAATTGACGTGGCGTGATGTGGATAGTGTCAAAATAAAGCTTAAAGTCCTCGCTACACAGCGCCACCGTCTTGAGCGTGCTGCGCCGGCTCACTGGCGCACTATTTAAAAAGTTCGGTTTCTTCTTGGACTGACTACATATTTCTCATGTAAAAGCACTACATCTTGTTAGATTATTGAATTACCCAGAGAATGGAAGTCTTTGAGCCTTATTGGTTAGTACGTGCCGTTGAAGAAGCAGAGGAAACGCTTAATTGTGAATTGCTCCAGATTATAATCACTGTGCCAGACAATGTCTCAGTCGGTGCCAATGTTTTGTCATCTCTGTGACAGAGAGGAGAACTAGGTATGGGGAGAGTTCAAACATAGCTCCACTCTTAAGGTGATTCATTCTCTTTTTGATTCAAATATTTCATTAAAAAACACAGTCTTACACAAGACGTATACAAGTTTTCCACCTTAATAGTTTCGGCTTTGTTAGCAAGCCATTATCACCACCACCACCACCACCATCATCATCATCATCACCACCACCACCACCATCACCACCACCAACAACAATCCACCCGGTTTTATAATGATTCCAGTTTTAATTTGCACTGAAACTGCAATTATGGTAAAACCACAGTAACGTGTTACTTCTGTAAAATCAGAAATTCACAGTGCCTTGGAAGAAAAAGGTAGACGTATGTTGCATTACCTCAGATGTAATGCCTACCATTTTTATTAATATTTATTTTTATTTATATTTTAAATTATAGCACTAGAAACCATTTCCATCCTCCATAATTTTATCCATATTTTATACATTCTTTTTTTTTTCAATAATTTTATGAACGAATGTTGTAAAGGAACGAGATCTCAATCCTAAAAGCAAGGATAAGTTTCACCTGACGGCTTTTGGTAAAGAAAGGCCTGATGATGACTTGTTAACAAAGCAGAAAATTGTAACCTGTAAAACTTGTAAATGTGTTGTGTAAGACTGTGTTTTTTTGTTAATATAACATATCTCCACACATTCTTAAACTTGGCACTAGATGGAGGTGAGTAGGTAACTTTACGCTCCGGCCGCTTTATCCACACAAAAGAACCGAGGTATCTATTGAATACGATGCTAGTAAAACGTGAAATTCCTTAAAAATCTTGATACTTATTTGTTATATAACAGCTTATAGCGTGTTTAACAAGTAACTTGATAAAAGATAGATTCAGAAGAAGCTGCTGGCTGAAGACTGGAATAGACAGTGGATTCTTTTTCATGAAGAGACTTTTGAGTCTATTCTGTCTGAGGAACAGAAAGCAATCGCTAGATATTTCTTACTGCAAATTGTTACCACAGAGGTAGTAATAAGAGACTGACTGTAACCACAGTGCGGAATGGCTATGTCTGTCTGTATCACTGTGTGGCGTCTGTTTGCAGCAGTCGCAATTTGCTGTTTGATGCTGTAAACATCTTGTGTGGTTTTTCGTTTAGCAACACACCACAGTCAGTATCGCGTAGCCAACATATGGCGGTGTTTCATTGCGAGTATAAACTGCATACAAAGTCAGTTTCTTCTGTACTCTGTTCAACTTTCAGTTTAGACTAGCTAATTAACACTGCAGTGTGTATTTTAAACGGGCAGTCACCACGCAGCTACAGTCTGTATAAATACATCGGGTGTTCCGTGACATTCGAGATGCAACAAAGGAAAGCAGTAAGTTTCTGCAAAAGATTGGTTGATTCTAACCGATGTAAAAGGAGTAATGTCCCAGAAGAATGGAATCTAAATCAGCACCGCTCTCTCAGTACCAAAACTTTGGTAAACCAATGTTTTCAGCACGGCAGCTACTGTAACCACTTACAGTGTAGTAAGTTGTCTCAAGTAAACTTTGAACGAGGTTTAAGCATGTATAACAGACAGCAGTGTGTTACAGTAAATATTACCACAACTCTTGCGTTATTTCGAAGACATTGTTGAGGAAATTGGAGTGTATTTCGGTGTTAACTGTCTGAGAGTGGGGGACACGCTACAAGCGAGTTCTATTCCCGATGGTGTAATTGGAATTTTTCATTGACATAATCCTTCCGGCCGCACTATAGCCCTGGGGTCAACACAGACTCTAACAGAAATTAGTACCAGGAATATGTTCTGGGGGGTAAAGGCGGCTGGTACATAGGGCTGACAAACTTACCAACTTTATGTGCCGATTGTGTTCAAATCTGGGAGCCTCAAGCTCCTGGAAGCCTCAGGGCCTGTCCAGGTCTATATAGGGATTGCTTTACGTTAACGTTTTGTTGTCTGAGAGTAGCTCTTTCTTTGTGACTTATCTGGTAATATAAACACATCCAGTTACCGAAACGCTGTGTTTAGAAAACCCAATACTACGGACGAAGTACAAGTACAAGTAATTTTCACTCGTATTGCCTTTTCTTCGTTTAGGATTTCGAAATTTCATTCTGCATGGTGTAAGGATGGTGACAGAAAAAAGCTCCTCGCGTGATGCTATATTTAAAAACCTCAAGTCTTGCCCGTGAAAGCCAAGTAATTAAGCCTTTAACAGCAGACATTGTTAATGTTAATGCAACAAAAATAAATACAATTTTTAAGAAATTTTTGTGGGGGAAGAGAAAACGTCACTGAGAATCTTGCAATTAATTCTTTCCCTCCAAACTCTTAACAATACTACGGACAAAGTACAAGTACAAGTAATTTTCACTCGTATTGCCTTTTCTTCGTTTAGGATTTCGAAATTTCATTCTGCATGGTGTAAGGATGGTGACAGAAAAAAGCTCCTCGCGTGATGCTATATTTAAAAACCTCAAGTCTTGCCCGTGAAAGCCAAGTAATTAAGCCTTTAACAGCAGACATTGTTAATGTTAATGCAACAAAAATAAATACAATTTTTAAGAAATTTTTGTGGGGAAAGAAAAAACGTCACTGAGAACCTTGCAACTAATTCTTTCCCACCAAACTCTTAATATTTGGACGTATCTGAGATGCACCAAACTCTTAATATTTGGACGTATCTGAGATGCACCAAACTCTTAATATTTGGACGTATCTGAGATGCACCAAACTCTTAATATTTGGACGTATCTGAGATGCACCAAACTCTTAATATTTGGACGTATCTGAGATGCACCAAACTCTTAATATTTGGACGTATCTGAGATGCAGCTTCTCGGAGGAACACTTTTTCATCTTTCTTCATCTTGTCGGTTTGTGTATTTATTTCTGACTACTTTCATTGCTGGAAAGAACCCTTTACAAATGGATGTGTTTCCGAAAAATATAATTGCCATGCTTTGTCCCTAAGCAGTGGAAACTTATCGACAGGTAAATAAAAAGTTTATAAAACATGAAGTAATTGAGATTGAAATTCGGTGTAAATATTTCCAATATTAAAGTCAAGTGGCATTCAAAGCCAATTTATTGTTGCCTCATAACAGCACATATCTTGAAAATGAGAGATGAATTATAACTTAATTTATTCCGCGAATTTCTTAGCATTAATTGGGCTAATCAGTTTTCATAACTGGGAAGTAATTCCTAATATATGTTGGCATTTATTGTTTCCAAAATCAAAGCTTTCTGTCGAACGCCGTTACTGTGTCAGATATTTTATTGTACTGGCAAATCGCTAAGTGAAGACGCATATTCAGATAATTCGCGTGTCCGCAGATGTCAGTGCAAAAATGGCGAAGTCGCAATTTTGGTTGTGATTAAAAACGCTGAGGAAAAGCTTTGCTCTTCTTTTCCAGAGGTAATTACAATTCTCACACCAAGTCAGACAAGTTTATCAGCAAATGACAATGACTCGACCGAAAGAAAATCCTTATATCTTGCGTAATTTCAGGCTTCCGCAGCGGTGTAAATGAGATATTAGCTCTTCTGGGATGTTACGTAGGGTGTATCTGTAGTTACCGACGTTTCGGGATAACATATTGGTCTCATTTTCAAAGGGGACCGATAGGTTGTCCCGAAAGGTCCACGCTGCTTAACATCCAAACAGCAAAGACCTCCTTACATCTTCATATTCATATTTCATATCACTACATAAATCTTTACATGTGTGACGTTTAGTCCTTTTGACTCAAAGAAATTAAGGAACTCTGAAGCCTCTGCCACAACATTAGTTCTTTGAGGGATTTGTCGTAATTTTTTCCTTTATGAAGCTAGTAGTTTCATAAGAAAGAGCCATCGTTAGAATCTTCGTGTCACTGATAACTAAAGAAACGCCACTGTTCTACTAGGCACTGTTCCATGTAATCTCTGTGTTGAGATATTCAAATTTTCCATTACGTTTTTTATAACACATTATTACAGTGAATTTCAGTTTATCAAAAAAATAAACCAACAAGATAAGATATATTTTATTTATTTACTAATTCTGCAACGTGTTTCGGCCTTCATTACTTATTCATATGAATCTCCACCTGTATTTTTCCCTTTGATTCGCATTAAGGTAGCTAATTTCTCAGTTATGTGCAAATACGAAGTCGATTCCGCAAAAGAAAACTGCCAATTTGCGCTGTTTAAAATAAAGATTTTCCACAGTCAACACAATTTATGTATTCCACTACAGCGCGTTCCACTTAAAACCCGCCCGCTTTCACGACGAAATCCAGAAATCGGGCCGGTTTTAAGTGGAACACTCTGTATAATGTGTTTGCTACATATTTCGGCTCTTAAGCTGGCCGTCCGCCAAGGAAGCAAAAAGCAAGAAACACGAGGCATATGTCAAGAATTATTGCGTGTGCTTTGTAATGGGACTTCACGCACCAAAGAAGTATGAATCATGCAACATGAAACAGGATGAGATATGTTTTCACATTCATAGAAATATGTCTGCTTTTTGTTCAGCTACACTGAGCTATCGCGAGACACGTGCGACTAACTAGCGAACTGCATCTACTAAAGGGTCAGTTCATTAATCGTTCAGTGTCACATATTCTGTGGTACCAATTAATTCCTCACTGTTAACCATAACATTATACTGCTCGGTTATAACAACACTCGTTTATAACGACACAAAATATTCAGTCCTTTTCGTGACGTTATAACCGAGACCGAATCTATCTACACCAGCGGTATTCAACCTTTTTTGTTCGCGTACCCCCACATATAATTTATCTTCAACTTTGTACCCCCAAAGTTGATGGTGCATAATTCAAGTTATACATAGTCTATAATCTACATATAAAATAAGTTAAATAAATTACATCCAAAATAATGTATTAAATAATAAGTTTTAAATGAGAAAAAGAGAGTCGAGCTATTAAATAACAAATATATTATTGCCTATCATATAAAAATTAATAAAGGAACAAAGGTATTTTAGCAAAGCAAAATTATATGCACTGTGTGGAATAAAATGAAACTAGCCGCCCAGATAAGAATCGCATAAAGGAGAGAGAGAGAAAAAAATGGCGCTCCCAAATCGCATGTCCTTACTTCCGAGTCTCTTGTGGTTAACCCTAAATCTGGCCCTCATTATTCAGTGTTTATCATGAAATAATATATTTATTTTTTTTTTAATTTTACGTACCCCCTAAGATGTCTTCGCATACCCCCGGGGGTACGCGTACCCCAGGTTGAATACCACTGATCTACACCACTGTCAGCGACACGGCGTCATATTTGCCCCTCACCTCCCTAGAGATTTCCTGCAGTTTCATTACGAAAAGTAAAGAAGTCTTTCATACTTCTTATCAGGTAGTGAAGTTCTCTTTGTAGCAAGTAATTCGATTGCAAATTTCCCTCGAGTTATGCATTATTTACTGTAAACCCTCTCAATGTATACTCCGTTAGTCATCAATTTTTCTTTATTTATGTTACAATGAAAGTTACGGAGAAAAGAATCATGTTGTGTACCTAACGTAACATCATTACCTTAAATTAATAAAGTCACATATTTTTCTTCTCATCTTAAAGCCAGTTGGTAGTTGGTGCTTCTGCTACAGAGTATGGGCCCATTAGTTGAGCTAACAAATTAACCTATACTTCGACATTCTATAAAAGGTTTCTGAGAAACTTTTCAGACAAACAATAAAAGAGCTATGTTCAACCTGCCAAACTTACTGTGTCTAGCCCTTCGTAACCATTCCGCTTTTAATACGACGGCTGATAACATTACTTTCACGAAAAACGCTTCCCCAGTAAATGAACAACAATGATTCCGAAAATATTAGAAATTAACATACTACAATCTTCTACCCCTAACTAACTAACTCCAAGGAGCAGAGTCCTTCTTGAGAAGCTAACAGGTCGTCAGCTAGTCAAGAAATTTCCCGCGTTTTATGGAACACGAAGGTTCATTACCGCACTTACAAGAGCCCGCCACATGTACCTATCCTGAGCCATATCAATCCAGTCCATGCCCCCATCCCACTTCTTGAAGATCCATTTTAATATTATCCTCCCATCTACGCCTGGGTCTTCCAAGTGGTCTCCTTCCCTCAAGTCTCCCCACCAAAATCCTGTATGCATCTCTCCCCTCACCCATACGTGCTACATGCCCCGCCCACCTTATTCTTCTCGATTTGATCACCCGAACAATATTTGGTGATGAGTACAGATCATTAAGTTCCTCGTTATGTAGTCTTCTCCACTCCCCTGTTACCTCGTCCCTCTTAGACCCAAATACCCCCCTCAGCACCCTATTCTCGAACACCCTCAGCCTATGTTCCTCCCTCATTGTGAGACACCAAGTCTCACACCCATACAAAACAACAGGCAAAATTACAGTTCTGTATATCTTAATCTTTGTATTTTTGGATAGCAAACTGGAAGACAGAAGATCCTGCACCGAATGATAACAAGCATTCCCCGAATTCAATCTGCTCTTAATTTCTTTCTGAATGGAATTTCTATCTTCTACACTTATAATATTAAAATGGATTTTCAAGAAGTGGGATTGGGATGCATGGACTGGATTGATATGGCTCAGGATAGGGACAGGCGACGGGCGCTTTTGAACGCGGTGATGAAACTTCTGGGTCCATAAAATGAGAATTTGTTGACTAGGTGAGGAACGGTTAGCTTCTCAGGATAGACTCTGCTCCGAATAATTTGTTAATCTACTTCACCACAGCAAGAATCGTCTTTGGAGAAATGGCGGAAGCTACAAAGGAAACTACGACAGGCGATCCTTCCTAATACTTGCTTACTTCCTGCTGCTGAGAGGAACTCTAGCGGTGGAGTTTGCAAACTGCGCTGGCCGCTGTGGCCGTTACACACGCCACATGCGCCGATTCTGTGTATTTGCTATACCCGGTATCAGTTACATAGAAGTAGCTAATTGATTCGGGTTGTCCGAAGACTGGTAATAGTGCTTCCTGCGGAAACCGACACAGTAGGTGGCGCCATACTCTACACCTGAGGGCAAGAGCGAATCAACTTCTGGAACATTACGTTCCCTTCTGAACACGTGACAAGTTACGCCGTCCAGAGACCCAGCAATACTAACGCAATGCCAATATCAGAAAGCTTTAGAAAGAAACACGCTCGGAAGCCATATTGGGAAGTCCGGCGGGCTGCGGTTTGAACACCATTGTCTGTGTGGTCTAAACTATGAATTACGCTTCGGCTTTGTACATACCAAATAATTATTTTATTCTAAAGGTAAGTTTGCACGATGTGTGGAGTTCTGAGCCTCAGGACAAGATTGAGCCTAACAATATAACTTTTTTAAGTAACGGAATTGTACTATACATTTGCCTATATACATGTAGGTAGAGGGATAGCCGGTTGGATAGAAGGATAGGTAAGATAGGATAGACAGATACATAGATAGATAGGTAGGTGGGTAGATAGATAGATAGATAGATAGGTGGGTAGGTAGATAGATAGATAGGTAGGTGGGTAGGTAGATAGAAAGATAGGTAGGTAGGTAGGTAGGTAGGTAGGTACGTAGGTAGATGGATGGATAGATAGATAGATAGATAGATAGATAGATAGATAGATAGATAGATAGATAGACAGACAGACAGATAGATAGATAGATAGATAGATAGATAGATAGATAGACAGATAGATAGATGATAGATAGGTAGATAGATAGATAGATAGATAGATAGATAGATAGACAGACAGATAGATAGATAGATAGATGATAGATAGATAGATAGATAGGTAGATAGATAGATAGATAGATAGATAGACAGACAGATAGATAGATAGATAGATAGATAGATAGATAGATAGATAGACAGATAGATAGATAGATGGATAGATAGATAGATAGATAGATAGATAGATAGATGTAGATAGATAGATAGATAGATAGATAGATAGATAGATAGATAGACAGACAGACAGACAGACAGACAGACGAAAGTATGTATGGACTCATGGTTGACCAACACCAATAAAGCTGTTTTCAGCCTGACTGTTGTAGTGACATACATGCAGGTACAGCCAGTTCCTGCAAGCCAGTTTCTAGGAACCATTAGCCGCGACTGCTGCAGTTGGTTAGGCAGCGGTGAAATTAATTCGAGGTTACGACAGCAATTAGAATGATGGCGGAAATCACACAAACAAACAAACCTTCCTACGGTGAAATGTATTGGATCCCGCGACCGCAGATTTCGATCAATCATTAAGGCCTTGATCGCCCTCGAAAACTCGAACGCTTCGTTTGGCACCGCTGCCAGACCGTCCCCTCAGGAACTTTACTCTGCACGCCCGCGACGACGACTATGACGACGACGACGATGATGATGATGATGATAATGATGATCGTCATCATCATCATCATCATCATCATCATCATGCATAAAGAACACACGAATCTGAAATTAAGTCGCTTCGCTTTGAAACTCGCAGACATCACAATCCAGAAATGTTAAAGTTATATCCTATTTCGTTTTTAACTATATTCTTTGAGTGCAAATACAATGCGAAGGCAAGGATTGATACTAGCTTGGAATTACTGACGAAATATGAAGCAGGCATGTGGGAAACAGAAGAATGCAAAGGCTGAAAAATTTGGTCAGGAAACCTCTAGAGATGGGGCACGTGGTGGCGCAGTTGGTTGAAGCACTGCGCTACAAGCCAGAAGGTCGCGGGTTCTATTCCGGATGCTGTCATTGGAATTTATCATTGACATAATCGTTTCGGTCACACTATGGCCCTGGGGTCGACTCAGCCTCTAACAGAAATGAGTACCAGGAGTATTTCCTGGGGGGTAAAGTCGGCCGGTGCGTAGGGCTGGTAACCTTACCACCTTCATGTGCCGATTGTCTATAAATCTGGGAGCCTCAAACTCCTGGAAACCTAAGGTTCTGTCCAGGCCTGTAATGGGATTGCTTTACCTCTAGAGAAGAAACCACTTGTGTAGAAGTGATGATAATATTAAAATTGTGTTAATTTTACGAAATTGTTTGTGAATTAGAGAGCTGGACTGCACTGGTCTGTGGAAGGCTCCAGTGAGGATCTTTTAAACACGGAAATGAGAAATTTTGTTCCATAATGACAAAAGTTCTTACCTTGTTATTTGTCTGTCTGTCAGTGTGCAATTAAGTAACTCTACTCAACATCAGCATATACATAATTTATTAAAACCTGGCTGTACATCTTTACTAAAATGTTTAAATGAAACGGAATATTGGTATATACGATAAGCAGGCACTAATATCACGTGTGCGTGTCAATTATACTACGAGTACAATATTTTTAAATAGCCTCTGCCTGAAATCTGCTCTCTTCTGGGATATTATGCGGCGTCACATGGTAATTGTTTACAGACGTTTCGGGACAACGTATCGGTCCCATCTTCAAGGGTCAAAAGTTCAAGAAAAAAAGAAGCCCGGCAAGCCGTAACGTAGTTACTATATGGGAAGGTGCGCGCTGGGTGGTAAACAGCAGGCATGATGACAGCCAATAGGGTTGAAGCAGCGTGAGGGAGGGTGGGGAGAGACAATGTTAGGGTACCGAGAGTGCAGTAAGGTAAGAATGATGGAAAAACATTTGAGGAATGAAGTAAGAGTGAGGGAGGATAATGTAAAGATAAAGATAAGTAAATAAATTACAAATAAAAACAAAAATTAAAATTAAAGTAAAGATAAATAAAGAAATTATCAGAAGAAAAAAACAAGCCACGTGAAGTAGGGGGAGAGAGAAAAAGTTCAGGGGCTTAGGGGGATGAAACAAGCCACAAGAAACTTTGAAGATGAGACCGATACGTTGTCCCGAAACGTCGGTAAACATTTACCACATGACGCAGCGTAATATCCCAGAAGAGCGCAGATTTCATCAATATCACGGCGGAAGCCTGAAATTTAGGCACTGCCTGTTCAATAATAAAATGACTTTTCAGAGAAAAGTTGTAGCCGCTAGTAGGTTGAACGTGCGATGGATTTATCCAAGAGGGAGAACACACTTTAGGCTTGTCACGTTTGCAGGCAGAAAGCCCATAAAAATCGCTTTATCGATCTGTGTGTCGGACTTTACACATATTTTGAGAATCGTTTGAAGGATTTTTATGATATGTGATAATGGAGAACTTCATGAAAATGTTTCGAGCTATATCGATTTTCATATCGATTGAATAATTTTCATTACTGCTTTGCCTAAAGATCTAAATTTGTCTATATCTAATCGCATATGTACACATCCTTGCACTCCACATGCCCAGTATTTATTACGCTTTAGAATCTTCGTACAATTAGGGGTACGAATTAGGAAACTTCCGCAGGATGTAAGACTTCTGCTATTTCCGTTCTGTTATTGTCCTAGCATTTAAATTCGTAAATAATTCCCAGAAAAGCATTAAATATTATAAACAAATACGTTGTACCAGCAGAAGATTTGCTAGCCATCATTATCGAGTTGCTGTCAGCGAACATATTTAAAATCGATATCTCTCACACATCGAGATTTCGATCTTTTCTCGATGAACGATGCTGAAATATTTCTTCAGGCTCAGCTCTTTTCTCACGTAGAAAAAAAAATGTCTCGCTTATAAACGATGCTTAATGCTCAACTTTTTCTTCAGCTTCTTTCTGAGTTTCTACCTGATGATGGCCAGCGTACGCGGCCGAAACATGTTATACAAAATGAATAACAGCTTGAGAATAGTGCTGTGTTTATTCTGTAAAGATTGAATTAGTGAAATATTTTATTCCGGGCAGCAGCGAAACGGGCAGGCCAGTGGTACAAACATGTTGCGCCAGCCTTTATGGTGGTCACTACAGTAACCAATCTACACTCACATGGTTTTATTGGGTAGCTACCACCCCCTGATACTGATAACTAAAGGGATTCTGTTCAGTTTGTTTGCAGAAAAATCAAGCTTTACGATATAATTGAAAAGTAAATGTTTACTGGCTGGATACAAAGGATAAGCCTACAGAAACAATGCGGCCAGTGAGGATGCAAATAGAAAAAAGCATTCAGCCAAATTTTTAGGCGATTCCGAAGACTTGAGGAAAGCTACTATCAGCTTTGTCATGTCTGTCTGTCCGCATGAAACAACTTAGCTCCCACTGTACGGATTTTCGTGAAATTTCATATTTGAGTATTTTTCGAAAATCTGTCGAGAAAAGTCAAGTTTCATTCAAATCTGACAAGAATAACGGGTACTTTACATGAAGACCTATGTACATTTATGATAATATCTCGCTGAATTCTCCTTAGAATGAGAAATATTTCAGGAAAAAATTGTAGAGAAAATCAAAACACACATTTTATATTCAATAACTTTTTCCGAAAATCGTGCCGTTTATGAGATAATGTGGAAAAATATGGTACAGCCAGACAGGCCACAGATGACAATATAATACGACGCATGCGCTTTGCATGCTGGATAACTAAGGCTACAGACACACACTCAGAATATGTAATACTTACTGCTTTTCCACGGCAACAATGGTTACGTGAACGCGCCTCAATGTTACGTTATACGTACATTGCCTGTCTTGTTAACAATACAAAACCGCTGTTAAATTCTCCTGAAGCACTTTCTCAGGTACCTGTTTTTTTCGGACATCAGATGTAATGCAACACCTATAGTTGTGCGTTCAGACTACTCGCACCTGTGCTCATGATATTATCTGGCTGTGTACAAATTGCTCGTTCAGTGGCTTCAAATAACCAAACAGTAGGTATAATATGCTTTGGCAAAACTCTTTTTGAAATGCCGCCTCTGTGTTATGCCACTCGATTCCATGGCGACAGTGGATTGTCTTGCTTGGGCTTGCTCTGGTGAAACCGTTCGCAATTCCGGATACACACATGCAGACTGGATGGAAGTGAGCAGACCAATGTGTGTTCATTGAACAGCTGCACTGCATAACCATGCTCACCGGCTCGCCCATTGTCATTGTTTAACCCAGTTGATGTGTTTTCATTAAATTTGGTGTTATTGAATGTTGTGTTGTTTTGTTTCATACAGCAAATAATTCAATTCAATTCAATAGGTATTTATTAACGTGCAGACTTAACAGCAAATGTACCAATTACAAAACCAGCACAAAATCACAAATAAAATACAAAACAGTACAAATACACAAGACAAAACACTAAAGAAACAAAACAAAAACAAATATGTAGTAAAACAATGTAAAATACGTACTGGGGCACAAATCCAACACCCTGACAGAACATAATGACTTGATTTAAAAATGTCGCAGTGACCAAACTACAGCGTCCAGTTCAATATTTGCGTTAATAACAAGTCAATAATCAAAACAGACCTACATTAAATGTACAAATATCCCTACTGATGGCATTAGCTGCGGAAGTGCATCTAGCGGAAGGGCAGTTGCGACGATTTAAGTTAACATAAAACAGTTTAAAATTTCTGAAATTTCGATTCGGCACACGAAGGCCGAAAGTTTCCAAAAGAGTAGGTCAAAATTTTGAACCTCTGTAAATATTAAGTAAAAAAAAGGACGTCTAAGTGGCACCTACGATCACTTAATAATAATAATAACAATAATAATAATTTTATTATCCATTTTCCTGCTACTACCCTTGACCAAGATATGCTCTCAGGTGAATATCTTAACACATTTAGTGAACTATGATGCGCAGTAAATGATCTAAGGAGTCCACCGGATTAGATGATTTCGTTGCCTGAAGACGGAAAAAAAAAAACCGGCTACCGAAACGTCGTGCTTAATTAAAAAATTTGACTGACGGAAAAAATAAAAACAAAGATTATGTCAGTGAGTCATGTTTACTGTTTTATATTTTTGAATAGCTATGTGATGTAGAAAAATGCAGAAATTATGTAGATGTAAGCTGATACATACATCTTAACTTAACCTCAAGGGTTTGTTACATGACGGGTTTGACACACACACAGACACACGCACATACATAATCGGATTACAAGACTCAAGTCCCAGGTGAACTGTTTCTTGTGAGACCGTTAGAACTTCTGTCGATTCGATTAACCTGTGTGTAGGGGGCCGGTCTTCCTGCACGAGGGAGACTTTCCAATTACTGACAAACTATTGCCACCCTTCCCACTAGTTTGTCGACTCAACGTAAACAGAGAAGCGTTGATTGCGGTCCGTGAAGCCTGCCATGTTCTTCTGCCCGTGAATTTGATCACGGGACTTGGGTCACAATGATCGGTTTGTAGGACATCCATACCTGCGGGTCTTCTGATTGGTTTTGTGCTGATTATAACATTAAGGTGGAAATCTGTTTGAAGTTTCAATATTCGTGATGGTTAACATAAAAATCCTTAAAGCTACCATATAATTTGAGTTGTAACTCAATCATAGCAGCAATCCTTCTATAACAGTGAAGACAACTGCGTTTTATAAGACCAATGTCTTACATATAAAGGTAAAGCAGTCCCATTACAGGCCTAGGAAGGCCCTTAGGGCTCCAGGAGGTCGAGGCTCCCAGGTTTTTAGACAATCGGCACATGAAGGTGGTAAGGTTTTCAGCCCTACGCACCGGCCGCCTTTACCCCCCACGAAATATTCCTGGTACTCATTTCTGTTAGAGGCTGAGTCGACCCCAGGGCCATAGTGCAACCGAAACGATTATGTCAGTGAAACATTCCAGTGACATCATCGGGAATCGAACCCGAGACGTTCCGGTTTGTAGCGCAGTGCCTCGAATGTCTTACATATACAAATATATATACACGATATCAATCAACTCGCACTGACCGCCGTCATCAGGGAGGCACATCAAATACTTAAAACTTATGATTATGATATTATGATTTATTTTTTTATGATTTTTATTTTTATGATTATTTATTTATGAATTATGATAAAATTTCTAGTGTTAAAATAAATAGCATTAATAATAAAATCTTAAGAAAAGGTAAAGCAATCCCATTACAGGCCTGGACAGGCCCTGAAGGTTCCAGGAGGTTGAGACTCCCAGATTTCAAGACAATCGGCACATGGAGGTAAGGTTGTCAGCCCTAAGCACCGGCCGCCTTTACCCCTCAGGAAATATTCCTGGTAATCATTTCTGTTAGAGGCTGAGTCGACCCCAGGGCCATAGTGCGGCCGGAAGGATTATGTCAATGAAAAATTCCATTGACACCATCGGGAACTTTGAAATAGCGGGGGGTTACTTTCCTTAAAATCACCGCGATTAACGAAACCAAGGCCTTATGGAGAATTGGGGTTTAAGGAAACCGCGATCGCTGCTAATACAAGCGAAATATAATTAAAGCATCTATTCCTTCATTAAATACAAACAATATTCTAGGTATTATAGTATTAGACACAAAATATAATTATAAACCTGTCGAAACTCACCTCCATCTAGCGCCGGGATTGAGACTGAGTGGAGCTATACCTCAACAGTCTGTCTATGCAATTTTATATTTTTACCATTGACGTGTTGTCAGAGAAGATTACCGCGCAGTGGTAATGCGAATAATAGTAACCTGACAAATGCAGCTGTTTCTCTAGCGAATGTGGCTTTGTCATTGCTAAACCCACCGATTTTTATTCGTGTGTAGACAAATTACTAACCACAGACACATAAAGCCAATTCGCTTGTCTGGAATAAATATATACAGGGCATACACAAAAGAATGGTGCGGTTTCAAAAGTGAATATAAAATTTACTTCTCACCTTACACGGGCACAACATACACCGTCAGCGGCGGCAACTGTCCAAGTTTCTCATTTGGTAATTACAATCCTTCAATGTGTGCACCCTGGGTCACACGACACACATCCACACGGTAATCAAACTCATCCCAGACCCGGTGTAGCATGTCCGCTGTAATGGCCTGCAGTGCATGCGTTATCCGATCACGAATTTCATGGATTAACGTGAGCAATGGTGGTACATAAACTTATTCTTGTGTGGTGCGTCTTTTTTAAACCGTGCACGAAACTCACGCTGCACTGTAATCACAGATCTGGACACCTCAAAACGGAGCACACAGAAAGCCTTCTCCTGCTGCAACGCCATCCTTGAAACTGGCCCCGCGGCCACGCAGTAAGCATGAGAAGCGAACTGCTGGTAGCGCATGAGAAACTTTCACAGTTGCCGCCGCTGACGGTGTATGTTGTGCCCGTGTAATGTTAGACATAAATTTTTTATTCAATTTTGAAACCGCACCATTCTTTTGTGTATGCCCTGTATATAAGCAAAACGAGTGACACTTGGACCCAATCGTTAGGGTAGAATAGCAATATTTAACAACAATACCAGTTTTTTTAGCACCCAGCACCAACGTCGGGTGATTTTCAACAATTTTAACACCTTAATTAGTGCATAATGTATTCTCTAATTTTTTCGTTTTTTTTTTAATTTTTATGAATGTGCTTTACATTTGTGCTATTTAAAAATTGTTTCGTAGTTTCTACCCCATTAACAACACCTGCACAGTAATCTGTGATTTTCTGGGTAATTACACGGCGTCATCAACATCGCGGCGTAAGCCTGAAATCAACCTGCACAGTAAATACGAAAAAAAAATATTCACATCCTAAAGCAGATGATGTAATTAATTTAATGTACCAATTTAGGACTTCCGTTTATAAAACTTAAAATATTTTGGTCCTATCTGTAAAATGATTATGATGTTGCAATATTTGTTCCATTTGAATGACTTATGTGCAAAATATTTGGTAGTATCATTTTGTTTTTTGTAATAATATTAAAAATGTTGAGCTAGTCTATTTAAAAAAAGTTTATATGTTGTATTTTCTTTTCGTATTTATTGAATACTTGGTTGTTGTGAAGAAATTGATATTCTCTTTCTTTTATAATGACTTTTGCCCCCTCCAACCCCCCCCCCCCCCCCCCCCCCCCCCCCCCCGCTTAATATCACCCAAGGAAGGCATCAAAGTGGCGCAAGTTACAGAAACATAGATCGTGAGATTTGGATATTACAGAGTTCAATATTTAACGACAGTAAATGTATTAACGAAGTACGACATGACTATAGAAGCACCAATGACTTGCCCTGCTCATATTACTGGTAGTCGTTTCTATATAACATTTGGAGTTTCGCAAAAAAATGGTAATTTGTTCGAGTTTCACTCGATGCTTCATTTCACTGTTAGTTTCAGGTTTAAATCCATTTCAATGACTAAAGTACAGTGTAACCCGGTTATAACGATATCGGTTTATACGACACCTTGACTATATCGTCAGATATTCTGTGGTACCAATTAATTCTTCACTTTTAACCATAACATTATAATCCTCGGTTATAACAACACTCGTTTATAACGACACAAGATACTCATTACCTTTCATGTCTTTATAAATGAGATCAACTGTAGTTCTCAGAGCATAGAGGCCTACATTATAATTTGTCATTTACCATAACTACAGAGCCTTTTCTCGGAAGAAATTTCCAGTTAGAAGTGCCGTATAGACTTACGTGTGTTTCTAGAACATTATGGACTTATAGTTCATTTTGATGGTTTTCGTTCCAGTTTGTTTACATGTCGATAAACACAAATACACAAACTTCCCATCTAACACAAATTTCTGTCACATATTTCGGTCTACTACAGAACCATCATCAGGCTGCCAAATAAAAACTTAAAAAAAAAGGAAAATATTCGTACAAAAGAACAAATGATGTGCATAATTTGTGTGCATGTTTGCCTTTTTCTTAAAAAAAAAACTGTTTATTTGATAGGCTGGATATGGTTGTGTAATGGGGCGAAACATGTCGACCTCGGTGGACTAGTGGTTAGCGTGCTCGCCACTGGACCCAAGGTTCGCGGGTTCGATCCCGACCGAGGTCGATGGATTTTTAAGGGTGATAAAAATCCCGAGCACCACTTCCTTCGGAGGGGAAGTAAAGCCGTCGGTCCCATGTCGTAGATGTAAAAGAACCTTACGGGCATGAATAAAAATGTTACGTAAGCCAAATTGCCTCCATTTCTCACTCAAGTCTCCTGACTGCCTACCAGATGGCTCTGGCGTGCACATCAGGATCGATAGAACACTAGCGCGGCCAGCTGACGAGTCACCAACTGCCACGAATGCGCACGACTTAATGAAAGAGGAGGCAAGAGGAGGTCCGGGCCCATATAGGGCTGTTGAGCCATGGTTATTATTATTATTATAATCGGGCGAAACATATAACTGTGTTGCAATAAAAGATGAAAATTCTGTGTATTTATCTATATAGACTTATGTAACAACTTGTAGTAAAAAGATATAAGTTAAAATGTGTGCTAAATATTTGTAATAGCGCGGTAGAACATTTCTCCACATATATCGTTTCCGATTTTGACTGTAACAATTTTACAATTTTAATAACATTTTATGGACTTATATTCCTTTCTCAATATGTTTTTAAAAACAAACATTGTGAAACTGATGATGACGTAATTTAGGTCGAAACATGTTGTTCTTTATAATAAATGAAACTTAATTGTGTTTGGACGGATATCGTCTTAATTTCTGTTAGAAACAACACAACGGCATGACACCCTTTAAGAAGACTTAACATTACTTGAATGCTAAAATACGAATAAACAAAAATAAAATTCATGGCATCTCCATTAGTGATTTTACAATCTATTTTCAAAATGACAACAATCCGCTTCAGTAAGCATCCTGTTACGTCTGTTACCGCACTGGTACATTAACGTTATCCTTCATTCGAGTTCGAACATCCAAAATGCAAAGCAACAATGGATTAAATAAAAAGACCAACAAATGCACTATTTGACTATTTTAATGTAATTTCTTTCTTATACAATCCTACACGTGTTTCGGACCTAGGTCCATCTTCGGGGGGTCTCAGTATTGTTAAAACTACTAAAACAAACACATGTTTAAACGAACGTACATTTGCTTACCACTACTGTGGTAGAATATGATAATAGTACGAAATTTCACAATGGATTGTTTTTCCACGTTTACTGGTACACCAGATATTTTGTGTGTCCCCACACAGGTAAAAACTTCGGGGCTGGAAGTCTAGAAATCAGAGTGGCAATGGTTCACCTTGACCAGTCAAGCGATAATCATAATACATTTTAAGTACACGGATAAAAAAAATGGGAGGTAATCCGTCATGTTGAAAATTTAAAGGCATTGGTACCGTTTTGATTCAGAACCATGCTTTAACACGCTACTTGCAAATATCCATAGCTCTGTAGCGTATGAATTTTGTAAGTGATAAGGTCCTTAAAAATAATAAGGAATTTAAGATATTATAGTCGTCAGTCACTCAGTACAATAATTTTTACCCACCAGGACGTCGTAGTTCCTTCTATACAGATATAAAACTCCCCGATACTCATATTCTCTGAGTTTCTCCTACGTCTTTCTATGGCCATCTACTTTCCCCATCCTTTTAAAATGTCGGTGCCATATAAGGCTTTACTCGGTTGTTCAAGCAATCGATTCCTCTAACTTCTTTCGCTGCATCAGACTGAAGAAGATTTACCGGCGCCTTAAAATGGAACAATTCAGCTAAAGACAAAAAAAAACCTTGTTTCTAGAAATAAGAAAATTTTCCGATTGTTCAGCGTCATATCAACGTGAAATACTTAAATAATATGTTGTTTATTATTTACTTACATACCAACAATGTTGCACATAACAATATTAGTTGAAATTGTCCAACCCTACAAATGTTTCGGCTCTGCCTGAGCCATCTTCAGGGGTTGGACAATTTCAACTAACATTGTTATGTGCAACATTGTTGGTATGTAAGAAAATAATATCCTAATCATGCACGGTATATACAACTTCAAATTAATATGTTGTTTATTATTTATATTTAATATTCAATATTTATTTCATGTAAGTGGCTTGATTTTTACAATTCTTGTTCCATTGGTCTGTGTTTCTAATAAACGTCATTAAATAAAATTTAAACAATTTTAATATCCATAAATATAACTGTTTCTAATAGATAATTCCGAAGACATGTTTCATGTAACACACCAGCGAATATTTACAACATATGAGCAACAATTATTTAATTGGAATTTAATGACAATCTTGTCGTAACTTATGCAGAGTTCCTCGACATATTCTTTCATGAAGGATAATTTTATACTTTGACATTACTTCACTAGTACACTAGTACTTCATTAGTACACTCTACAATAACCTAGTGACTCTACTTTGACAGTCTACTATGGTTACTCCAGGGACGGACTGTACCAAGTAGAACAAAAACCTGTGATCGCAAATTTGTGATAAGAGGAAGTGAAGACGAGTGACACGTTGGTATGTATGGTAATAACAGTATGAGCAAGAAGAATGACAGTTCAGTATGGCGGTATGTAAATCAACCATAAGAATGACAGTTCAGTGTAACGATATGTGAAACAACCACAAGAATGACAGTTCAGTATAACGATATGTGAAACAACCACAAGAATGACAGTTCAGTATAACGATATGTGAAACAACCACAAGAATGACAGTTCAGTATAACGATATGTGAAACAAACACAAGAATGACATTCAGTATAACGATATGTGAAACAACCCAGAAAACGACAGTTCAGTATAACGATATGTGAAACAACCAGAAATGATAGTTCAGTATAACGATATGTGAAACAAACAAAGAATGAAGTTCAGTATAACGATATGTGAAACAAACACAAGAATGACAGTTAGTTAACGATATGTGAAACAACCAAAAGAATGACAGTTCAGTATAACGATATGTGAAACAACCACAAGAATGACAGTTTAGTGTAACGATATGTGAAACAACCACAAGAATGACAGTTCAGTATAACGATATGTGAAACAACAACAAGAATGACATTTCAGTATAACGATATGTGAAACAACCAGAACAACGACAGTTCAGTATAACGATATGTGAAACAACCAGAATAATGATAGTTCAGTATAACGATATGTGAAACAACCAGAATAATGACAGTTCAGTATAACGATATGTGAAACAACCAGAATAATGATAGTTCAGTATAACGATATGTGAAACAAACCACAAGAATGACAGTTCAGTATAACGATATGTGAAAAAACCACAAGAATGACAGTTCAGTATAACGATATGTGAAACAAACACAAAGAATGACAGTTCAGTATAACGATATGTGAAACAACCACAAGAATGACAGTTCAGTATAACGATATGTGAAACAACCAGAACAATGACAGTTCAGTATAACGATATGTGAAACAACCAGAATAATGATAGTTCAGTATAACGATATGTGAAACAACCAGAATAATGACAGTTCAGTATAACGATATGTGAAACAACCCAGAATAATGATAGTTCAGTATAACGATATGTGAAACAACCACAAGAATGACAGTTCAGTATAACGATATGTGAAACAACCACAAGAATGACAGTTCAGTATAACGATATGTGAAACAAACACAAGAATGACAGTTCAGTATAACGATATGTGAAACAACCACAAGAATGACAGTTCAGTATAACGATATGTGAAACAAACACAAGAATGACAGTTCAGTATAACGATATGTGAAACAACCACAAGAATGACAGTTCAGTATAACGATATGTGAAACAAACACAAGAATGACAGTTCAGTATAACGATATGTGAAACAACACACAAGAATGACAGTTCAGTATAACGATATGTGAAACAACCACAAGAATGACAGTTCAGTATAACGATATGTGAAACAACCACAAGAATGACAGTTCAGTATAACGATATGTGAAACAACCACAAGAATGACAGTTCAGTATAACGATATGTGAAACAAACACAAGAATGACAGTTCAGTATAACGATATGTGAAACAACCAAAAGAATGACAGTTCAGTATAACGATATGTGAAACAAACACAAGAATGACAGTTCAGTATAACGATATGTGAAACAACCAAAGAATGACAGTTCAGTATAACGATATGTGAAACAACCACAAGAATGACAGTTTAGTGTAACGATATGTGAAACAACCACAAGAATGACAGTTCAGTATAACGATATGTGAAACAACAACAAGAATGAATTTCAGTATAACGATATGTGAAACAACCAGAATAATGACAGTTCAGTATAACGATATGTGAAACAACCAGAATAATGATAGTTCAGAATAACGATATGTGAAACAACCACAAAATGATAGTTCAGTATAACGATATGTGAAACAACCACAAGAATGACAGTTCAGTATAACGATATGTGAAACAACCAGAAGTAATGACAGTTCAGTATAACGATATGTGAAACAACCACAAGAATGACAGTTTCAGTATAACGATATGTGAAACAACCACAAGAATGACAGTTCAGTATAACGATATGTGAAACAACCACAAGAATGACAGTTCAGTATAACGATATGTGAAACAACCACAAGAATGACAGTTCAGTATAACGATATGTGAAACAACCACAAGAATGACAGTTCAGTATAACGATATGTGAAACAACCACAAGAATGACAGTTCAGTATAACGATATGTGAAACAACCACAAGAATGACAGTTCAGTATAACGATATGTGAAACAACCACAAGAATGACAGTTCAGTATAACGATATGTGAAACAACCACAAGAATGACAGTTCAGTATAACGATATGTGAAACAACCACAAGAATGACAGTTCAGTATAACGATATGTGAAACAACCACAAGAATGACAGTTCAGTATAACGATATGTGAAACAACCACAAGAATGACAGTTTCAGTATAACGATATGTGAAACAACCACAAGAATGACAGTTCAGTATAACGATATGTGAAACAACCAAAAATGACAGTTCAGTATAACGATATGTGAAACAACCACAAGAATGACAGTTCAGTATAACGATATGTGAAACAACCAAAGAATGACAGTTCAGTATAACGATATGTGAAACAACCACAAAATGACATTTCAGTATAACGATATGTGAAACAACAACAAGAATGACAGTTCAGTATAACGATATGTGAAACAATCACAAGAATGACAGTTCAGTATAACGATATGTGAAACAACCACAAGAATGACAGTTCAGTATAACGATATGTGAAACAATCACAAGAATGACAGTTCAGTATAACGATATGTGAAACAACCACAAGAATGACAGTTCAGTATAACGATATGTGAAACAATCCACAAGAATGACAGTTCAGTATAACGATATGTGAAACAACCACAAGAATGACAGTTCAGTATAACGATATGTGAAACAACCAAATAATGACAGTTCAGTATAACGATATGTGAAACAACACAAGAATGACAGTTCAGTATAACGATATGTGAAACAACCACAATGAATGACAGTTCAGTATAACGATATGTGAAACAACCACAAGAATGACAGTTCAGTATAACGATATGTGAAACAAACAACAAGAATGACAGTTCAGTATAACGATATGTGAAACAACCACAAGAATGACAGTTCAGTATAACGATATGTGAAACAACCACAAGAATGACAGTTCAGTATAACGATATGTGAAACAACCACAAGAATGACAGTTCAGTATAACGATATGTGAAACAACCACAGAATGACAGTTCAGTATAACGATATGTGAAACAACCACAAGAATGACAGTTCAGTATAACGATATGTGAAACAAACCACAAGAATGACAGTTCAGTATAACGATATGTGAAACAACCACAAGAATGACAGTTCAGTATAACGATATGTGAAAACAACCACAAGAATGGACAGTTCAGTATAACGATATGTGAAACAACCACAAGAATGACAGTTCAGTATAACGATATGTGAAACAACCACAAGAATGACAGTTCAGTTATAACGATATGTGAAACAACCACAAGAATGACAGTTCAGTATAACGATATGTGAAACAACCACAAGAATGACGTTCAGTATAACGATATTGTGAAACAACCAGAATAATGCAGTTCAGTATAACGATATGTGAAACAACCACAAGAATGACAGTTCAGTATAACGATATGTGAAACAACCACAAGAATGACAGTTCAGTATAACGATATGTGAAACAACCAGAATAATGACATTTCAGTATAACGATATGTGAAACAACACAAGAATGACAGTTCAGTATAACGATATGTGAAACAATCACAAGAATGACAGTTCAGTATAACGATATGTGAAACAACACAAGAATGACAGTTCAGTATAACGATATGTGAAACAACCACAAGAATGACAGTTCAGTATAACGATATGTGAAACAACCACAAGAATGACAGTTCAGTATAACGATATGTGAAACAACCACAAGAATGACAGTTCAGTATAACGATATGTGAAACAACCACAAGAATGACAGTTCAGTATAACGATATGTGAAACAACCACAAGAATGACAGTTCAGTATAACGATATGTGAAACAACCACAAGAATGACAGTTCAGTATAACGATATGTGAAACAACCACAAGAATGACAGTTCAGTATAACGATATGTGAAACAACCACAAGAATGACAGTTCAGTATAACGATATGTGAAACAACCAGAATAATGACAGTTCAGTATAACGATATGTGAAACAACCACAAGAATGACAGTTCAGTATAACGATATGTGAAACAACCACAAGAATGACAGTTCAGTATAACGATATGTGAAACAACCAGAATAATGACATTTCAGTATAACGATATGTGAAACAACAACAAGAATGACAGTTCAGTATAACGATATGTGAAACAATCACAAGAATGACAGTTCAGTATAACGATATGTGAAACAACCACAAGAATGACAGTTCAGTATAACGATATGTGAAACAATCACAAGAATGACAGTTCAGTATAACGATATGTGAAACAACCACAAGAATGACAGTTCAGTATAACGATATGTGAAACAACCACAAGAATGACAGTTCAGTATAACGATATGTGAAACATCCACAAGAATGACAGTTCAGTATAACGATATGTGAAACAACCAGAATAATGACAGTTCAGTATAACGATATGTGAAACAACAACAAGAATGACAGTTCAGTATAACGATATGTGAAACAACAACAAGAATGACAGTTCAGTATAACGATATGTGAAACAACCAGAATAATGACAGTTCAGTATAACGATATGTGAAACATCCACAAGAATGACAGTTCAGTATAACGATATGTGAAACAACCAGAATAATGACAGTTCAGTATAACGATATGTGAAACAACAACAAGAATGACAGTTCAGTATAACGATATGTGAAACAACAACAAGAATGACAGTTCAGTATAACGATATGTGAAACAACCAGAATAATGACAGTTCAGTATAACGATATGTGAAACAACCACAAGAATGACATTTCAGTATAACGATATGTGAAACAACAACAAGAATGACAGTTCAGTATAACGATATGTGAAACAACAACAAGAATGACATTTCAGTATAACGATTTGTGAAACAACCAGAATAATGACAGTTCAGTATAACGATATGTGAAACAACCACAAGAATGACAGTTCAGTATAACGATATGTGAAACAACCACAAGAATGACAGTTCAGTATAACGATATGTGAAACAACCACAAGAATGACAGTTCAGTATAACGATATGTGAAACAACCACAAGAATGACAGTTCAGTATAACGATATGTGAAACAACAACAAGAATGACAGTTCAGTATAACGATATGTGAAACAACAACAAGAATGACAGTTCAGTATAACGATTTGTGAAACAACCAGAATAATGACAGTTCAGTATAACGATATGTGAAACAACCACAAGAATGACAGTTCAGTATAACGATATGTGAAACAACCACAAGAATGACAGTTCAGTATAACGATATGTGAAACAACAACAAGAATGACAGTTCAGTATAACGATATGTGAAACAACAACAAGAATGACAGTTCAGTATAACGATATGTGAAACAACAACAAGAATGACATTTCAGTATAACGATTTGTGAAACAACCAGAATAATGACAGTTCAGTATAACGATATGTGAAACAACCACAAGAATGACAGTTCAGTATAACGATATGTGAAACAACCACAAGAATGACAGTTCAGTATAACGATATGTGAAACAACAACAAGAATGACAGTTCAGTATAACGATATGTGAAACAACCACAAGAATGACAGTTCAGTATAACGATATGTGAAACAACCACAAGAATGACAGTTCAGTATAACGATATGTGAAACAACAACAAGAATGACAGTTCAGTATAACGATATGTGAAACAACAACAAGAATGACAGTTCAGTATAACGATTTGTGAAACAACCAGAATAATGACAGTTCAGTATAACGATATGTGAAACAACCACAAGAATGACAGTTCAGTATAACGATATGTGAAACAACCACAAGAATGACAGTTCAGTATAACGATATGTGAAACAACAACAAGAATGACAGTTCAGTATAACGATATGTGAAACAACAACAAGAATGACAGTTCAGTATAACGATTTGTGAAACAACCAGAATAATGACAGTTCAGTATAACGATATGTGAAACAACCACAAGAATGACAGTTCAGTATAACGATATGTGAAACAACCACAAGAATGACAGTTCAGTATAACGATATGTGAAACAACCACAAGAATGACAGTTCAGTATAACGATATGTGAAACAACAACAAGAATGACAGTTCAGTGTAACGATATGTGAAACAACCAGAATAATGACAGTTCAGTATAACGATATGTGAAACAACCAGAATAATGACAGTTCAGTATAACGATATGTGAAACAACCAGAATAATGACAGTTCGGTGTAGCAACATCTGAATCAACCAGGAGGTTTATATTTCTAAGTAGCGATACCTGAATCAACTTGAAGGACGACAGGTTACTATATGGATACCTGAATCAACCAGAATATTGAATGTTCAGTATAACGATATCTGAACCAACCAGAAGACTCAAAGTTCATTGTAGCGACACCTCAATAAGCCAGAAGTTTGACAGTTCATTGTAGCGATATACTCGTATAAACAAAAAAAATTACAGTTCATTGCAGGGACAACCATATCAACCAGCAGTATGATTTGGTTTAGCGATAAGAGTATGAACCAGGAAAATAACATTTTAGTATAGCGCTAAACAGAATTATGGCGTTTCAGTATAACGATATGTGTAACAATCTGGAACATCAGAATCTTTAACATTTCATCTGAATCTATCAGTCAATGAATTATATGATCTATGTATTGTTAGAGGCCGAAAATCAAATATAAATATCATTGCGATTGAATTACATATCGTTGGTCCAAGAGGGGCGATTTGGTACACAATTTAAGTGTCCAGTAACTTCAGTGGTGTTATTTAGTCAAAATGTAGATCAAAATTGCTTTCCGTTTTAACATGTCTTATTTTACTGCGTCATTTCGGCCCTCAGACTGTTACTAAATAGGGCCAAAAATAATTTCTGTAACACCTAAATAAATTTCGAATTATCAAGGAAGAAGAAAGTATCCATGTCCCAATGGCAGTACAAGGAAGTGGAGTCTTTAGATAGCGGAAAATGGAGCTAACTGTCAAGTAATACCTCAACCCATCTCGATCAGAACAGCGAAAACTCACAGTATTTTCGGAGACATAAACTGAGCTGTGTACATTATGTACTTACCAAAGTATATACGGCGCTAGTGATGGCGGCATGGCGGGCATGAACCCTGCAGCAGCCTCGAGCGTGAAGAGCTTCGTAGGGGAACAAAATGGCCGACTTCATAGTCTTGCTTTACCGAACATCACGGGGATGGCCTGAAACAGAATTCTTGTTGTCAGTCTAAACCAACAGGCCTGTAATTGTTACATAACGCCTTAATGCACATCAAACGCTTTCGAGTTTAAATTAATAAGAGACGACACTATGATTTAGTCATGCAACATGTAGTTATATTCGTATGTATATAAATGCAGTTGCAGACATTGTTATGTTGTAATTACGAAATTATTTTATAACATAATTTTTAAAATCACACATAAATTGTATATATCATCATGGTCAGAACACATCCTCCCCCCAGCCAAAAATTCTGAGTTAGCACCTGAAGCACATGACTAGATCTGTAACTGAGTTCTAGTTTTAAATTAGAAAAAAAAAGTTTTTGTCTTATTTTATCAGCTGTCAATATAGACAAATGTGTTTGCTTCTTGTGGGACACTTGTGGTAACTAAAAAGTAAGACATAACTGAATTTTTTAAACTGTAGTTCAGTGGAGTCACTCTAGATAGCGTCCGATCAGTCCGAGTAGCTGGGTCACATTACTTACATCAGTAGTGCACTGAACTCATACTTAGTAACACTTAACATGCGTGCACGCAGCCTCGCACGCTTTATACACACATACTATACTTCCAATGGCAATTAAATGCAAAGTTAAAACTAGTTTTTGGTAAAAAGATAAAGCAATCCCTATACAGGCCTTGGCAGGCCCTTAGGGCTCCAGGAGGTTGAGGCTCCCAGATTTCCAGACAATCGGCACATGAAGGTGATAAGGTTGTCAGTCCTACGCACCGGCCGCCTTTACCCCGCACGAAATATTCCTGGTACTCATTTCTGTTAGAGGCTGAGTCGACCCCAGGGCCATAGTGCGACCGAAACGATTATGTCAATGAAAAATTCCAATGACACCATCGGGAATCGAACCCGCGACGTTCCGGTTTGTAGCGTAGTGCCTCAACCAACTGCGCCACCGCGTGCCCCCACTAATTTTTGGTAGGGTAGTATAATCATTATATAATGAAACACATATTGTACAAAAGATGAGGTAACAAACAGATGTATAATAAACAGTGATGTTTAACGAGTTATTACCATTTTAAATAATTCGTCGATTCAATTAGTTTGCGTCCCTTACAGGCACTTTATATTTTACCACTTAATAGAATATAGTGCATAATAAAAGTACTTAGAACTGCCTGACTCGCAGAAGGTACACCAAAAGATGATCTAGGGACATCCCCAATAGCGGAAGCGGAAATCATCGCACGTATACTACAAACTTGCGTATACCGTAGTTAACTACTCAGCATTTAAGGAAATATGGCAGTCTCTGTCATCTGTATATTTCAATCCTGACTTAGGCAACTATAAAATGAAATTATATGAAATCACACAATACGTATTATTCCTTATAATGAGTAACAAAAAAATGTAAATTTTATAATTTTATACACCTTCATAATTTTACAGTTATAATACCTCCTCAAAATCTGCATTCCTTTGTGATTTTGTAATGCATGTACCTTATGATGGCCAATGGCCGAAACATGTCGTACAATAATAAAGGAACATGAAGATGTTGTTGTGTTGTTCTGTGTAGATTGAGGTAGTAATTAAAAATTATCGTTAGAAATTAAAATGCAAATATAAAATTCATGTAATATGAGTGTATAAATGTCATCAGTGAATGTCGGTTAACACTGTATTCTTCCTACCCTCATTAATGTTATCTTTACACTAATTTTACTTTACTGTTATCTATGCATTTAAATTTGTAACCACAATTTAAGACAAAACCACAACTTTTTTTTTTCTATAAGACGAAAACTACCTTTTAAATTTAATTCTAAACCTCACAGAGTGGGCTGCGATAGCTCAGTCGGTATAGCGACTCGCTACGGGCTGGACGGTCCGGAGATCGGTTCCCGATGGGTGCGAGGTTTTCTGCACCCGTTCAGACCGGTTCTGGGACCCACACCGCCTACTGTAAAATGCGTACCGGGTCTGTTTCCAGGGGATAAAGCGGACGGGGTGTGACGTTGACCACCCACCCCCATCCAGCGCTGAGGTTAAAGAGAGTAGAGCTATACCTCTACTCCCCCTCTGGGCACTCATCGTCTGTTCTAGGGTGACCTATACCTTTACATTTCACTCACTCACACACATATTCATGTGCGTATACATTCCGCAAGCCTATACAATGTTGGGACCTTAATGTGCCATAGAAAATGGGTTAAAAACCGAATTTTCTTTAAGTATATCTGTGAGACCAGCCAGATGATAGCTTGACTGAAAAAGTCGAAATATACAGGGCATACACAAAAGAATGGTGCGGTTTTAATAGTGAACACTATTAAAACCGCACCATTATTTTGTGTATACTCTGTATATTGCGCTTCATTATCTATATTTATAATAACTAACTAACTAACTAACTCCATGTAGCACAGTCCTTCTTGAGAAGCTAACAGGTCGTCAGCTAGTCAAGAAATTTCCCGCGTTTTATGGAACCCGAAGGTTCATTACCGCACTCACAACAGCCCGCCACCTGTCCCTATCCTGAGCCATATCAATCCACTCCATGCGCCCCCATCTCACTTCTTGAAGATCCATTTTAATATTATCCTCCCATCTACTCCTGGGTCTTCCAAGTGGTTCCTTCCCTCAGGTCTCCTCACCAAAACCCTGTATGCACTTCTCCCCTCACCCATACGTGCTACATGCCCCGCCCACCTCATTCTTCTCGATTTGATCACCCGAATAATATTTGGTGATGAGTACAGATCATAAAGCTCCTCGTTATGTAGTTCTCTCCACTCCCCTGTTACCTCGTCCCTCTTAGACCCAAATATCCCCCTCAGCACCCTATTCTCGAACACCCTCAGCCTATGTTCCTCCCTCAGTGTGAGAGACCAAGTTTCACACCCATACAAAACAACAGGCAAAATTATACTACTTATAATTAAGAAATAAAATATTCGTGTGCAGCTGAAATCTGCTTGTTTAGTGAGAAAAAAGGAGTTTCTCTATAATACAGTATGACAGAGAAATGCTTTTGAAAGTAATGTTCAAAAAATGGCCAAAATATGGTGAAATTAAAAAATGTTCAATTAATTTACGAACATAATTTTCAGGATTAATTCCAAATTTATATTGCAGTGGCGGACAATTTTGTCGTGTCCTCTTAATGTAGGTATTCTGTCGCTTGAGAAAGCCCTGCTCTGGGGTTTATCACCTCAAATTAGTCTCCTACAAATTACTCTAAAATGGAGGTGACGCACCGTTCCAAATTAAGGGCATTAATAATTACAGAGAGATGTGTGAAGTAGAAATGAATGTCCTGAAATGGCATCCACACCTTCGGCTTAGAAACTCAAGGGGAGGTTCTAGAGAATAATTAGAAATGTAGTACCGTATAAAAGAACACAATTACAGTAGTGAGAACTGGCTTCAATGCTCGGATGAAGTGACAAAAATGTGAATATCCGATATAAAGATAAGATGTGACACGCAGGCCTAAAACAGCTAGCTGCAGAATGTAACTGAGAAACGAATTATGTTTGTTAAATAATAATAATAATAATAATAATTCTTGGCTCAACAGCCCTGTATGGGCCTGGGCCTCCTCTTGCCTCCTCTTGTCGAGGTTACTAAGTCATGCGCATTCATGGCAGCTGGTGACCGGCCAGCTAGCCGCGCTTAGTGTTCTATCGATCCTGATGTGCACGCCAGAGCCATCTGGCAGGCAGTCAGGAGACTTGGGTGAGAAATGGAGGCAATTTGGCTTACGCAACATTTTTATTCATGCCCGTAAGGTTCTTTTACATGCCGTAAATCTACGACGGCTTTACTTCCCCTCCGAAGGAAGTGGTGCTCCGGATTTTTATCATCCTTAAAAATCCATCGACCTCGGTCGGGATCGAACCCGCGAACCTTGAGTCCAGTGGCGAGCACGCTAACCACTAGTCCACCGAGGTCGACATGTTTGTTAAATGTGTAACATAATACTTAGGAAAAATGAAACAGGGATCATGTTTTTGTTATGACCGTACGTACATAGTGTCATCAGAATTAATGTGAGGGGACAATTGTATTCAAAATTTGTATTTTGTTTTCAATTCTTCATTATTTTGATAAATGAATCCCATACGCCTATGTTAAATGGAGTCAGATAGGACTCATCCTGATTTCACTCGTTCCTTTGTTGTAGTTGATTTTCTAACCAGAAGCTGGACACAGCACGTTTCAACTAAACGTCGGTAAACTTACACCAGACTACATTGCATAACATACTAGAAGACTGTTAAAACAATATTAAAATACCAGAAGACTTTGGCATTTTAGGTCTGCTATGTCGGCTATTTGATGCAATTTTCTTAATTTTTATACCAGACAATTTTGTATCGCTTTTATTAAAGGAGTCAGAAGACATTCTGTTATATGAGAACGGGCAATGGATATTCGAGATTGTTATACACTAATAGGCACACGGAAGTTTACGAAATAGGCTCTTTAGAAAGATAACTAGAAGTAATGGCAGTGAATGAAGTTGGAGGCTTCGTGATTTGTACTGTTTAAGATATAGGCCTCTTCTTTGTACTGTTTAGGATATAGGACTCATCTTTGTGATGTTTAGGATATAGACCTCTTCTTTGTGGTGTTTAGGATATAGGCCTCTTCTTTGTGGTGTTTAGGATATAGGCCTCTTCTTTGTGATGTTTAGGATATAGGCCTCTTCTTTGTGATGTTTAGAATATAGGCCTCTTCTTTGTGATGTTTAGGATATAGGCCTCTTCTTTGTGATGTTTAGGATATAGGCCTCTTCTTTGTGGTGTTTAGGATATAGGCCTCTTCTTTGTGATGTTTAGGATATAGGTCTCTTCTTTGTGATGTTTAGGATATAGGCCTCTTCTTTGTGATGTTTAGGATATAGGCCTCTTCTTTGTGATGTTTAGGATATAGGCCTCTTCTTTGTGGTGTTTAGGATATAGGCCTCTTCTTTGTGATGTTTAGGATATAGGTCTCTTCTTTGTGATGTTTAGGATATAGGCCTCTTCTTTGTGATGTTTAGGATATAGGCCTCTTCTTTGTGGTGTTTAGGATATAGGCCTCTTCTTTGTGATGTTTAGGATATAGGCCTCTTCTTTGTGGTGTTTAGGATATAGGCCTCTTCTTTGTGATGTTTAGGATATAGGTCTCTTCTTTGTGATGTTTAGGATATAGGCCTCTTCTTTGTGATGTTTAGGATATAGGCCTCTTCTTTGTGATGTTTAGGATATAGGTCTCTTCTTTGTGATGTTTAGGATATAGGTCTCTTCTTTGTGATGTTTAGGATATAGGCCTCTTCTTTGTGATGTTTAGGATATAGGTCTCTTCTTTGTGATGTTTAGGATATAGGCCTCTTCTTTGTGATGTTTAGGATATAGGCCTCTTCTTTGTGATGTTTAGGATATAGGCCTCTTCTTTGTGGTGTTTAGGATATAGGCCTCTTCTTTGTGATGTTTAGGATATAGGTCTCTTCTTTGTGATGTTTAGGATATAGGCCTCTTCTTTGTGATGTTTAGGATATAGGTCTCTTCTTTGTGATGTTTAGGATATAGGCCTCTTCTTTGTGATGTTTAGAATATAGGCCTCTTCTTTGTGGTGTTTAGGATATAGGCCTCTTCTTTGTGATGTTTAGGATATAGGTCTCTTCTTTGTGATGTTTAGGATATAGGCCTCTTCTTTGTGATGTTTAGGATATAGGCCTCTTCTTTGTGATGTTTAGGATATAGGCCTCTTCTTTGTAATGTTCAGGATACAAACTTCTTCCTTCTACTATTTAAAACATCATCAAATGAATGGATATAAACTGGGAGGGCAACGTGCCAGACTTAAGACAGATGAGAAATACGTAAAATATTTTAACTCAAATTTGAGACGAAAAGGTCACTTGTAAGACCTATCGATAAACAGGAACTTATTTCAGGCAGTTTCCGGGTTACATAATATGCAACTTACATGAACTCTGATTTACGTAAAAAATTCTAATTAATTATTAATATTATATATAATATAATATTAACATGATTAATTTTAAATACTGTGTTTAATAAATTTATTTTACGTTGGGTTTTTAATACGAAAAAACTGATATAAATAACATTTTAACATTCACAATTGCGTTTTAAAAGAGTATACACAACTAATGAGCTGTGATACATGGTTGAGGGCGGCAGTCGATTCCGACTTATGGAAATTTCGAGTTACGTAAAATTTTCAGGAAAGGAGCCCTTACGTAAGTCCGACACTGCATTGAAATACTTTGCATAAACAGAAGATAAGGCTGTGTGTTGGCGTCATGTAAAGCTATAATCCAGGGATTTGCTCTTGTAAACACTGCAACGAAATTTCTGTTTCCATAATTTGTGAACAATTTCTTTATCAACTGAGCAAAAATTAATTCTTAAAAAAGACTCTCCTATCTATGGTGTGGGTGTGTTCCTTACGTCACTTAGAATGGTCCTGCCACTATTTGACGCGGTGTTTCTCCCAATTTCATAGGAGGACATCTGTGGCCAGTCGACCTCGGTGGACTAGTGGTTAGCGTGCTCGCCACTGGACCCAAGGTTCGCGGGTTTAAGGGTGATAAAAATCCGGAACACAACTTCCTTCAGAGGGGAAGTAAAGCCGTCGGTCCCATGTCGTAGATTTACGGCATGTAAAAGAAACTTACAGGCATGAATAGAAATGTTTCGTAAGCAAAATTCAACCCCAATTTCTCACCCAAGTCTCCTGACTGCCAGATGGCTCTGGCAGTCACATCAGGATTGAGTTGAACAGCAGCGCGGCCAGTTGGCCAGTCACCAACTGCCACGAATGCGCACGACCCAGTAACCTCGGAAAGAGGAGGCCCGAGCCCATATAGGGCTGTTGAGCCATTGTTATTATTATTACATCTGTGATAAATAATTATAAATGTTTCACAAATGTCTCCGTGATTCGTGTCTTAAAACACCAAAATATTCCAATACTAATGTCGTATCTCTGAGCTTGAACTCACTCTAGGATACTGATGCAATCAAATTCAGAGTATCTTACAGCATGGAACACAATTTCGTTTTGAAATGACGGCACGAACCTCAATCAGCCGGCAGAAGTTCTTAGTGCTACGTAAGTCAATATTGACACTGCAGCATCACCGGCGAACCAATAAGGCAGATCCGGTGTAATGAAGTTGATCCTCCGACCTCTCATTTAGTTACAAGGTAGCAATTCCATAATGCCGAAGTATTCATATCATGCTAAGACCTCACATAATAAGATAATTAAGTGCTTAAACATGATGTTCACAGTTGCATGGTAACCTGCTAGTGCGCAGAGCAGTCGGAAGAGCTGCGCGTGTTGCGTCACGAGGTGTGCGTTCTTCTGGAGTGTGAAGTGGACATGTTAGGTCTTTGGTTCCCAGCGCTGAGAAAATGTGTTGGTCTAGTCTTCAAGTTTGAAATGTTTATGAAGACGGTAATCTGGCACTAGATTCGGGAAGGACGGGTGCTTCATCCACACCGTTTTAAAAACCAAACAAGACAGACAATGCACTATACATGTAATAATGAGGCGCGTTCGCGTAACCATTGTTCCCGTGGAAAAGCAATAAGTATTACATATTCTGAGTGAGTGTCTGTAGCCTTAGTTATCCAGCATGCAAAGAGCATGCGCCGTATTGTATTGTCATCTGTGGCCTGTCTGGCTTTACCATATTTTCCCACATTATCTCATCAATTATACAATTTTATGGAAAGGTTATTGAACACAAAATCTGTGTTTTGATTTTCTCTATAACGTTTGTCTGAAATATTTCTCATTCTAAGAAGAATTCAGCGAGATATTATCATAAATGTACATAGGTCTTCATGTAAAGTACCGTTATTATTATCAGATTTTATTGAAACTTGAATTTTCTCGACAGATTTTGGAAAAAAAACACTCAACAACAAATTTCACGGTTCCATGGGGACCGACAGACGGACGGACGGGTAAACATGACGAAGCTAGTTATCGTTTATCGCAGTTTTGCGAACGCGCCTAAAACTTTCATAAAATTTTCTCTTATTTAACAAATCCTACTTCTTAGTGAGGACGCTAACTTACTAACATAATAGACAGTTAAATTAAAAAGTTAACTAACAAATTTAATCAATTTATAACTTCTCAAGTAATTAATTGTTACGTACTCAATTAAATAACTAGGCAACTTAATCAATAAATAAGCAAGTTAATAATTTTTTTCATGGCTTCACAGCCTTCGAGGACCTAGGCCTCCTCATTGTTGAGGTTTCGAAATCACACTTTTAGACACACCACACACGGTAGGACTCCTCTGGACGAGTGATCAGCCTGTAGCATTGACCTCTACCTGACAACACACAACACTCACATCAGACAGCCATTCATGCCCTCGGCGGGATTCGAACCCAAAATCCCTGCAAGTGAACGGCCGCAGACCCACGCCTTAGACCGCGCGGCAACTGCCATCGGCAAGGTACTAATGGTAACTGTAAAAGAAGTAACGAGGGAAGGTCTCCGTCAGGACTTTCATGTCCATTTTTAAGCCCAATTTTCGGTTTCTTTCCTCAGAAGCGGGCTTTGCCTTCCTCAGATTTCTGTAATATTCTGTGATAATATGAATACAAATGTTTCCTTCGAAATTTCTTAAACCCAGTCTCCATTAGCAGCTATATGCCGAAACGCCGTTCCTTAAACGCCATAACATTACAAACAAACCAATAACATAAACCAAAAGAGATTAAATGTTTGCCTGCATGACCTTACACGTAGAATTTTCTTTACAGGAATTCTCTACGTATTTCCTTTTCTCAATCTGGGAAGTATAGGATAATATTAAAATGGATCTTCAAGAAGTGGCATGGGAGGCATGGACTGGATTAATCTGGCTCAGGATAGGGACAGGTGGCGGGCTCTTGTGAATGCGGTAATGAACTTTCGGACTTCATAAAATGCGGGGAATTTCTTGACTAGCTGACGACCTGTTATTTTCTGAGGAAGGACTTTGCTCCATGGAATCAGTCAGTCAGTCAGTCAGTCAGTCAGTCAGTTAATCCGGGAATTATAACCAGATTATTTTAATTTAATTATTTAACTTGGCTCAGAACAGACGCGAATCTGTTGGTTGTGCGTTATAATGCATTTCTACCTGATTCTTTAGAAATGTTGTTGCAACCTTTAGAGAGACAGGGACAAAAATATGACACGACGTGAAAGTTGAGGTATAGCTCCATGCATTCTTAAGCTGGGTACTAGATGGAGGTCATTAATCATCTGCAATCCCGGGCCCCTTAAACCCCCCCATCTCCTGAAAGTACTCCCCTGTACCCATTTTATAGGACGCCAAGTGGTCTTCAGCGCCGGCCAGGCCACTTCAGACAAGACAATATCCCCTTTCGTTGTCTGGGATCGAATTCCGATCTCTCTGTCTTCACATAATTGCCTCATCTCTCCCCACAGTCTACAGAACTGAGCTTTATTGTAACAGACAACCCGTGTAGATATTCCCTTATTTATAAATGTTTCCGCAATAATTACCCCTAGAATAAAATCGTCCAGCAATTCCGAACCAGTAGCCTCAAATGACTGCAGAAGTGTTTCTAGCCTATTTTAAACTGTCGAGAATTAAATGCTTTCTGAGGAAGTCACTCCTAATTCAGCATTCTGGTACACCACAGGACGCGCCGATGGTCCAAAACTTGCTCGATGTTCAAAGGCTTTCCCCAGCCTTAAATACAGAGTATACACAAAAGAATGGTGCGGTTTTAATAGTGTTCACTATTAAAACCGCACCATTCTTTTGTGTATACTCTGTATAATTCTATATTATCATGCAGAACAGACTTCATTGTCTACAATTAACTAGTCATTAGTGTCACTATTTAAAACACCAACTGGATGCACTTTTTATTTTTAAAAAAATATATATATCTTTAAAACATTTTAATAATAATAATTTATTTTTAATAATTTTTAGAATAAAGTAGTCATTAGTGGTTAAGTCAACAAATCAATTTTTTTTTTTGGTATTTTTGAGGGAATACTAACAATGCATGATATCAGGCTTCAGCCGCGGTGTAAATGAGATCTTCGCTCTTCTGGGATGTTACGCAGCGTAGATTGATAGTTACCGACGTTTCGGGAAACCTATCTTTGACGGCTTGACCCCTGAAGATAGGACCGATAGGTTATAGTAGATTGGTAGTTATTTACCGAAGTTTCGGAACAACCTGTCTTGGACTACTTGGCCCTTGAAGAAGGGGACTGATAGGTTATGGTAGAGTGGTAGTTATTTACCGACGTTTCGGGGCAACCTATCTTTGACTGCTTGACCCTTGAAGAAGGGGACTGATAGGTTATGGTAGAGTGGTAGTTATTAACCGACGTTTCGTGGCAACCTATCTTTGACTGCTTGACCCTTGAAGAAGGGGACTGATAGGTTATCGCAGATTGGTAGTTATATACCGACGTTTTGGGACGAGATATCTTGGACCGTTTGACCCATAAAGATGGGACCGATAGGTTATCTTAGATTGGCAGTTATGTATAGACGTTTCGGGACAACCTATTATGGACTGCTTGACCCTTGAATATAGGCCGATAGGTTGTCCCAAAACGTCGGTAACTACCAATATACGCTGTTTAACATTCCAGAAGAGCGAAGTTTTCAAATACTAATATATTTTGATAGGATGACCGACTTCAGGGCCAAGAATCAAACCCGGGACCTCCCGAAGCCGGTGGCTCTGCCTATGAAAGTTGAACGACGTGACGTATGAAGCAAAATAAGGAGGTGAGAGTACGATGGGTGTCGACTCAATTTTTGGTCATGCTCTACGTAATTTATTTTACCCAACAGAAAAAGGAACATTAAGTTTTAAAAAAACACAAATGAAGGGACTAAATCACGCCTTAGAACCACATGGCTGAATTTTAATTTGAAACGTTCGTTTACGTCTGGAATTAAAAAAAAAATTAATTCACATGGACCTCGCCTGAAGTTTCCTGACAACGAAATATAAATATGGAAACAAACACAGCATCAGCGCGGATTTCAGCTGACAGGTGGCTGACAAAGCACAGCAGTAATTAACAACAGACAGCAGCCAGGCAGGACAAATCCTATAGGTTCTGGCATGTGCCCACGTGACTGCAGATGGCGTGGACTCTCCCCGACCGAAATAAACCCTCTACTCCCTGCAAGCCGATTCGATAAAATTAAATCCCTTTCATATCCAGTTCACTTATTATTTTTGTGTCAATTTATTATATGCATAAAGCGTGTGAAGGGAACGCATGTATAAAGAGATTATGTCACTTCTGTTTACATATCATTCCTCAAACTACATTACTACATGGATTTACGTTAAATTTGATAATGTAATATAATGTAATATATGAGTGAGGCAGTTGGTTGAGGTATAGCGCTACAAGCCGGAAGGTAGCGGGTTCGATTCCCGATTGGGTCATTGGGATTTTTCAGTGAGTTAATCATTCCGGCCGCAATATGGCCCTGGGATCGACTCAGTCTTTAACAGAAATGAGTACCAGCGATATTTTCTGGGGGAGTAAAGACTGCCGGTGCGTAGGGCTGACAAAATTTCCAATTTGACTCAAGCTCCTGGAGCCCTACTTTCCTGTCCATGCCTGAAACGGGATGGATAATTGTGAAAGAATTGAAATTAGTGTTTAAATTCTTTATATAATTTTTACCCTGTACACCCATTTAATCAAATAATACAACCAACAAGACACATAGTCATGGATCACAAACGTATTTACTATTTGCCCTGTCCTGCATTTTTTCGACTATATCGGTTATCTTCAGGATGTTTAATATTACGAGAGATATCTCAAAGCTAGTACACATTTTAATTACAATAAAAGTAATAAATAAAAGGAATAAGTACTACTTGTTTTGTTTTGCGTATTGACTTTATTGGCCGAAACATGTAGCAGAAGTCAAATAATAAATACATTTTTGATACATGCCACTCTACTTTCGGCAGTTTTGTCGGCCAATTTTATGTTCAATTTCTCAGCATCCCCAGACAGAGCAGCAAATTGATACACGTCACAACCGCTTCCTTCCTAATCTTACGTATTCTCCCTTTGTCAATCATTCGAAGTTATATGGGGCTGGCTTCTGCGGTATAGAAAGCATATTTAAATTACTTAAGTAATTATATTCTGTACTCTGGTAAGGAGCTGGCATGAATGATAGAGTAATCACTTATGGCTAATGGAAATAAGCTAAATCTGTTCTACTGAAAGAATATGGTGCAGTAGGCTACTGTCAGCTGGCTGCGTTTTAAATTCATCGTATTCATGCTACGGTCTGTCTTACGATAGGTCCATAACCTCTTCCAAAGCGAGTTCTACACACAGTGCGATCTAGTGCTTCCTCCTTCAATTTCCAGTATCATCTCTTTTCCTTAAGGTCATCCAGTAGCTGCTTACGTCTTCTCCCTCGTCTTCCTGTCATTTCTATCCTTCCTTCTAACTTTCCTTCAATCACATGTTTTAGAAGGCAGTTCCTACGCAAGATGTGACCAATCCAGTTAGCCTTTCTTCTTTTTATTGTATGTACGATATTCCTCTCCTCCTTCACTCTGTGTAATACTTCTTCATTTCTCACACGATCGGTCCAACTGATCTTCTCCATCCTTCTCCAGCACCACATTATACAAGTTTTCCAGGTATTTCTAATCTACTTTCCGAAAAGTCCAATTTTCAGCACCATATATTTTTATGCTCCAAATGTAGCACTTTACTATAGTAATAAGAATCTCAAATCAACCATTCCCGGTACAGCAAATTGGAATTTAAAAAACTGATCATATGTTAAGCAAAATAACTATTTAATTTTTTTAGTATAATATACCATTATTGCATGGCTCAGGCGGTCATTCGTTGCTTTTTCACTGCGGAGGACCAGGTTCGATCCCAGGCAGTCCGTGATGGAATGAATGGTGGAAAAGTAACACTGGGGTAGATTTTTCTCCGAGTACGTCGCCTTTCGCCTGTCGTTATCAATTCCACCAGTGCTCCATACTCATTCACGCAACTAGCAATAACGTTATACCGCATTAGCACTTAGACATAAATAGAAGAGATTTAGTCTTCAGAATCCAACAGCAGCAGGTGCTGTGCTGATGAAATTCGCCATTTTTATGAAACCCGAAATTTCATTACAGTTTCCGCAAAAACCCTTCACTGGTGCTTATTCTGAGCCAGATGAACCCTCTCAACATGCTCTCGCCATTTTATTGTAAAATTCTCCCTTCTATGGCTAGGTCTTCCAAACAGTATCTTACCTTCTATCTCACCAATTCAAAGTCTGTCTTCTCTTCCATGCATCTTTCTCTTCCATTTGATAAGCTTAATAATAGCCTAATTGGTAAGAAGGTAAATTTCTCAACTTATAACCTGTCATGAAGACACATAGGGGAAGTAGAATTATAGATCTACTCTTTCTTCAGCCTCGGTCCTAGACGGGGGTTAGTGGTCAACGCCACGCTCCAGCCGCTTTGCCCCGGGAAAGAGACACAGTACCCATAATACAGGAAGCTGGGTGGGGCGCTAGGTTCGGTCCGGACGGATGCGGAAAACCTCGCCCTCACCAGATTTCGATCCCCGGACCGTCCAGCCAGTAGCGAGTCGCTATATGCTATCCGGGCATCACAGTTCAGTAGAATATGTAAAACCGAAAGAAACACATTTGGTATGCATGTGTATTTTATTGGACTCTACGATTGCTTTTTTTCTTAAGGTTAGAAATTGCAGTTTGAAACAGAACAACAGAAATATTACTCCAATATTCAGCACGACGGATTCGTCCTGTGTTTATCGTTATACGCATCCGATTGCTGTGAATTGAATTTCGCTTCGCCCGTCTGCAAAGAGATATACATCTCGCACGATTGTTCTGTCTCCCTTTCCTATGCCTTATTATTCTCTGTCAGCCTTGCATTCTACTGCCTTCCCTTTATCCCTCTACACCCGGTCTCTTAACGAAGGAACAGACTAGATTTCTCAAATAGCATTCTACAGATTTCATTTGTTCAGACAACTACATCTTGTGCTTGGAGAATCCTGACATTATTCATTCTCAACACCAAAATTCAGCTAATATATACCGTTCTGAGTCAATTAAATCTAATTAACGTTTTTGTAACACGCCTCTTTGTACTACATTTTGTGGCGCGTTTACAAAACAGTTGAGCCAAGCGACAGATAACCTCTTCATATCCGTTCTTTCTTCCGCATGGAACAGCGCAACTTCCACCTGCCAGATTTCCGTGAAGTTCCTTATTTCGTCACTTCGATACATATCGATATTGGTTAAAAGACTGACAAAAATATTAGAAACATTACATAAAGACCTACGTACAATTATAATAGAGCACTCTTAGTGACATTTATAGTTGTGAAAGAGTGTGTTCTCCTTACAGGACGACCTGGGGCCGAAGAAACACTTGACGCTTTAGACCAGTGGTTCCCAAAACTTTTTCGGTCCGCCGCCCCCTTGGTTCCATATACACACCCACAGCGCCCCCCTACCTTTTTTAAAAAAGATAAATGCGCTTTTGTTTCCACTTTTATTTTATATTTAAAAATCGTTTAAATAAAATTATAAGAGTTAAACTTAAAGTTTTATGTGTTAATTAATAAATTAAAATTTATTATATTTTTATGATTAACAATAATTCATCTAGCAATAGTTTATTAAAAATAATATGTGCTTGAATAAGATTCATAAATTAAAATACTAAGAGATTTAGTTCATTTTTTATTCTTAACACAAAAATTACTTTATTTCAATTTTATTACAAAAATAAATGCACTACTTGTCTACTAGCGCCCCCCTGTGATAATAACAGCGCTCCCTTCCACCTCTCGTACCTATTAGCGCCCACCTCGGTAATCCCATCGCCCCCCAGGGGGCGGTACCGCCCACTTTGGGAACCACTGCTTTAGATCTTACAGTCAGGCATGATCGATTTTAAATCTCATCTCTTGCGATATCTCTTCTTTTACGAGGTATCGATTATTATCGACTCTAAAACTTTGTTAAGATAAGGACAGGTATTATAATGTGAGTCGTTTAAAACGATGAAGATCCACACTCAAATTACCCACACTTACAGGGTCCTTATTTATATGATTCACGAATTTAAAACCTAGAAACAATAAAATGCGAACACGCCAGAAGCCTGCAGCTCTACCTACATTAAATAACTTACAATATCATATCATTTTGGTAGCGTTTTCACTTAAATTTTAAACAGTTATAAACGTGTTCATGATTGACAAATTCATGCAATTGGGGGAAAAAAATAAATTTAAGAGTAAAATAATTCTGGAAATACGATTTTTTTTTTAGGTTCTCAAAGCGGTATTGCTGAAGATTCAAGTCTTCTTGCAAGTGACACTGCGTCTTTGGGAAAGCAGTTCCCCAGCGTATAGAAGTATTGTAATACCTTCTTCTTCAGAGTAAATCAGTCGAAATGCTCTTGGAAACGCAAGAAAGTTTCTACTTCTAAATTTTTCACGAGCACTTTATTTCTTTCTCTAAATTTTTCACGAGCACTTGGATTCTATTTCTAAACGTTTCACGAGCATTTTATTTATGTTTCTAAATGTTTAATGAGCATTTTATTTATGTTTCTAAATGTTTCACGAGCATTTGATTTCTGTTTCTAAATGTTTCACGAGCATTTGATTTCTGTTTCTAAATATTTCACGAGCATTTGATTTCTGTTTCTAAATGTTTCACGAGCATTTGATTTCTGTTTCTAAATTCTTCACGAGCATTTGATTTCTGTTTCTAAATGTTTCACGAGCATTTGATTTCTGTTTCTAAATTCTTCACGAACATTTGATTTCTGTTTCTAAATTCTTCACGAGCATTTGATTTCTGTTTCTAAATTCTTCACGAGCATTTGATTTCTGTTTCTAAATTCTTCACGAGCATTTGATTTCTGTTTCTAAATGTTTCACGAGCATTTGATTTCTGTTTCTAAATTCTTCACGAGCATTTGATTTCTGTTTCTAAATTCTTCACGAACATTTGATTTCTGTTTCTAAATTCTTCACGAGCATTTGATTTCTGTTTCTAAATGTTTCACGAGCATTTGATTTCTGTTTCTAAATTCTTCACGAGCATTTGATTTCTGTTTCTAAATTCTTCACGAGCATTTGATTTCTGTTTCTAAATGTTTCACGAGCATTTGATTTCTGTTTCTAAATTCTTCACGAGCATTTGATTTCTGTTTCTAAATTCTTCACGAACATTTGATTTCTGTTTCTAAATTCTTCACGAGCATTTGATTTCTGTTTCTAAATGTTTCACGAGCATTTGATTTCTGTTTCTAAATTCTTCACGAGCATTTGATTTCTGTTTCTAAATGTTTCACGAGCACTTGATTTCTGTTTCTAAATGTTTCACGAGCGCTTTAATAACGATATTAATACAAAGATATTTCAGAAACTTTACAGATGCTTTATATTCAGTTTTATTTTATTGTTAAACAGGAATTACTGAGAGACGTAAATGACGTAAGCGCTTAATTGAGATAGAAATATTTTGTCAGCAAAAAATTACATGCAGAATTGTCGTATGTTTTATGGCTGTATTTTCCAAAAATATTGGCTATGAAAGTGCACTTTTTAAGGTCTAAAACTTACCACAGACTCTGCGATAGTACTGTATTGTTAGTAGGGTAATAGAACTGGTTTGTGTAATGAAGATTATCTGTTTTTGAGAGGGGAACAACAACAATAATAATAATAGCAATACTTTAGTATATAAAAATATATAATATATATTATACTATGATATATTATATATTATTTTATTTTATATTGTATTATATATTATAAATTATAATAAACTATACAAAATCACATACTTATTTGATTTTGTATAGTTTATTCAAATTTTCAATTCCATACTTTTTATATTATTCGCTTCCCTTCTTCTAAGTTTTCACCTCTAGGCTGTGCCCTTATTTGGCTTTCAAAATTAGAATTTTTAAGTTTGTTTGAAAGTAGCAGACACCCTCATCAAGATAATCTTATGAATGAAGACACAGACAGATATTGTAACAATAACAACATAATTCATACATATATACAGGGTGTTTCTGAAATGCTCAGTCATATTCTAGACACGTGTCCTATGCACCAAAACAAGAAAACGTCCTACAAACATGTGTCCTAGGACATTTTTATGACCACTGTAGACATTAATACACAAGAAAATATACATTTTAGACACCTGTACCAACGTTCGAGGGAGAAGGAGTGTTATTGCCATTTTCAAAGTCATAGATTACACATGCAAACATGTCACAACGTATGCTTGTAGTGCCTGTCTTGTACTGTCACACATTATGCTTGTAGTGCCTGTCTTGTACTGTCACACATTATGCTTGTAGTGCCTGTCTTGTACTGTCACACATTAGGCTTGTAGTGCCTGTCTTGTACTGTCACACATTATGCTTGTAGTGCCTGTCTTGTACTGTCACACATTATGCTTGTAGTGCCTGTCTTGTACTGTCACACATTATGCTTGTAGTGCCTGTCTTGTACTGTCACACACTATGCTTGTAGTGCCTGTCTTGTACTGTCACACATTATGCTTGTAGTGCCTGTCTTGTACTGTCACACATTATGCTTGTAGTGCCTGTCTTGTACTGTCACACATTAGGCTTGTAGTGCCTGTCTTGTACTGTTGCACATTATGCTTGTAGTGCCTGTCTTGTACTGTCACACATTATGCTTGTAGTGCCTGTCTTGTACTGTTGCACATTATGCTTGTAGTGCCTGTCTTGTACTGTTGCACATTATGCTTGTAGTGCCTGTCTTGTACTGTTGCACATTATGCTTGTAGTGCCTGTCTTGTACTGTTGCACATTATGCTTGTAGTGCCTGTCTTGTACTGTCGCACATTATGCTTGTAGTGCCTGTCTTGTACTGTCACACACTATGCTTGTAGTGCCTGTCTTGTACTGTTGCACATTATGCTTGTAGTGCCTGTCTTGTACTGTCACACATTATGCTTGTAGTGCCTGTCTTGTACTGTCACACATTATGCTTGTAGTGCCTGTCTTGTACTGTCACACATTATGCTTGTAGTGCCTGTCTTGTACTGTTACACATTATGCTTGTAGTGCCTGTCTTGTACTGTTGCACATTATGCTTGTAGTGCCTGTCTTGTACTGTCACACATTATGCTTGTAGTGCCTGTCTTGTACTGTCACACATTATGCTTGTAGTGCCTGTCTTGTACTGTCACACATTATGCTTGTAGTGCCTGTCTTGTACTGTCACACATTATGCTTGTAGTGCCTGTCTTGTACTGTTACACATTATGCTTGTAGTGCCTGTCTTGTACTGTTGCACATTATGCTTGTAGTGCCTGTCTTGTACTGTTGCACATTATGCTTGTAGTGCCTGTCTTGTACTGTCACACATTATGCTTGTAGTGCCTGTCTTGTACTGTCACACATTATGCTTGTAGTGCCTGTCTTGTACTGTCACACATTATGCTCCTTATCCTCTCTGTCGAAAGGGAGTGTAATGCGTAAAGTATATCTTTGTCTGATGTTTAAATTAGTTATATCGCGAAACAATGTGTCCTAGGACACATGTTTATGTGAATTATTTTCTTTGTTTTGGTCCAAAGAACACATGCCTAAGGTATGACCGCCTTTCTCAGAAATACTCTATGTATATATATACAGAGTATACACAAAAGAATGGTGCGGTTTACTATGTATTTAGTATGGAAGCCGCACCATTCTTTTGTGTATACCCTGTATATATATGTATTCGAACCCCGCTATAACGACATAGGTTTATGCGACACATTTCCTATAGCGTCAGGTATTCTGTGGTGCAAATTAATTCCTCACTTTTAACCATAACATTATACTCCACGGTTATAACAACACTCGTTTATAACGACACAAATCATTTAGTCCTCTTCATGACGTTATAACCGAGTTTGACTCTATATATATATGTGGCAAATGCTTCACCCATCATATCATCCTTCATTTGATCACCCTAATATTGTAATAAATATTTTGTTGACGTATATATTTATACCGAGGTTAAAGAAAGAGTACAGCAATACCTCCCTCTATAGTGAACTTGAACATTGCTTTACCATACATTTATTTCTCTATTTTTTATATTCTGGGTTCTAAACTCAGCTTCTCTTTTGAGGAATTCAACACAAAGCAAGAGAGGTTAAAAGCGAATAACAAATTCAAAAAGTCACAAGCGGGAAGAAAACTTGGTCGCTTGAAACCGAAAGAGGCATCATCTTTCACAGTTTCTTTCCTTCTCAGATATGTTCCATAGTTTAGCCTACAGGCCCATTAAAATTCTCATTTCAGTAAGTTTAATGATGTCAGAGTCAAAGGTTACAAAGCGAAGTATAAAAATAGGCTCTAATCTACATGTTTTAAACATACGTCTTAATGAAAGACCTCATTGTGAAATTTAATAATATGGACGGTTGCCTTATTTGGTTCTTTAACAATAAAAAAGAAATGAGAGCTAAGAAGGCGGACTGAATTCTGGCACATCAGAATTGCTAATCTCCTTACTCCACTTTGCATTTGCCTCTCTGCGTATTTGCGTATCCAAGGAAATGAGATGCTCTTATATGGATAAGATTGATCGGACATGCCGAGTTCATCTTGACTCGTTTTAAATGTTTAAAGGGACAATCTACTTAGCATTGTTAGCTTAGAACACTCTGCAGCTATAGGCTAATATACAGCTCATTCTATTGGACAGATCGTGTGAGAAATGAAGAAGTATTACACAGAGTCAAGGAGGAGAGGAATATCGTACATACAATAAAAAGAAGAAAGGCTAACTGGATTGGTCACATCTTGCGTAGGAACTGCCTTCTGAAACATGTTATTGAAGGAAAGATAGAAGGAAGGATATAAATGACGGGAAGACGAGGGAGAAGAAGTAAGCAGCTACTGGATGAACTTAAGGAAAAGAGAAGATACTGGGAATTGAAAGAGGAAGCACTAGATCGCAACCTATGGAGAACTCGTTTTGGAAGAGGTTATGGATCTATCGTAAGACAGACTACAGAATGAATTCTTGTCTTCGCCTGCATCTTCTACAGTCTGATGATTTCAAAAACCCCAATGACTAGTCATTAGTTGTCTGATCGCTTAGGCTATATAGACACTCCTAATTTCACACTTACACAATTTTTGAAAAGTAAAAAATAATTGAAATAATGACATATTTGAAAATCGCTTTTTTTTTCTCCCTTGCGGCAATGAAAGCACAATGAAACGGGGGTGGCAGAAGAATATTGCTGGGCGATAACATAGGCGGCGAGGCGGTCATGCTGCGGCCGATCAAATTCCAATGTGTTGGGGATTTCAGCTGGACTCCCATGTATGTATGTATATTTGACCACATGTACACTCAGTTCTAACTTGTGCCGGACCTTCCAGAAGGTCGATGAGTGCTTCTAAACCGGTCTTACGCGCCAGCTTCTTCCCACAATGCCTATCGGCGAGGTTCGTGTGACTCCATCGCAGATTTATAAGATAAATAAGGTATATTTGCTACATGAAGTGTCATAATGAATTGAGGCTAAAAATTCCAGAAGGGCCAGGCTCAAACCAGAAAATAATCAAGAATTAGTCAAAACTCTTGGAGCAACAGGTTCTATTTTGAAATCTGCGGTCTTCTGGGGTATTACGCGGCGTCGTATGGTAATTGTTTACCGACGTTTCGGGTCAAAATTCCGACTCGGACTCTTGACCCGTGATGATGGGACCGATACGTTGTCCCGAAACGTCGGTAAACAATTACCACCCGACGCCGCATAATACCCCAGAAGACCGCAGATCTCATCAACATCGCGGCGGAAGCCTGAAATCAAGGTTCTATTTTAACATAACACGCAGATTACGTGTGCTGAGGAAGAACTAGAAGAAATTTGCGTGTATTTCCAAGCATATTTTACGGAGACTTAACAAGCAAACTTATGTATCTGAGTCATCGCCACGAAATGCAATGAACCTGCCACATTTCATTCGTCATACGTTGACAATATTTCACAAATTTTACAAAGCAGATCGTGAAATAAATGTAATATTATGAACTGGTACCTACAGGCGGTGCACGTTACAGAAATCAACCCCACGAAGTGTGGTTTCATATCAGTGGACATGTGAAGCCTCAGAGTACCCTGCAATGGTCTGCATAAAATTCAATGTTAATGTATAGAGTGCCATTACATGACGTCACTGCTGGTGTGTGGTGTGTTGTAAGTGCAACAAGGATTATGGTACCCGTTCATTTTGATGAGACCATATTAAATTCATACCGACATGTAACACGTAGAAATATTGAAAGAGTTTTTTCAAAAAAATTTTCGATTGCGAAAGAACCAATACCATTTTTCAGCCAGAGAGTCAATAAGTCCAAAAAGAAATCTTTCTTTTTGGACTTATTGACCCTTGAAGATCGGACCGATACGTTAACCCGAAAAGTCGGTACAGAACTATCACTCAACGCTGCGTAATATTCCAGAAGAGCCCAGATCTCATCTACATCGCGGCGGAAGTCTGAGATCACGCATAAACTTTAGTTGTCAACAAACAAGGATGCGAGACGCAGAGGATCGGAAGCGATCCGAGCCAAGGTGTACGTATAGCCTATGTACGTAATAACGTAATATTGAGAAGCGTTCGCGTAACCATTGTTGCCGTGTGAAAAGCAATTATTATTAAATATTCTGCGTGTGTGTCTGTATCCTTATTTACCCAGCATGCAAAGCGCATGCGCCGTGTAATATTGTCATCTGTTGCCTGTCTGACTGTGCCATATCTTTCCATATTATCTCATAAACGACACGATTTTCGGAAATATAAGACCTTATTAAACCTAAAATGTATGTTTTGATTTTCTTTACAACTTTTGTCTGAAACATTTTTCATTATAAGAAGAATTCAGCGAGATATTATCAAAAAATTCTGCATTGGTCTTTTTTATCAATTACCTGTTATTCTTGTCGGATTTTAATGAAACAATTTTTTTTTAATCCTCAAATATCAAATTTAATGAAAATCCGTCTAGTGAGAGCTGTGTTGTCCCATACCGGCGGATGGACAGACAGACAGACATGACGAAGGTAACAGTCGATTTTCGCAATTTTGCGAATAAGCCTAAAATTTAAATTTTAAAAAATAATATAGAAATGAAAATGTGACTGCCATCTTTTATCTTCTGACGAATGACGACACTTTGAATTGTTCAAAAGACGATGGAGAGACAACGGCCCTTGTGGGGCTCACAAAAGCAGACTTTAACCACTTAAGCTTATGAAGTTCGTGAATGATGATAAGCATTATGAATCAGTACATAAATCTGTTAAAACTAAAATGTGGATTAACACAGTTCAGCGACTGACAGACCAATCAATCAGAATAACACGAACTGATATTAGTAGTAGCAATGTGGGTGTGTGAATAGTGCTTATGACGTCACGACTTCACTCTCACTGGTCAATCAGTTTGCAGCTTTCGACTCCGAAGTGGATATGAAACTTTAAAATCGTTCTAATCACAAAAAAAAGTCACCCACTGGAACGTGATATTCTGTAATCTCTACTCTTATCCAATTATTTGTTAATATTGTGGTCCAAATGAATGACAAGGGGGCAAGATCAACATAAACTGAAATAATTTTGTTTCTACGAATCTCTATTGTAAATAGTCTTCTTTTTTTTTCTATCGTGTCCGGACCATCAAATTAAATTAAATATATAAATAAAATCCTTTTTTATTTGCAAGCCATAAATCCTCGACGGTGCATTTCTGGGGGCAGTCCCTGCATGACAGGAGATGTCCCATATCTTGTACCTCTCCTCAGCCACAATACAGGTCGTCGGAGTTTGTTTTGCCCCATTTCACCATATTTGTTTTTACTGGTGCCACCCCTGTTCTAATGCGGTTAAGAGATTTCCAAGTATTGAAATCAAGGAGGTGGCTACCAGGGCAAATCTGGGTAAGGGGGGAAGTCTTCAGGTGGTTCAACTTGCACTGTTCCGAGGAAGCTATTTCGCGATTTTAATCTTCTCTGTGGTGTTCTGGCTCCGTAGAGTGCGTGTCGCTCATCGACAGTTTGCTTGTGTTCCGCTGCCTTCCGACGAGACGTAGGAGCTGCGAAGCCTGACGCTCTATAGAGGTTTGGCAATGGCGTTGGTTTCATACATCCTGTCACTATCCTACATGTCTCGTTGAGCGCCGTGTCGACTTGATTGGTGTGGACAGATCTATTCCACACAGGACATGCGTATTCTGCTAGAATTATGATGAATTCAACATTTATTACGCAGTGATAATATGATCCTGCGCTAGACGTCGCAATGAAAGAACTTGACTCAAAGATATGTATAAGAATGAGCACTGACCTATGCTTACTCCAACTGCGGAGTCACTCAATGTTTCTTCCTCATTGCAGGAATCATGAACGAATTGTGAATGCCCTTAGTTCGTCAACGAAGAAGTCCGAAGATCTCCACACATTGCTTTTCAGTATTAAAGGAAGTCCTTACGTCCACATATTAAAGGTAGGCCTATAGTATTCATAATAATGTATCTAAAATTAGTTCAACGATAAGAAAGATTAAGCTTTGGACAGCCTTTTCTCGCAAACATAGAAATCCAATAATATTATTTAAAAAGAAAAATTTATATCACCTGTTTTTTAAAGTTAAATTTTTTTCTTTTAAGAAAAAACAGTCTGTTTTATATAAGACGGAGTTCGTACCGTGCAGTGAACACTTCAGCTCCATTGTAAAAAAAACTATTAGTTACGGCTGTGTAGGGCAAAAGTCACGGTTTGTTCGGAGATATTTACAAAACGAATAGATACACTATGTGGGAAGAAGGTAGACATTTTAGGCGCGTTCACAAAATGGCGAAAAGTGAGTATTAGCTTCGTCATGTCTGTTTGTCTGTCAGTCTGTCCATATGGAACACCGCGGCTCTTCCCGGACGCATTTTAAAGATATTTGATATTTCAGTATTTTTCGAAAATATGTTGAGAAAATTTCGATTTTGATTAAAACCTGGCAAGAATAATAGATACTTAAGATAAAAACCTACGTACATTTATGATAATATCTCGCTGAATTCTTCTTAAAATGAGAAATGTTTCAGACAAAAGTTGTAGAGAAAATCAAAACACACATTTTGTGTTCAATAACTATTTTCCGAAAATCGTGCCGTTTATGAGATAATGTAGAAAAATATTGTACAGCCAGACAGGCCACAGATGACAATATAATTCGGCGCATGCGCTTTGTATACTGGATAACTAAGGCTACAGACACACACTCAGAATATGTAATACTTATTGCTTTCCTCGGCAATAATAGTTACGCGAACGCGCCTTAGTGTACGTTTATACGTACATTTCTTGCCTTGTTCATTGTAAAATCTAATTGTATGTAAAGTAACCACTAGCCTTTAAAAGGTGCAGCGCAACATAAACACAAAAGGGTGAATAGATGTAGACGAGTGGTTAGCCTTACACTCCGGCTTCTTTACACCATGGAATCAAATATGTTTCTTGTTGGGCTCCAAAGTCATTCTGGACGCTTTGAGCAGCATACGTATCTTTTGTCCGTGCCAGGCATCTAACCTTGGTCTAGTTAGCACACAACATCTGCTCCATTTCGTCGCCCTTGTTTAGAGCTCTATAATAAATGCCAATTAAGGTAACATCTGACCACTTGATTTGTCAGTTTCACGCTGCTGAATTTACTGCAGTATTAGGTATTGCAGAAGCCATGCTGATGGGCCAGGATAGCGTAATCGTCATAGCTACTCGCTACGGGCTGGACGGTCCGGGGATTGAATCCCGGTGGAGGCGAGATAGTCCGCACCCGTCCAGACAGGCCCTGGGGCCCACCCAGCCCCCTATAAAATTGGTACCGGTTCTCTTTCCCAGGGGTAAAGCGGCCGGGGAGTGGCGTTGAACACCAACCCTCATCTAGAGCCAGGGTTAAAGAAAGAGTAGAGCTATACCTCTACTCCCCCTCTGGGAATTCACAGCCCGTTGTAGGGAGAACTTTACCTTAGAAGCCGTGATAGTGGCCTCTGTTAGTTGCTAAACCGTCAACAGAATCTATACCACACAAAGGTGTTACAAAGAGCGACAGTGGTAATTTTACTCAGCCACTACGGCCGTTCGCTATTGAATGTCATATCGAAGCTCAAGGCCTCTTAGTACCTATGATTGATAATTAATTACATTTGCAGATGAAGATTTTCTAAAAAAATTACACACATAAAGCATGGTAGAGCAAAGATATAGCAATCCCTATAAAGGCCTTGAGGGCCCAGGAGGTTGAGGCTCCCAGATTTTAAAGCAGTTGGCACATGAAGGTAGTAAGATTGTCAGCCCTATGCGCCGGCCACCTTTACCCCCCAGTAAATATTCCTGGTACTCATTTCTGTTAGAGGCTGAGTCGACCCCAGTGCCATAGTGCGGCCGGAAGGATTATCACCATCGGGAATCGAACCCGCAACCTTCCGACTTGTAGCGCACTGCCTCAAACAACTGCGCGTACCCCACACACATAAAGAGAATGACATAATTCTGTCTTTTCCGAAAAACGTTCGGCTACATCCATACCACAAGCCAGGTTTTAAAAATGTAATTTTGGAAGTTTCTGTGTTTCATATTAGGGTTGAGTGGGTACTGAAGATAGTTTACGGACATCAGTGGGGGAAAGACAGCTGGCTGTAAACAACTGTATAATGAAAAGTTCGTAATATAAACTTTTCACCATATTGCATGACAGTAAATACATTAAGGCGAAGCAAACCGGCAGGTCACGTGACATGCACCGAAGTGATTGAAGGGCATCAGAAAATTTTAATGAAACCCGTGAAAGAAACTTTAAACACCTTGGCGTGGATAGGAAGACAGTAATAAAGGTATGGATCTGAAAGGAGAGCGTGTGGGCTGGGATTGCATTTATCTGGCTCTTGTTAGGAAGAAGTCGCGAGCACTTGTGAGCACTCTAGCAGTACTTGGCTGCATTTAATGAATGGAATTTCTTGATAAGCTAAGTCACCGTCAGCTTTTCAAGGACTTATTCTGTAGTAACTACAGCCTTGTATATTATTGTATATCGGTGACAGTGACGGAAATCAGAGAGCATCAGAATCAGAATTTGTAACAGTCCTGTGGCAGCCACGGCTTTCCAATTAGCGGGCCGTAATTGTTTGAGGATTACAGTGGATTATATCACATCGTGACTGCCTGCTGACTGCGCAGGAAATTTGCGAACTGTAACGTAAATACTGTAAACCTGGGCGACTTCTTGCAAAATCCTAACAGCCTAATAACACATGTCACCAGTATATTCCTGATACACGTACGTCGCTGTCCGTAATGTCAAAACTGAAAGCATTGTCATGGAAATAAAACAATGATTCCTCTGTATGTTGTTACACAACAATGATTTTACGTCGAAGTCATTTGTCTGGCAAATACAGATAGGACCCGTTTTACAACAGGGTTAGGTTCCAGCAAAACAGGGTCGTAAAATGAAAAGTCTTGAAACGAGACCAAAATAGGACCCGTTTTACGACAGGGTTAGGTTCCAGCAAAACAGGGTCGTAAATGAAAAGTCGTGAAACGAGACCAAAATAGGACCCGTTTTACGACAGAGGTTCCAGCAAAACAGGGTCGTAAAATGAAAAGTCGTGAAACGAGACCAAAATAGGACCCATTTTACGACAGGGTTAGGTTCCAGCAAAACAGGGTCGTAAAATGAAAAGTCGTGAAACGAGACCAAAATAGGACCCGTTTTACGACAGGGTTAGGTTCCAGCAAAACAGGGTCGTAAAATGAAAAGTCGTAAAACGAGACCAAAATATAATGTAATTGAATCAGATAGGTTCCAAAATTCCTAAAATTTTTCCAAGTATGTACTAATATTTAAGGTAATATTTTGAAACAGTCGTTAATGTGGAAAGTCGTAAAATGGACCGTCGTAAAACGGGACCTACCTGTTAAAACTTACTTATGTGTTCACGCAAATATCCGTATATTTTGTCCTATGTTAATCATATTTGTACTTTTTATTGGCACATTTTAATTAAAGTGTCCCGCAACAAATTTCCCGAAAATCCGTTCAGAAGGAACCGAACAGACGGACGGACAGACACGACGAAAACGATGAACGCTTTTCGCGAATATGCGAAAGCGCCAAAAAAGTATGCTTATGGGATTAAGTTTAAGGAAGAAACTAGTAAAGTGCTACATTTGTAGCATAGCTTTGTATGGTGCTGAAACGTGGACACTTCGGAAAGTAGATCAGAAGTATCTGGAAAGTTTTGAAATGTGGTGCTGGAGAAGAATGGAGAAGATCAGTTGGACCGATCGTGTGAGAAATGAAGAAGTATTACACAGAGTGAAGGAGGAGAGGAATATCGTACATACAATAAAAAGAAGAAAGGCTAACTGGATTGGTCACATCTTGCGTAGGAAACTGCCTTCTGAAACAGTGATTGAAGGAAAGTTAGAAGGAAGGATAGAAATGACGGGAAGACGAGGGAGAAGACGTAAGCAGCTACTGGTTGATCTTAAGGAAAAGAGAGATACTGGAAATGAAAGAGGAAGCACTAGATCGCACCATGTGGAAAACTCGCATTGGAAGATGCTACGGACCTGTCGTAAGACAGACTGGAATGATGATATTGGATCACCACAGATTGTGTGTGTGTGTGTCCATTTCGAATTTTAAAGCATCTGGACATTTTTCTATTACTTTGAAAGTAACCTTGTGTTGTCAACGACGCACATTTTAGCTTTCTGAAATCAGTAGAAGTCACTCTTAATGTTGAAAGCGATAACAGCACCACCTAGTCCTACTTCAGTTTCTTTTTGTGTGTGAAGGGCCCCGCAGTAGATGCTACGGACGCACCCAGCCTTGAGGCTTATTGTGCAACCCTGTGATCAAGATGATTAGTTTTTTTCGTTTTTATAAGTAAAAGGACTCCGGTGAATTGAAACTGACAGGGGAAAACTGAAGTACTCGGGAAAAACCTGTCCCATTGCCACTTTGTCCACCATAAATCCTACATGGACTGACCCGGGATCGAACCCGGGCCTCCGCGGTGAGAGGCCGGCGACTAACCGCCTGAGCCATGGCACGGCCTCACTTCAGTGTTATGAAAATATATACGGTACGCCTGATACGTCTTGGAAGAAACACGCCACCTTAGTTAAAATATTTTTTTTTCAATGGTTCGACAGCCCCTTAGGGGCCTAGGCCGCCACATTTTTTGAGCTTCACGATCACACTTTTTAGACACACCACAGTCGGTATGACTCCTCTCGGACGAGTGACCAGCCCGACGCAGAGACCTACGACAACACACAACACTGACAAGAGACAGACATCCATGCCCCCGGTGGGATTCGAACCCACAATCCCAGTAAGCGAGCGGCCGAAGACCCACGCCTTAGACCCTGCAGGATCGGCAGTTAAAATATTACTTTGTATAATTAAAACAGCAATACTGAGAAAGAAATGTTCTTTAGATTCGGATTTTACTATGATAATACTCGAGCGGGATACGTTCAGGATTATAAACTGTCTTGAAGTTCTGAATGAAATAAGGTAGTTGAATAGTTGCACATGTGGAGGAGATGAATGAATTTCTGTGTTATATCTGGCACATTTAGAAATCACCATTTTTATATAAAATTTATTCACGGAATTAAAATTTTATATAATTAACAATTCGTGCGAGTGTAGCCTTAAGTCACAGGAAGGGCCCTAATTGATTACTGCTGAAAATTTTTTTTTCATGGTGCAACAGCCCCTAGTGGGCCAGGGGCCTCCTCATTATCGAGACTTCACATTAGCACATCACTCGGTAGGACTCCTCTGGACGAGTGATCAGCCCGTCGCAGAGACCTCTACCTAACAACACACAACACTCACAAGAGACAGACATCCATGCCGTCAGCGGAATTCGAACCCGCAATCCCAACAAGCGTCCGGACGCATACCCACAGCCTTACACCGCGTGGCCAGGGATCGGTACCGCTCGAAGTGCTTGATAAAAATAAATATTACGATATAAATTGTTATTTGAAAATTAATTTTTACTTACGCCGTAAGCGTGATATTAAAATTATGAAATTTACGCAATTAACAACTCTTTGATGGATTCGCTTCAAACTAGACCTCAAACCATCCTACAGGTTATGTAAGCTATGTAGAGACACACAGCCTTCTATATTCTGTGTGATGTGTCCGTAAATATTACATTTGTTTGTGCGGTGTATCATGCAAATCCTAGAGGAATCCGATACCATTCATTTGGTTTCAGACATATTGTCGTGTTTGGTTAAGTTTATAGATCGTCACTAATATCATTAGAAATCAAACACATGTTTTGAATGTTCAATCGCACATTAATTAGAGCGAAACTTCATTGCACGGTTTTCCCTGTATCCCAAATATTTAACATGCATAAACCTGAGTGTGAGAGTGGGTAAATGTGTTGCGCCGGCCACAGACTAGGGGCCTGGGAAATGCTGATTACGTATATTGTGGGTTAGATGCAACATGAAACAACACCGGCAATGTACGTATAATCGTAACATTAAGGCGCATTCCCGTAATCATTGTTGCAGTACAAAAGCAATAAGTATTACATATTCTGAGTGTGTGTCTGTGGCCTTAGTTATCCAGCATGCAAAGCGCATGCGCCGTATTATATTGTCATCTGTGGTCTGTCCGGCTGTACCGTATTTTTCCACATTATCTCACAAACGGCACGATTTTCGGGAAAAAAGTTATTGAACATAAAATGCGTGTTTTGATTGTCTCTACAAATTTTGTCTAAAACATTTCTCATTCTAAAAAGAATTGAGCGAGATATTTTGATAAATGCACATAGGTCTTCATGTAAAGTGCCAATTATTCTTGTCAGATTTCAATTAAAATCGAAATTTCTCGACAGATTTTCGAGAAATACTTAAATACCAAATTTCATGAAGATCCGTCCAGTGGGAGTCAGGTTGTTGCTTAAAGACAGAGAGACGGATAGACAGAAAGACATGACGAAGCTAATAGTCGATTTTCGCAATTTTCCAAACGCCTCTAAAAAAAACGAAATTAGTGTAAATGACACCATCATCTTCACGTGTTAAATTATAGAGAAAATACAGCATTCCATTAGCATACGTTCCGTCCCTTATAGCCAGAGCCTTATACAGTCATTGTATGACATGCTGATATATAACGAACACGTACGCCATGGAGTGAAGTGATTAAGGTCAAGGTCAAAGTCAAATCATGTCGTCAGTTGACGGTCAGTTACTCTGCCTTTGTAGTTTATTGCCGATACGATGATTATGGTGATAGGATGTGCCTTTATTACATGGATGGACTGTAACGCATGTCGCCAATCGGAACAAAGGAAATGGGACACAGAATACACATTATCACGTTAATCATTTGAGTGCCAATTTTGACCCAGTTACGTCAACTCTGCAGGTGGAGGCACCAGGTTTTTCTGAAACGTCGATTTAAACTTACATAAATAACGGTATCAAACCCCACAATACCGCAGTATTAACAAAATTGCACTGTTTAGTTTTACATAAATGGCAATAAGGCACCAACGGTGGGAAAATCATGATTAAAAATTGTTTTACATATTTTAAATTTAAGTAATTGATGCTCAAAATTCTTCGCACATTTTGTACCCTGAGATGCTCTTCAAACACAGAATACGTCCCACAGCAAGAACAATTTCCTTACCGGAAATGAAACCCCAGACTTTGCAATGCAGTGTTCATGTCATACGCGAACAAAGACATTTCTGATATGGTCAGATGGTTGGTGGCAGTATTGCTGTTTCCGGGAGCTTTAGGCTTCCTTCTAAACATTTATTTCTGAGAAGAACACAGGACGCCTGCCTACTTAAACCTTCTTGCCAAATGCATCAACTGTTTTCTGGGGCTAGCAAGAATTTAAACGTACCTTTGTGATAGCTTTTATTTTAACCAACATATGCACTACACTTTGTCGTCATATATACCCCTACTTATGTTTCGACTACTTATTAGTCATCATCAGGGGGATCAAAGTATATAAACACAGACTACACATCCACTATGATAGTTAAAATTTATTTAAAATTATTGGCAGCTGGTCTTGTTTCCTTCTCAAATGGCTGGTGAATTTATCTGTGGCGTGTTGTTGTGCCGTGTTGTGCCGTGTTCTGTAGGCTTCGCCTGATGGCTGCGTTGTGTGCCTTTGTGATTTCCAAAATCATAGTACTTAATGTGATCACGTTACTTTTGTCAGACATAACCTCAAAGTTTTACAACTTTTCTTCCTAAGTAATTGCTAAACCGTGATGATAATTAACACGGAGTTTTTACATATATTTGTTATTTAAATCCACATAAACTTTCATCTCTCTAAAAGCAACGATTCGTCACGGAAGACACCAAAATGCGTGGCAGCCATATTGTTGACTTACATTGTTCCCATAGAAAGAAAATCTTTTTTTTTCTGGTTTCGTGAAGAGCAGTTTGTTGTCCAAACACATGTCGACCCTTTCAAATACATTCCAGTTAAGTGGTAAAACACAAATGCTTACAAGCCCTTGGTAAAAAAATCTGAATGGAAAAAGCACTTGGAAGATTATTTTGGTTTTATCAGACAAATGTACACTTTTATTTTCTACTATTCAATACATATATTTCTTTGAAGATGGTTCAACATGTTTCGAAACTTGTATGAGGTTCATCTTCAGGGACATCTGTTTTAAATTACACCAGAAGGTTTTTTTATTATAATGGCGTAAATTATTTCTTGTTATAAATAAATATTATTTTGCCTTATTCTACGCGGGCGAATAGATACATTTGTCGAGTTTTACATTATGTTACTGATTAACATAACCTACAATGTCAATTTAGCTTCATCTATAAATATATGGCCTACGTATGTCTGCAGTTCCCTTTTAATTAGTTAATAATTTCGATGCGTTAATTTCCATTTGTACAAATCGCTCTTGCATTTCATTCATGACTGCTATGGCCCCTCACTGCGGTCAAGTATAGCAGGATTACATCTACAAAGTCCCCGTCATTTTGCATGACAACCTTCAGCGCCAGTCTCTTAAACCTTACGGCCCTCCTACCTCAGTCACATGACTACAGCTGCTACGTAAGCAGACCAATACTGGCACCTCCACCGCCTGACTGCACAAACACACGATCTACATGTACAAGTCTCACAAACCTTACGGCCCTCCTACCTCAGTCACATAACTACAGCTGCTACGTAAGCAGACCAATACTGGCACCTCCACCGCCCTGACTGCACAAACAAACAGATCTACATGTACAAGTCTCACAAACCTTACGGCCCTCCTACCTCAGTCACATGACTACAGCTGCTACGTAAGCAGACCAATACTGGCACCTCCACCGCCCTGACTGCACAAACACACAGATCTACATGTACAAGTCTCACAAACCTTACGGCCCTCCTACCTCAGTCACATGACTACAGCTGCTACGTAAGCAGACCAATACTGGCACCTCCACCGCCCTGACTGCACAAACACACAGATCTACATGTACAAGTCTCACAAACCTTACGGCCCTCCTACCTCAGTCACATGACTACAGCTGCTACGTAAGCAGACCAATACTGGCACCTCCACCGCCCTGACTGCACAAACACACAGATCTACATGTACAAGTCTCACAAACCTTACGGCCCTCCTACCTCAGTCACATGACTACAGCTGCTACGTAAGCAGACCAATACTGGCACCTCCACCGCCCTGACTGCACAAACACACAGATCTACATGTACAAGTCTCACAAACCTTACGGCCCTCCTACCTCAGTCACATGACTACAGCTGCTACGTAAGCAGACCAATACTGGCACCTCCACCGCTCTGACTGCAGAAACACACTGATCTACATGTACAAGTCTCACAAACCTTACGGCCCTCCTACCTCAGTCACATGACTACAGCTGCTACGTAAGCAGACCAATACTGGCACCTCCACCGCTCTGACTGCAGAAACACACTGATCTACATGTACAAGTCTCACAAACCTTACGGCCCTCCTACCTCAGTCACATGACTACAGCTGCTACGTAAGCAGACCAATACTGGCACCACTACCGCTCTGACTGCACAAACACACAGATCTACATGTACAAGTCTCACAAACCTTACGGCCCTCCTACCTCAGTCACATGACTACAGCTGCTACGTAAGCAGACCAATACTGGCACCTCCACCGCCCTGACTGCACAAACACACAGATCTACATGTACAAGTCTCACAAACCTTACGGCCCTCCTACCTCAGTCACATGACTACAGCTGCTACGTAAGCAGACCAATACTGGCACCTCCACCGCCCTGACTGCACAAACACACAGATCTACATGTACAAGTCTCACAAACCTTACGGCCCTCCTACCTCAGTCACATGACTACAGCTGCTACGTAAGCAGACCAATACTGGCACCTCCACCGCCCTGACTGCACAAACACACAGATCTACATGTACAAGTCTCACAAACCTTACGGCCCTCCTACCTCAGTCACATGACTACAGCTGCTACGTAAGCAGACCAATACTGGCACCTCCACCGCCCTGACTGCACAAACACACAGATCTACATGTACAAGTCTCACAAACCTTACGGCCCTCCTACCTCAGTCACATGACTACAGCTGCTACGTAAGCAGACCAATACTGGCACCTCCACCGCCCTGACTGCACAAACACACAGATCTACATGTACAAGTCTCACAAACCTTACGGCCCTCCTACCTCAGTCACATGACTACAGCTGCTACGTAAGCAGACCAATACTGGCACCTCCACCGCTCTGACTGCAGAAACACACTGATCTACATGTACAAGTCTCACAAACCTTACGGCCCTCCTACCTCAGTCACATGACTACAGCTGCTACGTAAGCAGACCAATACTGGCACCTCCACCGCCCTGACTGCACAAACACACAGATCTACATGTACAAGTCTCACAAACCTTACGGCCCTCCTACCTCAGTCACATGACTACAGCTGCTACGTAAGCAGACCAATACTGGCACCTCCACCGCCCTGACTGCACAAACACACTGATCTACATGTACAAGTCTCACAAACCTTACGGCCCTCCTACCTCAGTCACATGACTACAGCTGCTACGTAAGCAGACCAATACTGGCACCTCCACCGCCCTGACTGCACAAACACACAGATCTACATGTACAAGTCTCACAAACCTTACGGCCCTCCTACCTCAGTCACATGACTACAGCTGCTACGTAAGCAGACCAATACTGGCACCTCCACCGCTCTGACTGCAGAAACACACTGATCTACATGTACAAGTCTCACAAACCTTACGGCCCTCCTACCTCAGTCACATGACTACAGCTGCTACGTAAGCAGACCAATACTGGCACCACTACCGCTCTGACTGCACAAACACACAGATCTACATGTACAAGTCTCACAAACCTTACAGCCCTCCTACCTCAGTCACATGACTACAGCTGCTACGTAAGCAGACCAATACTGGCACCTCCACCGCCCTGAATGCACAAACACACAGATCTACATGTACAAGTCTCACAAACCTTACGGCCCTCCTACCTCAGTCACATGACTACAGCTGCTACGTAAGCAGACCAATACTGGCACCTCCACCGCTCTGACTGCAGAAACACACTGATCTACATGTACAAGTCTCACAAACCTTACGGCCCTCCTACCTCAGTCACATGACTACAGCTGCTACGTAAGCAGACCAATACTGGCACCTCCACCGCTCTGACTGCAGAAACACACTGATCTACATGTACAAGTCTCACAAACCTTACGGCCCTCCTACCTCAGTCACATGACTTCAGCTGCTACGTAAGCAGACCAATACTGGCACCTCCACCGCTATGACTGCAGAAACACACTGATATACGTGTACAAATCTCACAAACCTTACAGCCCTCCTACCTCAGTCACATGACTGCAGCTGCTACGTAAGCAGACCAATACTGGCACCTCCACCGCTCTGACTGCACAAACACACTGATCTACATGTACAAGTCTCACAAACCTTACAGCCCTCCTACCTCAGTCACATGACTGCAGCTGCTACGTAAGCAGACCAATACTGGCACCTCCACCGCTCTGACTGCACAAACACACTGATCTACATGTACAAGTCTCACAAACCTTACAGCCCTCCTACCTCAGTCACATGACTGCAGCTGCTACGAAAGCAGACCAATACTGGCACCTCCACCGCTCTGACTGCACAAACACACTGATCTACATGTACAAGTCTCACAAACCTTACGGCCCTCCTACCTCAGTCACATGACTGCAGCTGCTACGTAAGCAGACCAATACTGGCACCTTCACCGCTATGACTGCAGAAACACACTGATCTACGCGCACACGACTTCGCGCACTCTCCCGACTTGTGACGTCAGCCTAGGCTCGCTAACGTTACCTGCGCCTGAAGATGGAGACTTTGTGGAATTACTTCTCTTATTCTGTAATAAATTAATTCAGTTATCGTCATTATTAAATTGGTTTCCTGCTATCTAACCATTTCCACGTAGCACACTTTTCCTTGACAAGCTAATATTAGTGAATCAGCTGACAGACATTCCGCGTATTTTAATAATAATGAAGGCTTATTACATGCTAAAAATAGAGCACAACTGGACCCCTACCTGAGCACATGACATCAGTCCACATCATCAAAACCTTCTTTTCTAATATCCAATTTAATAATATTCCCTCAGCCACGCTTAATTTTCCAAATGGTCTCTTCCTTTCAATTGTTTGTATCAAAGATTTATATTCATTTCTCATGTCTCCTATGCTTGCTACATACCATGCCTAACCCATTCTTATTAAACTTGCTAATTATATTTGGCGAAGAGTGAAATATAAGACACTCCCAACACGCAGTTTTCTCTGGTCTTGATCGTTCCTCAATTTAACGTATTTGTCACAGACATTACTGATTTTTGTTGTAGTTAGATTTTTCTATAGGCCTGTATGAGTAACCAATCCTTGAAAACAGACTGCAGACTTAACTGATCTCTGTAAGTCAAATCACTGTCCACAAAACAGCCACGTAAAAAATATAACATACTGCATTCGCATCCTATTACAGAATAAGAACCCTTCCGGTTAGTTGGTTGGGACGATGTTTTGCGCACAAATAAGTTGCCTCATAAGGCACACCACTGTTGCTGAGTGCGCAAAAGACTCCGTTCTTCCTTTACAGGTCAGAGAGTTGAGGTGCCAGTTCATAGGCGCGTTAGCAAAATTACGAAAAGCGACTATTAGCTTCTTCAAGTCTGTCTATCGCCGATCCAAGTGGCCGTGCGGTCTAAGGCGTGGGTCTGCGGACGCTCGCTTACTAGGATTGTGGGTTCGAATCCCACCGGGGGCATGGATGTTTGTGTTGTGTTTGTTGTATAAGGGCGGTAGTATGGAACGTAAAGTGACATGAAGGTCAAAAAGGATTTAAACAGTACAAAAATGGATCAAAAGGGAAAAACACCGGACAGGCAAAAAAAAAAAAAAAAAAAAATCCCACCGGGGCATGGATGTTTGTGTTGTGTTTTAAGGACGATAGCATGGAACGTAAAGTGGCATGAAGGACGAAAGGATTTAAACAGTACAAAAATGGATCAAAGGGGAAAAACCCAGGACAGGCAAAAACAAAAAATCCCGCCTACGGCATGGATGTCTGTCTCTTGTGAGTGTTGTGTGTTGTCAGGTAGAGGTCTCTGTGACGGGCTGGTCCCTCGTCCAGAGGAGTCCTACCGAGTGTGGTGTGTCTAAAAAGTGTGATCGTGAAGCCTCGAAAAATGAGGCGGCCTAGGCCCCCAAGGGGCTGTCGAGCCATTGGAAAAAAAAATTCTGTCTATCTGTTCCTCCGTCTCCGTATTTCCATTAAATTTGATATCTGAATATTTTTCGAAAATCTGTCGAGATAATTTAAGTTTAATTAAAATCTGACAGGAATAACAAATACTTTGTGTAAGGAATTCTGTACATTTATGATAGTAACTCACTGAATTCTTCTTGAAGAGAGAAATGTTTCTGATAAAGGCTGTACATAAAATCAAAACACACATTTCATGTTCAATAACTTTTTTCTCCGAAAATCGTACCGTTTTCAGATAATGTGGAAAAATATGGTACAGCCAGACAGGCCACAGATGACAATATAATACGGCGCATGCGCTTTGTATGCCGGATAACTAAGGGTACAGGCACACACTCAGAATATGTAATACTTATTGCTTTTCCACAGCAACAATGGTTACGGGAACGCGCGTCAATATTACGTTATATATACATTGCTTGAGTTGTTAGTATACGATTTAGTAACTGGCTAGCAGAAGACTTATGGTGTCAGGCAAGACTTATGGTGTCAGGCAAGACTTATGGTGTCAGGCAAGACTTATGGTGTCAGGCAAGACTTATGGTGTCAGGCAGGCCCATCAGCCAGTATGTGTCCACAAGAACGCATAACCTGAGGGCCGACCTACAACAGACGGCACACAGCAACGTTACTGGTCTCCTCTAGCGCAGTGGTATTCAACCTGGGGTACGCTTACCCCCGGGGGTACGCGAAGACATCTTAGGGGGTACGTAAGATTAAAAAAGATATATATATATTATTTCACGATAAACACTGAATAATCAGGGCCAGATTTACGGTTAGCCACAACAGACCGGGACGTAAGGACATGCGATTTGGGAGCGCCATTTTTTCTCTCTCTCTCCTTTATGCGATTCTTATCTGGGCGGCTAGTTTCATTTTATTCCACATAGTGCATATAATTTTGCTTTGCTAAAATACCTTTGTTCCTTTATTAATTTTTATATGATAGGCAATAATATATTTGTTATTTAATAGCTTGATTCTCCTTTTTTCTTCATTTAAAACTTATTATTTAATACATTATTTTGGATGTAATTTATTTAACTTATTTTAGATGTAGATTATAGACTATGTATAACTTGAATTATGCACCAACAACTTTAGGGGTACAAAGTTGAAGAGAAATTATATGTGGGGGTACGCGAACAAAAAAGGTTGAATACCCTGAACTAGCGTAATATGTAACGGTGTAAGAAAAAACTTCTTGACATATTTTTCGGTTAGTTGGTCGAGTGCTTATTAGGTTTGTTTGTCCGTTTGTCGGTGGGTATCATGAGTGGGCTGGTTAGTTGGTTGACTGGTTAGTTGGTTGACTGTTTGGTTGTTTTGATCGATTGGATGGTCTTTTGTTTGATCGGTTGTTGGGAGTAGGTTGATTGGTTTGTTGGTTGCTTGGGTGGTTGTTTCGTCTGCCTGTCGGTCAGTCGGTTGTTTTGGTCGCTTGGTTTTCTTTATCGCCAAAAGTGGGTTAAGTGGGAAGGATGTTTGTAACAGACGTCAGTTGCTGTATAACTGCGGCAGCAAACACTGCTGCGTACTGAACTTTCTTACATGCTCTTTGCTCTTGTCAGCAATAGCTAATAATAATAATAATAATAATAATAATAAAGCTACTGGCTAGGAAAGAAATGGTACTACAGTGCATGGTTGATAGACTAATTGAAATTGGAAGACGCTATGGAATGGAAATGAATGTGGAACAAACAAAGGTAATGAGAATCTCAAGGCAACCATCCCCAATGAAAATTATGATAGATCAAAAACAATTGGAGAATGTGGAATATTTCAGTTATTTGGGTAGCATGATAACAAATGACGCAAGGTGTACACGTGAAATTAAATACAGAATTGCATGGCAAAAGCAGCATTCAACATGAACAAGACTCTTTTCACAAGCAATCTGGACTTAAATTTAAGGAAGAAACTAGTAAAGTGCTACATTTGGAGCATTGCTTTGTATGGTGCTGAAATGTGGACACTTCGGAAAGTAGATCAGAAGTATCTGGAAAGTTTTGATATGTGGTGCTGGAGAAGAATGGAGAAGATCATTTGGACCGATCGTGTGAGAAATGAAGAAGTATTACATAGAGTCAAGGAAGAGAGGAATATCGTACATACAATAAAAAGAAGAAAGGCTAACTGGATTGGTCACATCTTGCGTAGAAACTGCCTTCTAAAACACGTGATTGAAGGAAGAATAGAAATGACGGGAAGACGAGGGAGAAGACATAAGCAGCTACTGGTTAACCTTAAGGAAAAGAGAAGATACTGGAAATTGAAAGAGGAAGCACTAGATCGCACGCTGTGGAGAACTCGCTTTGGAAGAGGCTACGGACCTGTCGTAAGACAGACTGCAGAATGAATGAATGAATGGTTTTCATAACGTCGTCGCTGTTGTTGTTTTGGTTGTTGCTGCTGTTGTTGTTTTTGTTGTTTTGTTGCTGTTTTTTGACGATGTACTCCTGATGTTTTCTGAGCTGTCAATAGTAACCTCTCACCGTACTTGTGTTTGCAGTGTGCAGCCTTCAGACTACTCGACATGTAAATTTCTCCTCATTCCCCTTTGCCCCGGTAACCATTAACAGCTGTGGGTATTGTGCAAGAGTGGCGGAAGTGAACGTGTTCAGGCTACGTATGTCACTTAGAACAGTGTAAATGTAGCAAGTTCAATTCACAGAAGTTAAATTTGTTCACGAGACCCAGCATGTTATGAAAGATCATATACAGAGTATACACAAAAGAATGGTGCGGTTTCCCTTTATTCACCATTGAAACCGCACCATTAATTTATGTATACCCTGTATAGTGTGTATATACGTACAGTACCTACATATACGTACACTATAAGGTAACTTTTTCAATATCGCCTACTCCTGTGTCTTCGTCATACCTTGGGGACAGTGGGCACTGGCATTACACAAAGTTCAAATCAGAATATTACGCTTGCTAACACAGACTGACGCCGTTATTTCTATTTGAGCGTTAGAGCCCTTAGAAATGTAACTTGGACCAGGTCATGAAATTTGAACAGCGCCCCTTGCCCTGCGTCTACTTTATTTTGCCGCAGGATCATAAATAATACTTAAAGATCCTCAAAGGATTAGGGAACTTCGAAGCCAAAAAAAAGACCAGCATTAAATGATATCACGATATATAGGGTGATTCCAAAATTTTAGATCTAAGATTTTCTAATTATGACACAATATCCTTATATTTCATAATATGATCGTTTTTTTGAAAACTAAAATAAATGTACTGTTCAGAGAGGAAGGGTCTTAATATTGATACCGTGGGGGGGGGGGACAGAATAGAATATGTAGCAAAAATTAAAATATTAATCTTATCTCAGCGAGAGATGATCCATCGTACACTCGCCAGTTTTATTAGGCTAGTTCGCAAAACTGCGTAAAGCGACAGTTATCTTCGTCATGTCTGATTGTCTGTCAGTCAGTCTGTCCGCCCGCATGGAAGAACTCGACTCCCACTGGACGGATTTCATGAAATTCAATATTTTAGTATTTCTTCGAAAATCTGTCGTGAAAATTCAAGTTCCATTAAAATCTGACAACAATAACGGGTACTTTACATGAAGACCTATGTACATTTATGATAATATCTCGCTGAATTTTTAGAATGAGAAATATTTCAGAAGAACCTTGTACAGAAAATCAAAACACGCGTTTTTGATCAATGATTTTTTTTCTCGAAAATCGTGCCATTTATGAGTTAATGTAGAAAAATATTGTACAGCCAGAAAGGCCACAGATGACAATATAATACGGCGCATGCGCTTTGCATGCTGGATAATTAAGGCTACAGAAAAAAATACTCAGAATATGTAATACTTACTGATTTTTCCACAACAAAAATGATATACACGAACGCCCCTCAATATGTACATTGTCTGTCTTTTTTACGTTTCATTTTGATGCCACACATTAAAACTTTTCACAAATTTAACTACATCTGAGATTAGACAGGATGACTAATGCAGGTGATGCGGCAGACTGTGTGTGCATGATGTTAATAAGCAGGAGAAATTATGGGCAGACAGGGAACTTGTTAGAAAATCCTATAACAACAGCAGCAACAGCAGCAGCGAGGACTGTTTGCTGATGCCCCCCCGAATCAGGAATCTCGGCGCCTTCTTGCCTCGTTCCCCGTGTTTAGCATGAACCAGCATAATGGCGTAGCGATTTGCCCTTACTCTGCTCTTTTCAATGCGTCTCAGGAGGAACAAATACTTTCACATCCTTACAAACACAATTTTTTGTACTTCGACTATTTCTCCGGGTTTAACTGTAAAGCTACGGAGCAATTCTGCTCAGGCGGACTTGTGCTCGGAATGTAACGGGTTCGAATCTCGGTGCGGACAGTACGGACGCCAAATTTCTTGAGGTTTTTCGTTGTTTTTCTCAGTCCTTCCGGTACAATTTAAAAAAAATTACTTTAAAATATACGGCTACAAATTCCTTTCAATGCATTCCAGTTTGTTATTTGTTATGACCCTATCATTTGACGCTACATGACCTTAGTTAATGAGACAGCATCGTTAAATAAACTTATGACACTTTCGTAATGAAGCTAACAAAGTCAGCCCTTTGCATTTTTATTTGAAAGGAAGGCGGTTTAATCCCTTGACAGTTCCTAGCTATTTTCTCTACGTGCTTTCGAAAATTTCGTCATTCTGTAAGGTCGAATTTCGGAATAGTGTCTACAGGTAGGCTAAGGCGGCCCCTTACACATCCTTACCCATTCACCATCTGTTACAGTATTCCCAAATATTTCCGTAGAAGAACGAGCCTCTATAATTACACACGTGTAGCACTCCGCAGCTTTATTGCAACAATGAAGTACTACAACAATTTTTCAACACATGTAGTTTTTATTGATAGAAGGATAGACAACAAATTCATTGTCTCTCAGTCTATAAACAAAAACTTTGTTGAAAAAAGGCGCATTATTTTAATAACTCATTTTTTTTTAATCTTAACAGTCAGTAAAGAAATTTATCCCGATAAAAATTAATTTAGTCACAGTGACATTCCGATGTAGGGTCTTCGCTGAACAATCAGTAACCGAATATTTAATAAATCAAATTTTATTATTATCTTCTTCTTCGGCATACGGTCCTTACAGTATAACCAGTACCTCCTTCACAACGATAGCACATACAGATCTGTCTTCTGCTTTCTTCCTCCATCTCTTGACATACGGTCCTTACAGTGTAACCAGTACCTCCTTCACAACGATAGCACATACAGAAAAGTCTTCTGCTTTCTTCCTCCATCTCTTGACATACGGTCCTTACAGTTTAACCAGTACCTCCTTCACAACGATAGCACATACAGATCTGTCTTCTGCTTTCTTCCTCCATCTCTTGACATACGGTCCTTACAGTATAACCAGTACCTCCTTCACAACGATAGCACATACAGATCTGTCTTCTGCTTTCTTCCTCCATCTCTTGACATACGGTCCTTACAGTATAACCAGTACCTCCTTCACAACGATAGCACATACAGATCTGTCTTCTGCTTTCTTCCTCCATCTCTTGACATACGGTCCTTACAGTTTAACCAGTACCTCCTTCACAACGATAGCACATACAGATCTGTCTTCTGCTTTCTTCCTCCATCTCTTGACATACGGTCCTTACAGTATAACCAGTACCTCCTTCACAACGATAGCACATACAGATCTGTCTTCTGCTTTCTTCCTCCATCTCTTGACATACGGTCCTTACAGTATAACCAGTACCTCCTTCACAACGATAGCACATACAGATCTGTCTTCTGCTTTCTTTCTCCATCTCTTGACATACGGTCCTTACAGTTTAACCAGTACCTCCTTCACAACGATAGCACATACAGATCTGTCTTCTGCTTTCTTTCTCCATCTCTTGACATACGGTCCTTACAGTATAACCAGTACCTCCTTCACAACGATAGCACATACAGATCTGTCTTCTGCTTTCTTCCTCCATCTCTTGACATACGGTCCTTACAGTATAACCAGTACCTCCTTCACAACGATAGCACATACAGATCTGTATTCTGCTTTCTTCCTCCATCTCTTGACATACGGTCCTTACAGTATAACCAGTACCTCCTTCACAACGATAGCACATACAGATCTGTCTTCTGCTTTCTTCCTCCATCTCTTGACATACGGTCCTTACAGTATAACCAGTACCTCCTTCACAACGATAGCACATACAGATCTGTCTTCTGCTTTCTTCCTCCATCTCCTGACATACGGTCCTTACAATATAACCAGTACCTCCTTCACAACGATAGCACATACAGATCTGTCTTCTGCTTTCTTCCTCCATCTCTTGACATACGGTCCTTACAGTATAACCAGTACCTCCTTCACAACGATAGCACATACAGATCTGTCTTCTGCTTTCTTCCTCCATCTCTTGACATACGGTCCTTACAGTTTAACCAGTACCTCCTTCACAACGATAGCACATACAGATCTGTCTTCTGCTTTCTTCCTCCATCTCTTGACATACGGTCCTTACAGTATAACCAGTACCTCCTTCACAACGATAGCACATACAGATCTGTCTTCTGCTTTCTACCTCCATCTCTTGACATACGGTCCTTACAGTATAACCAGTACCTCCTTCACAACGATAGCACATACAGATCTGTCTTCTGCTTTCTTCCTCCATCTCTTGACATACGGTCCTTACAGTTTAACCAGTACCTCCTTCACAACGATAGCACATACAGATCTGTCTTCTGCTTTCTTCCTCCATCTCTTGACATACGGTCCTTACAGTTTAACCAGTACCTCCTTCACAACGATAGCACATACAGATCTGTCTTCTGCTTTCTTCCTCCATCTCTTGACATACGGTCCTTACAGTTTAACCAGTACCTCCTTCACAACGATAGCACATACAGATCTGTCGTCTGCTTTCTTCCTCCATCTCTTGACATACGGTCCTTACAGTGTAACCAGTACCTCCTTCACAACGATAGCACATACAGATCTGTCTTCTGCTTTCTTCCTCCATCTCTTGACACCCACCCATTTCAGATCATTCTGAATACAGTCTAACCACCTTAATTTTGGTCTTCCTGCTTTTCTTCTTCCATCTGGTTTCCCCACAAATACCTTCTTTACCGTCCCATCATCAGACATTCTTACCACATGACCAGCCCATTATAGTCTTCTTACTTTTATTGTTGTTACAATATTTAGTTTCTATACATAACCTGCAGTTCATCATTAGTTCGGATTCTCCAGCCATTTTGATCTTTTATTGGCCATATATATTTCTTACTATTTTCCGCTTCCATATTTCAAGAGATGATTTCATTAGCTCTGTCACTGCCCACGTTTCACAACCATATAGCACTATAAGTATAATAATTAATTTTCATTATACAAAACGAAATCCACAGCCCAAGCCTATATGCTAATTTTTTTCTATTCAGTCTAATTGAATTTGTATTTCAATTACCGTATTTTAGAATGAACGCTTTGGGTGTAGTCCTTGTTACCATTCGTGCTACATGTCCTCCATATCTTAGCCACACAAGCAATGCTAGATGTTTATAGTACAAATGCATATGTACCAGTCAATTTCTCAGCATAGGGCTCGATTATATTATGATATGTGATAGTTGTTATGTTACTGGGAAATACAATATATTTCTGTATTTAAAACGAATTAACTAAAAATATTTTGATTCCTGTATTTTAGATAAGAGTAGAAGAATATTTGCCTAGATGAATAAGGGGAAAATTTATTCGTTATATAATGGGTTCCGAGCAGTAATACAGGGTCATTATTATATCCAACAGCAAGCATCACTCTTCACTCAGACCGTTTCGGGTGACAGCAGGTGGCGCAGCGCTCGCTGCTAATCCAATTTGACGTGAGCCGCAGTCCACGCGTTATAGTTCAATGTATTGTAGATAACACCACCTCTCTACTCACCATATTTAAAGACAGCAGTACAACCATATATTACCTTCAGCTCTCATACACGTGTCACATCTAACCAACACGTGTTTCATTGCACGTCGAAGTTGTTATAAGTCAAGCCACCCGACGGGAAGTCATTACTGACAGTTGACAGCTAAAATAGTGTCCCTGTGTTACTTCCTGTGGGTCTTCATAATGAGCTCCATGTCTACCACATGACCACCCGCCGTTCGATTTAGACCAAAATAACGTTTAACGCTATGATGGCATATAGGGTGAGAGGAGGTGTAACTCCAGTCCTTCTTAACCTCGGCACTAGAAGGAGGTGAGCGGTCAGCCTTACGCCCCAGCTGATTTAACTCAGTGGAAAGGGCTAGCCGTACGGATTGTCCCCAGAATCGGTCTGGGCTCTTTATAAAATGAATGCCAGAAGAATTTGTAATTTGAAATAATTAAGATTGAATCTCGAGAAGAAAGCATGTGAAGTTGTGAAGTCGGGAGGTTTCGACACGTTTGTCTGATGTAAGAAAAGATGAATTTGTAATTATATTTATACACATATATTTATATATATAATTATTAAATTAACAGTAACCGAAAGACTTCCTTTATGTTACCTGCACCTTATATTTTTTTATTATATAAAGTCTTATTCCGACAAATGTACAATTTATTACCTTCTATTTAATACATATTTATGTTAATAAATAGTTAATAAAAATGGATGAAATAGATAAAATGTCGTCAACTATGCTGAGTGCGTAGTCACTGTATCTGATGTTACAAATGTTACAAATAGTGAGCACGTAACATCTGCTGTTACAAATAGTGAGCACGTAACATCTGCTGTTACAAATAGTGAGCACGTAACATCTGCTGTTACAAATAGTGAGCACGTAACATCTGCTGTTACAAATAGTGAGCACGTAACATCTGCTGTTACAAATAGTGAGCACGTAACATCTGCTGTTACAAATAGTGAGCACGTAACATCTGCTGTTACAAATAGTGAGCACGTAACATCTGCTGTTACAAATAGTGAGCACGTAACATCTGCTGTTACAAATAGTGAGCACGTAACATCTGCTGTTACAAATAGTGAGCACGTAACATCTGCTGTTACAAATAGTGAGCACGTAACATCTGTTGTTACAAATAGTGAGCACGTAACATCTGCTGTTACAAATAGTGAGCACGTAACATCTGCTGTTACAAATAGTGAGCACGTAACATCTGCTGTTACAAATATGAGCACGTAACATCTGCTGTTACAAATAGTGAGCACGTAACATCTGCTGTTACAAATAGTGAGCACGTAACATCTGCTGTTACAAATAGTGAGCACGTAACATCTGCTGTTACAAATAGTGAGCACGTAACATCTGCTGTTACAAATAGTGAGCACGTAACATCTGCTGTTACAAATAGTGAGCACGTAACATCTGCTGTTACAAATAGTGAGCACGTAACATCTGCTGTTACAAATAGTGAGCACGTAACATCTGCTGTTACAAATAGTGAGCACGTAACATCTGCTGTTACAAATAGTGAGCACGTAACATCTGCTGTTACAAATAGTGAGCACGTAACATCTGCTGTTACAAATAGTGAGCACGTAACATCTGCTGTTACAAATAGTGAGCACGTAACAGCAGACACAGTGACCACACACTCAGCATAGTTGACATTTTATCTATTTTAATGAGTACAATATAGCTGGTGTAATGAGAAAGAGTCCTGATGAAGAACTGATACAGTTCGAAACATGCTGAATATTTATTAACATAAATATGTATTAAATAGTCGACCTCGGTGGACTAGTGGTTAGTGTGCTCGCCACTGGACCCAAGGTTCGCGGGTTCGATCCCGAACGAGGTCGATGGATAAAAATCCGGAGCATCACTTCCTTCGGAGGGGAAGTAAAGCCGTCGGTCCCATGTCGTAGATTTACGGCATGTAAAAGAAATGTTTCGTAAGCAAAATTCAGCGGCCATTTCTCACCCAAGTCTCCTGACTGCCTGCCAGATGGCTCTGGCGGTCACATCAGGATCAATAGAACAGCAGCGCGGCCAGTCGTCCAGTCACCAACTGCCACGATTTTGCACGACCCAGTAACCTCGGAAAGAGGAGGCCCGAGCCCATATAGGGCTGTTGAACCATAGTTATTATTATATGTATTAAATAGAAGGTAATAAATTGTGCATTTGTCTGAATAAGACTTTATACGAAAGACTTCCGTGAACTTCTGTGTGACTGTCATGTCCTATGAGGATCTTTGAAGTTACTAAACTTCGGACACTTCATCTTCAAGAATATCAATACGGCATTCAGAAAACTTTTTGAGGTGTAGAAAGGTAAAGATGTCACTGTAAACGGCATGAAGGTATATAAGAGGAGTGCAGGTGTAAAAATACTCATTCTTAAGCTCGGCACTAGAAGGGTCTAAGTGGTCAGCTTCACGCTCCACGCGATTTATCAAAGGAGGAAGGTCCCTTGGAGATTTGGGTGGGCACCCCAGCCGATCTGGACGCTTTACAGGAGAGATAAATCGGTTGCATCTGACATCCTACGACGCTCAGCCTGCAGCGTAGTCACTATACTGACTGAGCTATCCTAGCTCCACAGAATCAAAGGTTAATTGAGGAAATGTAATGTTATGTAAACAGTAACTGAATTTATCCACTTTACGTGGATCATGACAAATATGTAATTACGACAGACAGCTAAAACAGGAGCTCAAAGCACGCCTGCTTTTGGGGAAATATGCCATCAGCTGTCCCAAAAGCTGATTCTGGGAATATTAAATTACTTTTTTTATTAATTAATTAGTCGGCAACGTATGTTACGTTATGGTATATTACATGACACTACTGCGAAGACAAGTACAGATCTGTAGACCTTGCAAGGCAGCAACGAATGTGGTATAAAAAAAAGAACTTGTGAAGTATAATCATACTGTCTCAGCCAGTGTATGACCGTAACTTTTGTGTGACAAAGTCATTTAAAGTGTGAACAAACTTATGATTAAATTACACTGGTCAACAGTGTTAGCTCTTGTTTTGAAGTAACAGGCCTTTATTAATGTGACCGATTTTTATTATTTTCCTTACATTTTGTTTATACACGAAAGACTGAAATGGGTCTACATTTCCATTCCTAACCGTAATTTATGCTATAGGCTTATACTTACACTAAGATTGTGTACTTGCATATTCACAAAATTATATAGGCCTATATATTGAGCCGGTTCTGGCGTAGCGCAACTGCAGTGACTTGGTGTCGGTCATCGTCGGATCGCGTCGGGTAGCGCTAGCTAATCGTCGGGGATTCCCGCGCTTTTTCCACGGTGTGTCACGTGGTATTTAGAGTTTCAGTGTGCTTTCTCGCTGCATCCGTGCTCGGTTACAATATCTTGTTTTTTAACGCGAAGAAAACTAAGATGCCTCGTAAATGTGTGAACCGTTCAGATAGTTTTTGTTATGTTTGTGGGAAAGTGACATTTGCTTCACAAAAGCGTGCTCTAACTCCAATTGTGAAAAAGGCGTACCATCTATACTTCGGTTGTAAAGTTGGGGATCAGGACAAGAGCTGGGCTCCACACATATGCTGCAACTCTTGTTCGGCAAATCTTTGCGGCTGGTTAAATCACAAGAAGCGTTCTATGCCTTTTGCTGTACCCATGGTGTGGCGTGAGCCAACAAACCACATTACTGACTGCTATTTCTGCATGGTTCCTCCACTGGAACATGGAACGTCGAAGAAGAAAAAGTGTAAACTGAGCTACCCAAATATACCATCTGCTATACTACCGGTGCTCCATGGAGATGATCTACCTATTCCAGAACCGCCTGACTCATTTGAAATCGAAGATGATGATGAAAATGAGGAATGCAGTAATACAAATGTCTCAAGTTCTAGCAATCCAGATTTTATATCTGATGAAGCATGTACTGAGCCACACAGAATAACACAGAACGATCTGAACGACCTTGTGCGAGATCTAGATTTGTCGAAAGGTAAAGCTGAACTCTTGGGCTCAAGATTGCAGCAGTGGAATCTACTTGGTGAGGGCGTCTGCGTGTCTACATTTCGTTCACGTCATAAAGACTTTGTTTCATTCTTTTCAATGAAAAGTAATCTCGTCACCTGCCATGACATTGATGGTCTGATGTCAGCTCTCAACATCAATCATAACCCTGATGAATGGAGACTTTTCATAGACTCCTCACAGTTGAGTTTGAAAGCAGTATTATTGCATAATGGCAAAATTTTGCCATCGATTCCAATCGGTCATGCAGATCACATGAAAGAAACATACAGCAACATGAAGCAACTGTTGGAGTGCATAAACTATGATAAATATAAATGGCAGCTTTGTTGTGACTTAAAGGTTGTTGCCATCTTACTCGGACTGCAGCAAGGATACATAAAATTCTGTTGTTTCATCTGTGAATGGGACAGCCGAGCAAGGGCCTCGCACTATGTGGTCAGGGAATGGCCTTTAAGACAACGTCTGGAGCCAGGTTCAAAGAATGTACTACATCCGTCTTTAGTGGTACCAAGCAAGATTCTGTTGCCACCGCTGCACGTTAAGCTTGGCCTAATGAAGAATTTCGTCAAGGCAATGGATCGAGACGGCCAAGCATTCAAGTACCTTCGTGATACATTTCCGAGGATGAGTGATGCAAAAGTCAAAGAAGGTGTTTTCGTCGGTCCACAAATCCGAGACATCTTCAGAGATGAACAATTTGACCGGCTTATCACTGGTGACGAGCAGTGTGCTTGGAATGCTTTCCGGTTGGTTGCTAATAACTTCCTCGGAAACACCAAGGCTGACAATTACAAGGAAATAGTGGAGGACCTGTTGGTTGCGTATCAGAAATTGGGCTGCAATATGTCGTTAAAGATTCACTTTCTGCATTCTCACCTGGATTTCTTCCCTGGAAACTGCGGTGCGGTCAGCGACGAACACGGTGAACGCTTTCACCAGACCATTGCGGAAATCGAAAATCGTTATCAGGGGAAATGGAGTCCAGTTATGTTAGCAGATTATTGCTGGACAGTGGTTAGAGACTCTCCAGAACTTGTATACAAAAGACAGACTAAGAAAAGACGCCTTTAGCCGAAGTGATGACGGACAGCAGTGAATAGTAAGTATTATTGTGTTAAATATGCTACATGTTATTAAAAAATTTCACAAATCTTGGAAACTGTAGCTAACTCATCATTTTAATGCCTATTTTCATGTTCAGCATACCCAATTACATAAAGGAAAGTGGATTTGATGCTCGTAACCGAAAAAAAGTTAAAATTTGTTGCCCAGTGTTATCTATGTACAGGGCATACACAAAGAATGGTGCGGTATCAAAAGTGAATAAAAAATGTATTTCTCACCTTACACGGGACCAACAAACCCATCAGCGGCGGCAACTGTCCAAGTTTCTCATTTGGTAATTACAATCCTTCAATGTGTGCACCCTGGGTCACACGACACACATCCACACGGTAATCAAACTCATCCCAGACCCGGTGTAGCATGTCCGCTGTAATGGCCTGCAGTGCATGCGTTATCCGATCACGAATTTCATGGATGGACGTGGGCAATGGTGGTACATAAACGCTGTCTTTAACGAACCCCCAAAGAAAGAAATCGCATCGCACGGTGTAAGATCTGGCGAACGGCGTGGCCAAGGGAGAAGGTTCTTGTCTCCATTTGCAGCAGCACGTCTTATCCAGCGCATTTCCACTAAACTGGCCCCACGACCACGCAGTAAGCATGAGAAGCGAACTGCTGGTAGCGCATGAGAAACTTGGACAGTTGCCGCCGCTGACGATGTATGTTGTGCCCGTGTAATGTGACACATAAATTTTTTATTCACTTTTGAAACCGCACCATTCTTTTGTGTATGCCCTGTATATTGACAACGTTCAAAATATTTTGAAAGGTTAAAGCTTGCCGCGTTTAAAGTCAGTGACTTCCTGTCACCACAACGTGGAGATCCCTCAGATTGCTGTTGGAGAAGACGGAACTACGAGTATACTAAATAAGAACCTACTGACAGCCGACAAGGGGCAGTACCCCAAGTTTGTTTGTAAAAGACATGTCATGAAATCTTGGTTTCAGGCTTCCGCCGCGATGTTGATAAAATCTGCGGTCTTCTGGGGTATTACGTGGCGTCGTGTGGTAATTGTTTACCGACGTTTCGGGACAACGTATCTGTCCCATCCTCACGGATCAAGAGTCCGAGTGGGAAGGAAATGGGAGCGTTAGCAGCGCCGTGGCCTTGACAGCAGCGCTGTGGATATAGCAGCGCCGTGGCCTTGACAGCAGCGCTGTGGATATAGCAGCGCCGTGGCCTTGACAGCAGCGCTGTGGATATAGCAGCGCCGTGGCCTTGACAGCAGCGCTGTGGATATAGCAGCGCCGTGGCCTTGACAGCAACGCTGTGGATATAGCAGCGCCGTGGCCTCGACAGCAGCGCTGTGGATATAGCAGCGCCGTGGCCTTGACAGCAACGCTGTGGATATAGCAGCGCAGTGGCCTTGACAGCAGCGCAGTGGATATACCAGCGCCGTGGCCTTGACAGCAGCGCTGTGGATATAGCAGCGCCGTGGCCTTGACAGCAGCGCTGTGGATATAGCAGCGCCGTGGCCTTGACAGCAGCGCTGTGGATATAGCAGCGCCGTGGCCTTGACAGCAGCGCTGTGGATATAGCAGCGCCGTGGCCTTGACAGCAGCGCTGTGGATATAGCAGCGCCGTGGCCTTGACAGCAACGCTGTGGATATAGCAGCGCCGTGGCCTTGACAGCAACGCTGTGGATATAGCAGCGCCGTGGCCTTGACAGCAACGCTGTGGATATAGCAGCGCAGTGGCCTTGACAGCAGCGCAGTGGATATAGCAGCGCCGTGGCCTTGACAGCAGCGCTGTGGATATAGCAGCGCCGTGGTCTTGACAGCAACGCTGTGCATATAGCAGCGCCGTGGCCTTGACAGCAGCGCAGTGGATATACCAGCGCCGTGGCCTTGACAGCAGCGCTGTGGATATAGCAGTGCCGTGGCCTTGACAGCAGCGCTGTGGATATAGCAGCGCCGTGACCTTGACAGCAACGCTGTGCATATAGCAGCGCCGTGGCCTTGACAGCAGCGCTGTGGATATAGCAGCGCCGTGGCCTTGACAGCAGCGCTGTGGATATAGCAGCGCCGTGGCCTTGACAGCAGCGCTGTGGATATAGCAGCGCCGTGGCCTTGACAGCAGCGCTGTGGATATAGCAGCGCCGTGGCCTTGACAGCAACGCTGTGGATATAGCAGCGCAGTGGCCTTGACAGCAGCGCAGTGGATATAGCAGCGCCGTGGCCTTGACAGCAGCGCTGTGGATATAGCAGCGCCGTGGTCTTGACAGCAACGCTGTGCATATAGCAGCGCCGTGGCCTTGACAGCAGCGCAGTGGATATACCAGCGCCGTGGCCTTGACAGCAGCGCTGTGGATATAGCAGTGCCGTGGCCTTGACAGCAGCGCTGTGGATATAGCAGCGCCGTGACCTTGACAGCAACGCTGTGCATATAGCAGCGCCGTGGCCTTGACAGCAGCGCTGTGGATATAGCAGCGCCGTGGCCTTGACAGCAGCGCTGTGGATATAGCAGCGCCGTGGCCTTGACAGCAGCGCTGTGGATATAGCAGCGCCGTGGCCTTGACAGCAGCGCTGTGGATATAGCAGCGCCGTGGCCTTGACAGCAACGCTGTGGATATAGCAGCGCCGTGGCCTTGACAGCAACGCTGTGGATATAGCAGCGCAGTGGCCTTGACAGCAACGCTGTGGATATAGCAGCGCAGTGGCCTTGACAGCAGCGCAGTGGATATAGCAGCGCCGTGGCCTTGACAGCATCGCTGTGGATATAGCAGCGCCGTGGTCTTGACAGCAACGCTGTGCATATAGCAGCGCCGTGGCCTTGACAGCAGCGCAGTGGATATTCCAGCGCCGTGGCCTTGACAGCAGCGCTGTGGATATAGCAGTGCCGTGGCCTTGACAGCAGCGCTGTGGAAAATAGCAGCGCCGTGACCTTGACAGCAACGCTGTGCATATAGCAGCGCCGTGGCCTTGACAGCAGCGCTGTGGATATAGCAGCGCCGTGGCCTTGACAGCAGCGCTGTGGATATAGCAGCGCCGTGGCCTTGACAGCAGCGCTGTGGATATAGCAGCGCCGTGGCCTTGACAGCAGCGCTGTGGATATAGCAGTGCATGCTCATGGAAATACGTCCATTTGAAGCAACGTATCTCTAGCAGAACCACGTGTGGAAATGAAGCCTAATGCCTTCGACGATATATGACCACAGATAGTCGCCATTACTAATACCTTCGCCTCTTTAACAACATATATGTCACGGAAGAATCCACAAAGGACTTGGCGACGCACCGAGCTCTGTGCGACCGTCAGGGTGCCTAATATAGATCCGCTGAATACATAAAATTCAGGTACGATGAAATAAATAAATATTCGTGTGTGCGGTGACTTCTCAGACACCCTGTAGATGTTTCTCAGCATGTGTGTGGGATTTTCTATTGTTTGAAAAGGGAAAATTTCCACCCCCTCTGTGAATAAAACTCATATCACCGAGCTCGTACGCCAGACATTTTAATCAGTTATTCCAGCCTACAAAACAAGCTTTGTAACGAGAGGGGTTTACATAAAGTAGGATCATTTAAATGGAAGATTGAGTAAGCCACAAACAAACTGCCAGGAGGGGGGCACGGAACCTGATGCAGCTACATTCAGAGTACGAGGACGAAGAGATGTCGTTCTACTTAATGTTTCTGTCACCGTAAATTGTCAGAAATGTAGCACGCAGTGAAATTCCCCCTTCTCATGTAAGAACTAAGACAAGATCTACATTAGGAGGAACAACTGTAATTGAAAATACCAGGAGATTGCCGTAGTTACAGCGCGGCTTAAACTCTATAGCCCGAGCCAGATAAATCTGCCGTATACTGCGCAGGAGAAAGTTGGAGACTGGATGCTTCCTCCGAAATGGCCGTTAGGTTCTATTCGATACATTGTGTCATATCCCACAAGAAAATAATCTTCTTACCCACCATCGTGAAATACAAGTTCTTGTGAGTTACAAACGATTCTAAAAATATAACAACCCAAACTATTTTTAAATGTAACTTAAAGTGAGGGACATAATGTATGTACTGAAGAAAAGGGTCTTTCTGTTGGCAAACAAACAGGGGCATAGCCACCAAGTCTACGCGCAGATAGTTCTTTTATCTCTCCTTCGTCCTCAGTGTTTCGCTGGAATCGGCAACGGCGCATTTTGTGCTGTGAATGGCAAGTGGTACTAATTCAGATTAGCGCTGCCACTTCACCATGATGTATGAAGAATAATTATCCAGACATTTCCACTGCCAACTAGGGCCTAATGTTAATATCGGCTTAGCAAGGAGTGTGGTTACTACTGTCCTCAGCAGTGATTAGGAACAATGTTGTGTGGCGAGGATTTGGCCCAGTAAACATTCAGACAAGTCACGGAATTAAAAATCTTTCAAGTGAGTAAAAAATATTACTTAGACCTCCCATTTTTAGGCGCTTTCGTAAAATTACGAAAGGCGACTATTAGCTTCGTCACGTCTGACTTGTCCGTCGGTCTGTCCACATGAAACAATTCCGCCCCCACTGCACGAATTTTCATAAAATTTGATATTTCATTGTTTTTTTCGAAAATCAGCCAAGAGAATCCAAGTTTAATTACAATCTGACAAGAATAACGGGTACTTTACATGAAGACCTACGTACATTTATGATAATATCTCGCTGAATTCTTCTTAGAATGAGAAATGTTTCAGACAAAAGTTGTAGAGAAAATCAAAACACACATTTTATGTTCAATGGCGTTTTTTCCGTAAATCGTACAGTTTATGAGATAATGTGGAAAAAATATGGTACAGCCAGACAAACCACAGATGACAATATAATATGGCGCATGCGCTTTGCATGCTGGATAACTAAGGCTACAGACACACACTCAGAATATGTAATACTTATTGCTTTTCCACGGCAAAAATAGTTACGCGAACGCTTCTCAATATTGCGTTACACGTGCATTGCCTGTCTTGTTATATTATGGTAGCCACGCAAATGCATTAAGCAGATGTTGTGTTTATTGTAGTTTAGCTAATTGTTTGGTGAGTTTCGTTAGCTTGACATTTGCTTTCGTCTGTTTTCATGGAGTAGTCGGTGTGTTTTTTTTTTTTTTTTTTTTTTTTTTAAGAAATTCGTTACTCGCTGAAAGGCACTTTTCTGTTTTCGCTGTTTGTGTTAAGTTGCTACATTAACCGCTGTACCTTTCGGTGTTTGTGTTAAGTTGCTACATTAACTGCTGTACCTTTCGCTGTTTGTGTTAAGTTGCTACATTAACCGCTGTACCTTTCGCTGTTTGTGTTAAGTTGCTACATTAACCGCTGTACCTTTCGCTGTTTGTGTTAAGTTGCTACATTAACTGCTGTACCTTTCGCTGTTTGTGTTAAGTTGCTACATTAACCGCTGTACCTTTCGCTGTTTGTGTTAAGTTGCTACATTAACCGCTGTACCTTTCGCTGTTTGTGTTAAGTTGCTACATTAACCGCTGTACCTTTCGCTGTTTGTGTTAAGTTGCTACATTAACTGCTGTACCTTTAGCTGTTTGTGTTAAGTTGCTACATTAACTGCTGTACCTTTCGCTGTTTGTGTTAAGTTTCTACATTAACCGCTGTACCTTTCGCTGTTTGTGTTAAGTTGCTACATTAACTGCTGTACCTTTCGCTGTTTGTGTTAAGTTTCTACATTAACCGCTGTACCTTTCGCTGTTTGTGTTAAGTTGCTACATTAACTGCTGTACCTTTCGCTGTTTGTGTTAAGTTGCTACATTAACTGCTGTATCTTTCGCTGTTTGTGTTAAGTTTCTACATTAACCGCTGTACCTTTCGCTGTTTGTGTTAAGTTGCTACATTAACTGCTGTACCTTTCGCTGTTTGTGTTAAGTTTCTACATTAACCGCTGTACCTTTCGCTGTTTGTGTTAAGTTGCTACATTAACTGCTGTACCTTTCGCTGTTTGTGTTAAGTTGCTACATTAACCGCTGTACCTTTCGCTGTTTGTGTTAAGTTGCTACATTAACCGCTGTACCTTTCGCTGTTTGTGTTAAGTTGCTACATTAACTGCTGTACCTTTCGCTGTTTGTGTTAAGTTGCTACATTAACCGCTGTACCTTTCGCTGTTTGTGTTAAGTTGCTACATTAACTGCTGTACCTTTCGCTGTTTGTGTTAAGTTGCTACATTAACTGCTGTACCTTTCGCTGTTTGTGTTAAGTTGCTACATTAACCGCTGTACCTTTCGCTGTTTGTGTTAAGTTGCTACATTAACCGCTGTACCTTTCGCTGTTTGTGTTAAGTTGCTACATTAACTGCTGTACCTTTCGCTGTTTGTGTTAAGTTGCTACATTAACTGCTGTACCTTTCGCTGTTTGTGTTAAGTTTCTACATTAACCGCTGTACCTTTCGCTGTTTGTGTTAAGTTGCTACATTAACTGCTGTACCTTTCGCTGTTTGTGTTAAGTTTCTACATTAACCGCTGTACCTTTCGCTGTTTGTGTTAAGTTTCTACATTAACCGCTGTACCTTTCGCTGTTTGTGTTAAGTTGCTATATTAACTGCTGTACCTTTCGCTGTTTGTGTTAAGTTGCTACATTAACCGCTGTACCTTTCGCTGTTTGTGTTAAGTTGCTACATTAACTGCTGTACCTTTCGCTGTTTGTGTTAAGTTGCTATATTAACTGCTGTACCTTTCGCTGTTTGTGTTAAGTTGCTACATTAACCGCTGTACCTTTCGCTGTTTGTGTTAGATTGCTACATTAACCGCTGTACCTTTCGCTGTTTGTGTTAAGTTGCTATATTAACTGCTGTACCTTTCGCTGTTTGTGTTAAGTTGCTATATTAACTGCTGTACCTTTCGCTGTTTGTGTTAAGTTGCTACATTAACCGCTGTACCTTTCGCTGTTTGTGTTAAGTTGCTACATTAACCGCTGTACCTTTCGCTGTTTGTGTTAAGTTGCTACATTAACCGCTGTACCTTTCGCTGTTTGTGTTAAGTTGCTACATTAACCGCTCTACCTTTTTCACTAAGAGAGAGGGACAGCTGTTATGTGTCTCATGACATTAGTCTATTAGTGTGATTAGTGTGATAGTCTATTAGTGTACATTTGTTGCACTTTTGACTTTGCTTTTATACTTCTGCGGACAGAATCCTATCATATATTCATTATATTCTCTGCTACTATATTACATTTTTCACACATAGTATCATGTTTGAGATATTCCCTCTTCTGGGATGTTACGCATCGCGGATTTGTATTTAGTTACCTACGTTTCGGGACAACCTATCGGGTCCCATCCCCAGGGGTCAAGCATTTCAAGAAGATAGGACCGTTAGGTTGTCCAGAAACATCGGTAACTAAATACAAATCTGCGTTGCGTAACATCCCAGAAGAGGGAAGATCTCTTTTACGCCGCGGCGCAAGCCTGAAATCACGTACAGTATCATGTTCGTTATAAATTCCGTTTTTTTCTTTTGTCATTGGGTCACTTCCAAAAAGGCGGTAGCGATATACAGGGCATACAGAAAAGAATGGTGCGGTTTCAATAGTGAACACTATTAAAACCGCACCATTATTTTGTGTATGCCCTGTATGTTGGCATTTTGTACCGACGAAACACATCCTGCACTTATATGTCGGCACAGCATGTTTGTTCAGAACGCACCCAAACGACATTTATGACTGCATTAGAAGAGTGATTATTAGAAATGCTAGTAATTTTTTAGCTCAGATATTTTCATCATTTTAACCCTTTTCCAAAATTTTGAACATGGGGATATAAGTCGCTTGGGTGCGAAAGGGGGGTTGAAAGGGTGGGTCGGTTAATGTGGGGGGTCAATTGATTGGAAATTGGATGACTGAGAGTTCACTGTATAGTAAATACATAATTGGGTAGCTAAGAATGGGAGGCTTACTGTAAAAAATCAGTTAATGTTTTCATGCTGTTGTATTGTTGAGATAAAAGTATTATCAGTTCATTTATACGATGCTGAGCCCAAGTCAAGTTCTTTCAGTTGACGTAATTTTTGCCCACTGTTACTTGTGACGGAAATTTACTTTTAAACTAGCCTTTTTTTTTCTTAATGTCTTATACAAGTTCACTTAAAATTCAGTACCATATTTGGTATAATGCTGCTTGTATACGACGAAATATACTGTTACTTGAGGAGGAATACAATGTGAGGAAATTATTAGTACCTGAGGTAGAATTATGTAATATAGAACAATATATAACAAAATCTTGTGTTCTACTGACCAACTTGAATATATTGTCGGGGGCGGTGAAATATAGGGGGTTAGGATGTTTTGAGAATGTGGCAAAAATCAAAAAAGTTAATGCACGCATGCATTTTGGCAGAAACATGACTTGGATAATGATATGCCTTAAGAATAAGAATGTATTTAGTGTGTTGTCTCCCAAACATTTTGCTCACGTAAATATAGAATGTCCGGATGATAGGTATCCAAAATTCAAAATTAATATCTCAGAACTGATTTTAAATAGATAATAATACATATCAATATCATACGTAACAAAGCATTACATGACTTGGCCTTAATTAAACTGATTATCGCGTGGTTCATGGGTACAGGGTGTTTCTTAATTAGATATTCTAACAGTCATAAGATATAAACACATCTCCAGTTAAAGAAGTTCCCTGATTATTTTTAACAAAACATTATTCGTTTAATTAAAACAATAAGCAAACTTCAAAGTAGCCATTACAGAAATGTATCCACGGATCCCATGGGGACTGGACGCGGATCCTTTGGGATCCGCGGAGCACAATTTGGTAACCATTGATTTAGAGGATAACATTAGTCCAGTTTTACTTCGCCTATTATGTGATTAAAATACATTTTAACAACATGACGTTTCGGAGAATGACTCTGTCTGTCCTCAGGCAAAGATGTCAGTTTTCAAAACTCATGTTACTAGAAAATACTATTTTAAACAGAATATGGACAAACTCTAATTGGAATTCCGAAGTAGTGATGGTGGTGTAGATGATTGGTGGTGGTGGTGGTGGTAGTAGCAGTAGCAGTAGCAGTAGCAGTAGCAGTAGCAGTAGCAGTAGCAGTAGCAGTAGAAGTAGCAGCAGCAGTAGCAGTAGCAGTAGCAGTAGCAGTAGCAGCAGCAGCAGCAGTAGCAGTAGCAGTAGCAGCAGCAGCAGCAGTAGCAGTAGCAGTAGCAGCAGCAGCAGTAGTAGTAGTAGTAGTAGTAGTAGTAGTAGTAGTAGTAGTAGTAGTAGTACACAGTTTTCATTAAATTTCACAGCCATTATCAATGTATCTTTGGAAGGTGTAACGTGAGTATTAACCGTGGATAGAACTGGCTCATTTCGCGCTCAATAACATTGCATGTCATGGATATTCCCTTACTAATATTCCTGTCATAATTATAATTGGGAGATAAATGTAATGCGCAACATTACATTAAATATATCACTTAAAGCTGATCTCGTTCCTAATGCCCGAAATGCCCGAAATCCTACAGAGTGAGTGGAGGTGAAATCCACACAATTTAGGTTTTACGTAGGTTTACACATTTATGGCTATTGATCGTAATGACTTTTCTGCTGATTTATCCTCACGGAAAAATTTGAAAATGACAATAATATGTGCAACCGGTAGCTTGTACAATATTAAAGAGATCATGCAAGAAGATGAAGATAACTGCACAAATATTAGTTTCATAATTTGCGTCCTTTACCACACTGTATTAGGGTAATAGAATCAATGACGATATGGGTGAGGCATGAAAAATGAGTGGGAGAAGTGGGAAATGCATAAAAATTTCCAGTCTCGAAAATTAAAGATAAAGGTCATTTGGAAAACCAAGCGTGAGATGGCAAGGTTATTCTAAACTTCACAGTAAATAAATATGGTAAGACGACATAAACTGCAATCATCTGCTTATAAGGGCCAGTGACAAAGTATGGTAAATAAAATTAAAATCGGTTTTCCACAAAACGCAGAGAATTTTATAAGAGAGGCTATCAGCATCTCAGTGAAAACTCTGCTGCATTTAATTACTCACATTTGCATGCACGGCACTTCAATAAGATATTTGCGATGCAAATTTTATGTAAGTCTACAAAATTGGTTTATTATCACTGTGGAGAATTTATCAGGTTTAGAAATTTTATAATTACAAATGTTACATATGAATACAGAAGAAAATATAGAATGGACAGGAATATGAGGAAGGAGACGTAAACAGCTACTGGATGACCTTAAGGAAACGAGAAGTTGAAAGAGGAAGCACTAGATCGCACCCTGTGGAGAACTCGCTTTGGAAGAGACTACGGACCTGTCGTAAGACAGACTGCAGAGTGAATGAATGAAAGATGGTTAACGGCTTAAGGCGATTTTAAGGAATCCTACGTTGTCCAATGCTCCGCTAAACCTAAGTCATTTTTTTTTGTGGAGGGCCCCGCAGCAGATGTTACGGACGCACCGAAGCCTTATTCTGCGATCTGTGATGTAGATGATTAGTTTTTTCAGTTTTCTGTGTAATGGAGCGCCGGTGGAATGAAATTGACAGGGGAAAACCGAAGTACTCGGGGGGGAAAACCTGTCCCAGTTCCACTTTGTCCACCACAAATCCCACATGGATCGAACCCAGGCATCCTTGGTGGGGGGCCGGCGACTAATCGCCTGAGCCATGGCACGGCCAAAATAAGTTTCTACATGAAATATAATAACAATTTAAAGTATTTGCTTCTACTTGCCAGGGAGATGATGCTTGTCGCACAGCCGCATGTAGGAACATCCGTTATATAAACACCACAAAGAACCTTTTCTGGAAAATGTATTTATGACAAGGTGTGCAGGTGAATAAAATGGGTAACTGTCATCACTGCAGAACATAAATCCTCTGAAGTCTCCAATATCTCTCCCCATGTCTAATGTTCTGCATATTACATACAGGTTTTTATGGTCCGTTTAAAATGTTACAGCTATTGGCCACTTTATGACTTTAAAATGTAATTCGTAAAGTAGAATAACAGGCATATACCAACATACAGGGTGTTTCTAAACAGCGCAGGCGTGAGGTAAATTTATGCTTTATGGACTGGCCCGACTTGACGGCAGGATCGTCCGACTCTGCATGCCGATTTAGCATTTCAAACAAAAGTGACTGTAAATTGTTTAGGTAATTTATATGAGGTGTGATAATTATGTAATGTGATGTCACACTTTATTAACTAACTAACTCCATGTAGCACAGTCCTTCTTGAGAAGCTAACAGGTCGTCAGCTAGTCAAGAAATTCCCCGCGTTTTATGGAAGCCGGAGGTTCATTACCGCATTCACAAGAGCCCGCCACCTGTCCCTATCCTGAGCTACCAAAGAATCAGTCCAGGTTCGAGGTTCTGTATAGTGTTTCGTAACATGGTATTTTTTTTATGGTGAGGAGTTGTTAGCACCACGCCCAACCCCCAAGCTGGAACACCACCCCTTGTCGGCTGTCCGCGACTGCATATTCGCAGCTACCCGTCATATTCGGAGGCCGTTCCTCCATCCGCAACCCTAGGACGCGCCATGCCGTGGTGACAGGGACCGACTTATCGTGGTGACAGGGGCCGACTTATCGTGGTGACAGGGACCGACTTATCGTGGTGACAGGGACCGACTTATTGTGGTGACAGGGACCGACTTATCGTGGTGACAGGGACCGACTTATTGTGGTGACAGGGACCGACTTATCGTGGTGACAGGGGCCGACTTATCGTGGTGACAGGGACCGACTTATCGTGGTGACAGGGACCGACTTATCGTGGTGACAGGGACCGACTTATCGTGGTGACAGGGACCGACTTATCGTGGTGACAGGGACCGACTTATCGTGGTGACAGGGACCGACTTATCGTGGTGACAGGGACCGACTTATCGTGGTGACAGGAACCGACTTATCGTGGTGACAGGGACCGACTTATCGTGGTGACAGGGACCGACTTATCGTGGTGACAGGGACCGACTTATCGTGGTGACAGGGACCGACTTATCGTGGTGACAGGGACCGACTTATCGTGGTGACAGGAACCGACTTATCGTGGTGACAGGGACCGACTTATCGTGGTGACAGGGACCGACTTATCGTGGTGACAGGGACCGACTTATCGTGGTGACAGGGACCGACTTATCGTGGTGACAGGGACCGACTTATCGTGGTGACAGGGACCGACTTATCGTGGTGACAGGGACCGACTTATCGTGGTGACAGGGACCGACTTATCGTGGTGACAGGGACCGACTTATCGTGGTGACAGGGACCGACTTATCGTGGTGACAGGGACCGACTTATCGTGGTGACAGGGACCGACTTATCGTGGTGACAGGGACCGACTTATCGTGGTGACAGGGACCGACTTATCGTGGTGACAGGGACCGACTTATCGTGGTGACAGGGACCGACTTATCGTGGTGACAGGGACCGACTTATCGTGGTGACAGGGACCGACTTATCGTGGTGACAGGGACCGACTTATCGTGGTGACAGGGACCGACTTATCGTGGTGACAGGGACCGACTTATCGTGGTGACAGGGACCGACTTATCGTGGTGACAGGGACCGACTTATCGTGGTGACAGGGACCGACTTATCGTGGTGACAGGGACCGACTTATCGTGGTGACAGGAACCGACTTATCGTGGTGACAGGGACCGACTTATCGTGGTGACAGGGACCGACTTATCGTGGTGACAGGGACCGACTTATCGTGGTGACAGGGACCGACTTATCGTGGTGACAGGGACCGACTTATCGTGGTGACAGGAACCGACTTATCGTGGTGACAGGGACCGACTTATCGTGGTGACAGGGACCGACTTATCGTGGTGACAGGGACCGACTTATCGTGGTGACAGGGACCGACTTATCGTGGTGACAGGGACCGACTTATCGTGGTGACAGGGACCGACTTATCGTGGTGACAGGGACCGACTTATCGTGGTGACAGGGACCGACTTATCGTGGTGACAGGGACCGACTTATCGTGGTGACAGGGACCGACTTATCGTGGTGACAGGGACCGACTTATCGTGGTGACAGGGACCGACTTATCGTGGTGACAGGGACCGACTTATCGTGGTGACAGGGACCGACTTATCGTGGTGACAGGGACCGACTTATCGTGGTGACAGGGACCGACTTATCGTGGTGACAGGGACCGACTTATCGTGGTGACAGGGACCGACTTATCGTGGTGACAGGGACCGACTTATCGTGGTGACAGGGACCGACTTATCGTGGTGACAGGGACCGACTTATCGTGGTGACAGGGACCGACTTATCGTGGTGACAGGGACCGACTTATCGTGGTGGCAGGGACCGACTTATCGTGGTGACAGGGACCGACTTATCGTGGTGACAGGGACCGACTTATCGTGGTGACAGGGACCGACTTATCGTGGTGACAGGGACCGACTTATCGTGGTGGCAGGGACCGACTTATCGTGGTGACAGGGACCGACTTATCGTGGTGACAGGGACCGACTTATCGTGGTGACAGGGACCGACTTATCGTGGTGACAGGGACCGACTTATCGTGGGTCACACTTTATTACGAGTGAATATTATATTTTTCACTTACTCAAAATTTTGTATACCTTTCCTTTTTTTCACGTCCAGGTACACAGTGTCCCAAAAGTCAATTAACCACTTAGAACATATAAGCTACAATACGGTTAACTTTGGGCCACCGTGCCAACACCCAAAATCTATTTCTCCCTTTTCAAATGTAAGTTCTGAGTTGCAAATTGTTTGCTTATAAAACGTGTAATATCAAAATACAGGCCGGTAACATTTATGCTGCAGATTTAGTAGCAATGGGTGGAAAGGCAAACACCCTGTGTTATTTTAATATCATACACAAAAAAAAGGGCAAATAATTTAAATGGTAAAAGCAGTATATAATTTAAGTCATAAAGAATCTAAAAATTCCATCCCGACGAAATATTTTGTGATTTCAAACTTATAAACAATATTTCGTGCATTATAAAGTTTTTTTCATTAGGAAGACTGTTGAACAGTTATCGTAATTCATTTCGTTGGAAGCGGAAGTGGCTTGGTTGAGGTAATATGCTAGCACTTAACTGGAGGGACTGAGGTAAACCACTAAAATTTTCAGTTAATGACACTCGATGTCCCAGCCAAGATTCGAACCATGCATCTGCCGAATACAGATCGATAGCCTTACCACTAAACTAACCTCCTTGGTGGGCTATTTCTTGTAAATGCCCTAATGAGGGGAAGTAATGCATAAAAGGAGAAATTTATTATGAGTTCTTCGCTCTTCTGGCATGTTACACAGCGTAATTAGTAGTCAGATACCGACGTTTCGGAACAAACTGTTGATCCTATCTTAAAGTGTGAAGTAACGATGGGACCGATAGGTTGTCCCGAAACGTCGTTAAGTAAATACTAATCTACGTTGCGTAACATCCCAGACGAGCGAAAATCTGTTTTACATCGCGGCGTAAGCCTGAAATCACGCAACTTCTTTCCCAGTTCTGCGTGTGTTTGGCCTCTAAAATCATTCTAATTAAGCCTCTAAAGCATAAGCATGAACAAATTAACGTGTTTGTTTGTGTTTGTGTTTGTTCCACAAAACACAATTTTCAGTCCAAACATAACTCTGATTTACATTTCATGTTATGCAGCTACATGTTTCGATTACAATAATGATCATCATCAGCCTTTGGTATAAAAACTGTATATTTAAGACAAAAACTTCTTAATATAATACACACATAATTGTGAGATCTCATAATTTACAGTCATTTTCTTTCGAAATTCTTATCACTGTCTATTACCATTAAAGTAGCTAGTAGCTACTGTCGTGTTTCCTTCTTTAAGCCTCATATAAAATTGTTAACAGCCAAATCTAGCGCGTCACGTTTCTAGTCACGTAGCCATCGTCTGTACCGTAATTTACAATTGGAGTTTCTTTTATGCGTACGAAGTGTAAGAAACATTGTTATAGTTAGTTATTATATCCGATGTTAAGGCTGTCGTTTACGTCTTGGTCAACCTATCAGACGTCTTACTTAATACGTTTTTGCCTACCTTTTGGGATATTTTAATCGTCTTTGTTAGTCGCATATACTTTTATGCTTGGTCGTTCACACTGAGGGAGGAACATAGGCTGAGGGTGTTCGAGAATAGGGTGCTGAGGGGGATATTTGGGTCTAAGAGGGACGGGGTAACAGGGGAGTGGAGAAGACTACATAACGAGGAACTTAGTGATCTGTACTCATCACCAAATATTATTCGGGTGATCAACTCAAGAAGAATGAGATGGACGGGGCATGTAGCATGTATGGGGGACAGGAGAGGTGCATACGGGGTTTGGTGGGGAGACCTGAGGGAAGGAGAACACTTGGAAGACATAGGCGTAGATGGGAGGATAACATTAAAGTAAATCTTCAAGAAGCGGGATGGGGGGCATGGACTGGATTGATATGGCTCAGGATAGGGACAGGTGGCGGGCTCTTGTGAATGCGGTAATGAACCTTCGGGTTCCATAAAACGCGGGGAATTTCCTGACTAGCTGAGGACCTGTTAGCTTCTCAAGAAGGACTGTGCTCCTTGTAGTTAGTTGGTTAATTAGTTAGATGGTTGGTTGGTTAGTTAATTGGTTAGTCAGTCAGTTAGTTAATCAGTTAGTTTATTAATTTTGTTTGTTTGTCAGTCAGTTAGTTAGTTAGTTATTCAGTTAGTCAGTCAGGTAGTCAGTCAGTTAGTTAGTTAGTTAGTTAGTTAGTTATTCAGTTAGTCAGTCAGGTAGTCAGTCAGTCAGTTAGTTAGTTAGTCGGTTAGTTAGTTAGTCAGTCAGTCAGTTTTATGTATATTCTTCCGTTTGTATATACTTCATGTATTCTTTGCACACGTTGAACCAGCACGTGTGTTCGACCAAAGCAGTGCAATGTGTGATTTCTTCTCTCGGTTCTAGTCTCAGTCGAAATGCTCAGACTCGCTACATGCAGTAGAACCCACAAAAAAAACATATAGTTCCAGTTCCCTGTACGCCGTAAGGGCGGACACATATCCGCTATATTTCACGTGATGGCGTTACCCATGGTCACACGTTGCAATCCTTTCGCTGAATCGTTCCGCTCGATCAATTACTTCAGATCTATGTCTCACCGCGACATCCCCTGCTGGCTACGGAATTGCAGAACTGCAATCCACTGACATAGCTGGCTCAAGAGTAGCAGAATCAGTTTTAAGTCTTGTTAAAATGTCGCCAGTCGCCCTCGGTGGACTAGTGGTTAGCGTGCTCGCCACTGGACCCAAGGTTCGCGGGTTCGATCCCGACCGAGGGCGATGGATTTTTAAGGGTGATAAAAATTCGAAGCACCACTTCCTTCGGAGGGGAAGTAAAGCCGTCGGTCCCATGTCGTAGATTTACGGCATGTAAAAGAACCTTACGGGCATGAATAGAACTAGTAGTGCTTGTAAGCAAAGTTCAGCGGCCATTTCTCACCCAGATGACTCTGGAAGTCACATCAGGATTGAGTATAACTTGTGCGGTCAGTGGGCTGGTCACTCACTACATCAACGCACATGACCATAGAAACCTCCGAAAGGAGGCCCCTATGCTCCGAGTTGGAGCGACAGGGACAAAACAACAACAAACAACAATGTCGCCAACAGTATATTTGTGGTTATTGTTGGTTTATTATTTAAACAGAGAATATTTTGACAGAATTTAGTTATGAAGGTGATACGTGACGATCAACCAACATGCGAGTCAGCTGACCGTTTGATATTTGAGTTTGTTTAATGAGATATTTTTTCCTTTCTTCTTTGTTTTTTTAGTCTGACCTCTTCTACCTACTCACTGTAGGTGTCACACGCTCTGAACCTTTACCACACAACTCTCACTAGACCAAAAGACCGATAAAACAAGCATTAATATATTGGGAGTTCTAAAATCTCCTCTACAAATTGAAAGTCTTAAATAGAGCTTCGAATAAAAACACTTATGTTTTCAGTATACACAAAATGTCTGTGCTGACGTCAATTGCAATTGAATACGCCACAAAACATTTAAACTTTTGTGAACCGCTTGTTTCTTGGACTGTGTCCATCATCTTTATTGTGAATAAAATGTAATTTATATGAAAAGTAAGATATAAAAATATAAAATTCACGACGTTTCGGAAGATGGCTCTTCTTCCGTCTTCAGGCCTACTCAGCCTACTCAGGTGGATCCTGTTGATTGAGCTAGTCTCAATCACCGGACAACTCATTTATTGGAATCAGAGTTATAAGACTTCCTGATGTCAGAATGTGTTAATTTATTATCTTTCTCAGGCACATTCTGACATCAGGAAGTCTTATAACTGTGATTCCACTGACTGAGTTGTCCGGTGATTGAGACTAGCTCAATCAACAGGACCCACCTGAGTAGGCCTGAAGACTGAAGAAGAGCCATCTTCCGAAACGTCGTGAATTTTATATTTTTATATTATACGTTTCGTATATTATATTTTATTCACAAAAAAGACGATGGACAAAGTCCAAGAAACAAGTGTTTCACAATGGTATATACCATCGTCTAAACGTTTTAGAATTCAATTTAAACTTTTCTTTAAACTGAACGTCCGAATCTACTGTCAAATCACACGTTGCAGACCACCGTAGAAAGAATTATATATGTAAAAATCTATTTTCCTTTTGTCAGAATACTTCTGCTGCCTACGTCACACACTCCCTCACATGCTGATCACCCCCGTAGAGGGTTTTGATTTGTTAGCGATAATTTGTTACGTAATGGAACTTGGCTCGAAATGCTGCTTCATTTGTTTCAGCTACAACAGTAAATATAAATGCAAATAACATTTCAGTTCCTTTAACCTTTTAAACCCTAACGGTTACTATATGTACCACCAGTTTAACATTCAACAATTCTACGTTCTGCCCACACAGTGTATTTATGTGTTTTGTGTGGATCTCAGAACAAACAGCGATTATTTCACTGTACAACATTAACTGACTGGTTTGTATAACTGAGACGGAGTGTGTTTACTGCGCGGTACGGACTGTATTTATGTGTTTTGTGTGGATCTCAGAACAAACAGCGATTATTTCACTGTACAACATTAACTGACTGGTTTGTATAACTGAGACGGAGTGTGTTTACTGCGCGGTACGGACTGTATTTATGTGTTTGTGTGGATCTCAGAACAAACAGCGATTTCACTGACAACATTAAATGACTGGTTTGTAACTGAGACGGAGTGTGTTTACTGCGCGTACGGACTGTATTTATGTGTTTTGTGTGGATCTCAGAACAAACAGCGATTATTTCACTGTACAACATTAACTGACTGGTTTGTATAACTGAGACGGAGTGTGTTTACTGCGCGGTACGGACTGTATTTATGTGTTTTGTGTGGATCTCAGAACAAACAGCGATTATTTCACTGTACAGCATTAACTGACTGGTTTGTATAACTGAGACGGAGTGTGTTTACTGCGCGGTACGGACTGTATTTATGTGTTTTGTGTGGATCTCAGAACAAACAGCGATTATTTCACTGTACAGCATTAACTGACTGGTTTGTATAACTGAGACGGAGTGTGTTTACTGCGCGGTACGGACTGTATTTATGTGTTTTGTGTGGATCTCAGAACAAACAGCGATTATTTCACTGTACAACATTAACTGACTGGTTTGTATAACTGAGACGGAGTGTGTTTACTGCGCGGTACGGACTGTATTTATGTGTTTTGTGTGGATCTCAGAACAAACAGCGATTATTTCACTGTACAACATTAACTGACTGGTTTGTATAACTGAGACGGAGTGTGTTTACTGCGCGGTACGGACTGTATTTATGTGTTTTGTGTGGATCTCAGAACAAACAGCGATTATTTCACTGTACAGCATTAACTGACTGGTTTGTATAACTGAGACGGAGTGTGTTTACTGCGCGGTACGGACTGTATTTATGTGTTTTGTGTGGATCTCAGAACAAACAGCGATTATTTCACTGTACAGCATTAACTGACTGGTTTGTATAACTGAGACGGAGTGTGTTTACTGCGCGGTACGGACTGTATTTATGTGTTTTGTGTGGATCTCAGAACAAACAGCGATTATTTCACTGTACAGCATTAACTGACTGGTTTGTATAACTGAGACGGAGTGTGTTTACTGCTAGGTACGAACTTAATCCTTGTATATAATACAGTTCGTGTTTAAACAGTTAATGTATCTTGTAATACCTTTTTCGAAAGGATACGAGATTTAATTTTATGCAAAGTTTCTTCCATACTGAAAAATTGAAATTGTAAGAGCATATGCAAGACATACCCTCCAGTGCCCCTGATATAAGTCGATCTGTAGACAATTGCTTTTCCAGATCAATGCAAATTGTTTTCTGGTATTATTTTTGGGCTCATTTGCAAAATTGTGAAATGCGACTATTAGCTCCGTCATGTCCGTCTGTACGCATGGAACCACTCGGCTCCTACTGGCGAATTTTTATTAAATTTGTTATGTGACCGTTTCTCAAAAATCTGTATAGAAAATCCAAATTTCTTTAAAATCTGACAAAAATGACGCGTACTTTATATGAAGACCTATGTACATTTATGATAATATCTCGCTGAATTCTTCTTGGAATGAGAAATGTTTCAGGACAAAAGTTATAGAGAAAATAAAAACACACATTTTATGTTCAATATATTTTTTCCTAAAATCGTGTCCTTTATGAGATAATATGGGAAAATAGGCACAGCCTAGACAGACCACATGACAATATATACGGCGCATGCGCTTTGCATGCTGGATAACTACGGCTACAGACAAACACCCGGAATACTATTATTATTATTATTATTATTTATTTACTGCAATTGGGTTTTCACCCGGTGGCAGTAGAAATACATAATATTGAATGCTTTTCCACAACAACGGTTACGCGAACGCGCCTCAATGTTACGCTATACGTCTATTACGTTTCTTGTTCCTTCCCACCAACGCACTGTAAGCTATTACTTGTAATTGTAATTGCTATGTGAGACGCCGGCTGTGTACAAAGTCGTTACTTTCAGTGTCCGGGATACTGTCCCGTAACTTGAGAGCAACTTGAATAAATTCTTATTATTTAATTGAAGCACTTATGGTTAGGGCACATTACGTTTGTTAACACATCTAAAGACACGTTTTTTTCTTTATAAGTTGATTTATCCTCTTTCCCTTGCCTCGTGTACACAATTTCGCCTTAGTTAATCCGCGGAAGACAGTACGCCTGCGGAATTGTAACTCGACTGTCTGCCTTACACACGTGTCAGATAAGTTGCTTCATAGCACAGCACAATGCAAGTGAGAACAGCTTTGCGACGAGTGATCTCAGGCTTCCGCCGCGATGTAGACGAGATCTGCGCTCTTCTGGGATATTACGCAGCGTTGAATGGTAATTCCATACCGACGTTTCGGGAGAACCTATCCGTCTCATCTTCAAGGGTCAAGAAATTATGACACTTGAAGATGGGACCGATACGTTGTCCCGAAACGTCGGTGCAGAACTACCACTAGACGCTGCGTAATATCCCAGAAGAGCGCAAATCTCAGCCTTTTCGACGTTTAAGATTTCAGTGACAATATACAGGGGATTCATTGTAGTAGGTCTTTACAGACGGATTGCTAAAGGAAGTACTTGGACAATGCCGCGGTTTGAACACCGGACCCTCCAGCCCGTGGCCTAGTTACTGTAAACACTGAGCTATTCCGGCTTCTTTTAATACATCACGAGTGTCTTGACTGTTTCATGTTATTGGATGATATTCTGGTTATTACAAAAGCAATTAACTTGTTACAATCTCCAGTACCCGCCCCTTATTGTGTCCTAATTACGATATGACCGTCCTGCGACCGAAATATGTTGCGAGATATTTATTTTATATAATTCCAACCAACTGTACTTTTATTACACGTACAAAGCAGTATAAGCCTATGTTGTACTGCTTTATAATTTACATTCCCTTACAAGTTTCGGCTTAAATAAACCATCTTCAGGGGGACAATGAAAAACAGGACCTATGTTAACATAAATGCACATTACCGTCATATATATATATGCTTGACGGGGTTGTGTATTTATGTTAATATAGGTCCTGTTTTTCATTTTCATTGAGTCTCCCTGAAGATGGCTTATTTAAGTCGAAATTAGTAGGGAAATTTTAAAGTATAAAATAGTATAGCATGCATTTTATTTGTTATAAAAATAAAATTAGTTGAAATTATATATAAATATTATACGTATAATGCATGGAATATGTATAATATAAATATTTGTTTAATTGAGGCACTGCGCTACAAGCTGGAATGTCGCTGGTTCGATTCCCGATAGTCATTGGAATTTTTCATTGACTTAATCCTTTCGGTCGCACTATGGCCCTGAGGTCGACCCAGCCTCTTACAGAAATGAGTACCAGGGTTATTTCCTGGGGGGTAAAGGCGGTCGTTGCGTAGGTCTGACAACCTTACCACCTTCATGTGCCGATTGTGTAGAAATCTGGAACCCTCAGGGCCTGTCCAGGCTGTAAATGGATTGCTTTACCTTTCCTAAGTAAATGATAAATGCCTATTTGTATAGTCTGGTGGTGGGCTAGATGATGTCGCCATGTCAATATGAACAGACTGTCCTCTTTGTGTTTGGGATGGGGGGTGCCATGCTTTGTTTGTCGTTTGTGTAGCATATTTGTTGTTTGTTATGGACTACGACAATGATGATAATGACGACAAGCAGAAGACAAATGCTGTCTCAACTGTGCGGTGTGTAGCAGAGCATTGAAACTTTAAGTGCGGGCTAATCGTAGCGTGAACATCAAGGGGCTGACGCAACACACACAAAAAGTTCAGGGGGGGGGGGGGGCAACAACTAAGAACTCTGAGAAAAAAGGAGTTTTCTAGCAAAACACAAAATGGGTTACTGCGACGAGCCTTGATGGATCGGTGCCTGTCGCTCTAAAACATACCGCGGTGAGAGTCACGTTATATGAGGTCCGTCCGTCACTCCTGTGTTGCATGTCCGAATATACCGGACAGTCTCATTACAATTTTATAAAATTATCTCAAAACCAAAGATGGCGAATTTTTTTGCTTTGCTTCACAAAGGTATTGAAATAAACTTAATTCCGCGTGAAGCTACATTGAATTTTACCGGTTTTCGAAAAACTAATCATCGTCGATAAAAAAGAAAAGGCAGAGTCGCCCAATACTGAAGAAAATCTCAGATTTTGTGAAGTCCGATGCCTCAATACCATGCTCACAAGAGTCGGTTATTGGCCCCTATTCTGAGCCAGATTAATCCAGTTTAAATCAGAACATAACAGCTCTTTAATGTACATCTTATTAATAACTATTATTATAAACATCCCATCTATATCTAGGTCTTCCAAGTGGTTTCCTATCTTAATTATTTCAGTATGCATTTATTATTCCTCTTCCGTCTATAACAAAGTTTGTGCATACGGATTAATTAACCTAATGGACTAAATACAGTACTTCGATATTCATTTATTTTCCTGACGACGGAAAAAGATATATTTTCTGAATCGTTGTGTTTTAACAAAGTCTTTCACCAGAATTTCAGCTGGCCAATAGATATAATAGATATCGGCTTATTGAATCGTAAATGTATGTCATCTGCCTCCAGTCTGAATCCAATCCGCACAACATAGTACACTATTTCTTTCTAGGTCTTCCCAGTAGTCTCTTTCCTCCAAGTTTCAGGACAAAACATCTGCCATCTGTTGTTAAGTAGAATCAGTCATGCGCCTTCACTCTGCTTGGCTGCTTAAGATTTATGGCTAGTTCTATTAGAGTCAGCTAGTTCTATTAGAGTCAGATAGTTCTATTAGAGTCAGCTAGTTCTCTTAGAGTCAGCTAGTTCTATTAGAGTCAGCTAGTTCTATTAGAGTCAGCTTTATATATTATAGTCAGCTAGTTATATTATAGTCAGCTAGTTCTGTTAGAGTCAGCTAGTTCTATTAGAGTCAGGTAGTTCTATTAGTCAGCTAGTTCTGTTAGAGTCAGCTAGTTCTATTAGAGTCAGCTAGTTCTATTACTCAGCTATTTCTATTGGAGCCATCTAGTTCCATTAGTCAGTTAGTTCTATTAGAATCAGCTGTCTCAGGATTCATCCGTTAATTTAGAAATAAAATTAGTTTAAGTCCGTCTGCATGTGTAATCTCAGACTAGATGCTGAGAGAATGTAATATTGCTTTCTGCTGGTTCTGTGACGTCATGTAAAGCACGTACTCAAATTAGTGGTCTGATCGGAAAATAAGAGTGGTATATGTCTAAAACATGTCTAATTGAGGTATAGTATGCGTATGATTATTTCAAACATGTATCGACGTTAGGAATAGTTACTTTAAAAACTGAAGGAAGAAGACATGTGCATGCGAAGTGTGATACGTGCGATGTATCGATGCCAACAATCGATATATCTCTGAAACAAATTGACAGCAAAGCCCATGAGGTATGCAAAACAACAAACAACCAATTTGGAGACACGTGCGGGCAATGAATAGAAACACAAATTTATATTCCATTTTGGTGTTCTGCGGTGAAGCAGAAAGATTTATAGAAGTGTATAGTACCAACAAAATAGCATGAAAATGTAATTTACTGGTGTGTACATATCAAACATTCACATATGACGTACAGACTTATGAAATAAATTCCAGTCTCCACCAAAAAAAAATTATACACGCGAATAAAAGGTAAAGATGAATGTAAACTTGCCCCCGCACACGGCATGAAAGCGTATGGGGGTACTTAAAGAATAACTCCACGTATTCTTAAGCTGAAAAGTAGATAGAAGTCACTGGTAAGCTTCACGCTACAGCCAATTTACTCCCTGGTATCCATCGAGTAGGAGACTGGATGGGCCCAAGAGCCTGTCTAGATGCTTGAGAGGACAGAAACTATTTTGATCAAGATGGGAATTGAAATTAGGTTCCTCGATCATCCAGTCCGTAGTCTAGCCACTATACGGACTACCCTATATATGAAGTGCCAGTGGTTACTTGAACATTGCAATCATATTACGTGAGACAATGTGTGACGAAGATTTAAAAAAAAATTAAGAGAAATATTAATTGAAGACAAACTTATCCTCCCTAAATGAGTTTAATTTCTTTCGTTCTGCAGTCTCTCTTACGACAGGTCCGTAGCTCTTCCAAAGCGAGTTCTCCACACGGTGCGATCTAGTGCTTCCTCTTTCAATTTCCAGTATCCTCTCATTTCCTTAAGGTCATCCAGTAGCTGCTTACGTCTTCTTCCCCGTCTTCCCGTCATTTCTATCCTTCCTTCTAACTTTCCTTCAATCACGTGTTTCAGAAGGCAGTTTCTACGCAAGATGTGACCAATCCAGTTAGCCTTTCTTCTTTTTATTGTATGTACGATATTCCTCTCCTCCTTGACTCTGTGTAATACTTCTTCATTTCTCACACGATCGGTCCAACTGATCTTCTCCATTCTTCTCCAGCACACATTTCAAAACTTTCCAGATACTTCTGATCTACTTTCCCAAGTGTCCACGTTTCAGCACCATACAAAGCTATGCTCCAAATGTAGCACTTTACTAGTTTCTTCCTTAAATTTAAGTCCAGTTTGCTGGTGAAAAGATTTTTCTTCTTGTTGAATGCTGCTTTTGCCATGGCAATTCTGTATTTAATTTCACGTGTACACCTTGCATCACTTGTTATCATGCTACCCAAATAATTGAAATATTCCACATTCTCCAATTGTTTTTGATCTATCGTAATTTTCACTTAATTTAAGTAAACTTAAATCACACATAAGTACAGTCGAACTTGATTATAACGTAATGAAAATGAATGAAGTTTTGTGTCGTTATAAACGAGTGTCGTTATAACCGAGGAGTATAATGTTGTGGTTAAGAGTGAGAAATTAATTGGTACCACAGAATATCTGACGCTATAGACGAGGCGTCGCATACCGATGTCGTTGTAACCGGGTTCGACTGTATGTGTAAAGTATACGTATGCCTCAAGATTTGTGGGTCACATTTTGAAGAAATAGACTTAAGGAAAGTTGCATATAATAATGTTTATATTTCAAGGACTAAATATGTATTCAAACTACAGTATTTGGTAAGGCCGTGCCATGGCTCAGGCGGTTAGTCGCCGGCCTCTCACCGCGGAGGCCCGGGTTCGATCCCGGGTCAGTCCATGTGAGATTTGTGGTGGATAAAGTGGCACTAGGACAGATTTTTCTCCGAGTTGTCGGTTTTCCCCTGTCAATTTCATTCCACTGGTGCTCCATTAATTGTAAAACTTGGTAAAAAAAACTGCTCATCTTCATCATAGGGGTTGCACAAGAAGCCTTAAGGCTGCAGTGCGTCCGTAGCATCTGCTGCGAGGCCCTTCACCGCGCAAAAAAAAACAGTATTTGGTAAAATTACTAATGTTCAACAAACTTCTGTAGAGACAGACAATACATGCAATGTTCCAATTCTGCAGTCAGTCACTTGTTTCTTACACGGTCACAGGCATTTAAATAGAACACACGCCTAACGTAAAGTGTAGATTGTGCATCTCTTCGCTCTTATTAGCAACTTTTTGGTTTGACGTCTCAGCTCCTGTCCACACTGACTTTTCCTTCTGTATTATGTCAAGCTCTCGAGATAACTGCACCCTAGAATAAGCAACTGCCGATCCCTTCCATATTGTTACTCGATAGAGCAGCTTGGAATAGCGTTAGTGTTCCTTCGCTCGGGCACCAGTTGATATTAAGATTTTTTTTTAATGCAGTATAAAAACCTCATTTCCTATTCCGCCTGTCCTCTTATCAGTTAAACATTACACAATCTGTCCCTATAAGATTATAAATGCAGTACAAATCCACAAAATGTCATAGAAATCCATTAAGAACACAATGTGCCAATTGCTACATTGTCCGCTAATGGACAGTCGTGTAGCAAAGGCTTTTACATCTCGCATTTCAACAATAAAAATCTTTATGAATGGTTCAGTAACTTTAATGGACTGCAGAACCCCCCCCCCCATCCCCGCCGTTTTTGTGATTATCCAGCTCAGAGGTGTAATATTGAGCAAGACATTAGACCCAAATACAAAACACAGTCAACGATTTAAACTATTATGCGTTAATATAATCTCACAATCTTCAGGTTTCTAGGAAGACTTTCATTGTGATATTAGGTACACCTGTGTCACTGCCTAAATGACTTACTTTGTGATATTAGGTACACCTGCGTCACTGCCTAAATGACTTTCATTGTGATATTAGGTACACCTGTGTCACTGCCTAAATGACTTTTATTGTGATATTAGGTACACCTGTGTCACTGCCTAAATGACTTACTTTGTGATATTAGGTACACCTGCGTCACTGCCTAAATGACTTTTATTGTGATATTAGGTACACCTGTGTCACTGCCTAAATGACTTACTTTGTGATATTAGGTACACCTGTGTCACTGCCTAAATGACTTTCATTGTGATATTAGGTACACCTGTGTCACTGCCTAAATGACTTACTTTGTGATATTAGGTACACCTGTGTCACTGCCTAAATGACTTTTATTGTGATATTAGGTACACCTGCGTCACTGCCTAAATGACTTTCATTGTGATATTAGGTACACCTGTGTCACTGCCTAAATGACTTTCATTGTGATATTAGGTACACCTGTGTCACTGCCTAAATGACTTTTATTGTGATATTAGGTACACCTGTGTCACTGCCTAAATGACTTTTATTGTGATATTAGGTACACCTGTGTCACTGCCTAAATGACTTTTATTGTGATATTAGGTACACCTGTGTCACTGCCTAAATGACTTTTATTGTGATATTAGGTACACCTGTGTCACTGCCTAAATGACTTTTATTGTGATATTAGGTACACCTGTGTCACTGCCTAAATGACTTTTATTGTGATATTAGGTACACCTGTGTCACTGCCTAAATGACTTTTATTGTGATATTAGGTACACCTGTGTCACTGCCTAAATGACTTTTATTGTGATATTAGGTACACCTGCGTCACTGCCTAAATGACTTTCATTGTGATATTAGGTACACCTGTGTCACTGCCTAAATGACTTTCATTGTGATATTAGGTACACCTGTGTCACTGCCTAAATGACTTTTATTGTGATATTAGGTACACCTGTGTCACTGCCTAAATGACTTTTATTGTGATATTAGGTACACCTGTGTCACTGCCTAAATGACTTTTATTGTGATATTAGGTACACCTGTGTCACTGCCTAAATGACTTTTATTGTGATATTAGGTACACCTGTGTCACTGCCTAAATGACTTTTATTGTGATATTAGGTACACCTGTGTCACTGCCTAAATGACTTTTATTGTGATATTAGGTACACCTGTGTCACTGCCTAAATGACTTTTATTGTGATATTAGGTACACCTGTGTCACTGCCTAAATGACTTTTATTGTGATATTAGGTACACCTGTGTCACTGCCTAAATGACTTACTTTGTGATATTAGGTACACCTGTGTCACTGCCTAAATGACTTTTATTGTGATATTAGGTACACCTGTGTCACTGCCTAAATGACTTTTATTGTGATATTAGGTACACCTGTGTCACTGCCTAAATGACTTACTTTGTGATATTAGGTACACCTGCGTCACTGCCTAAATGACTTTTATTGTGATATTAGGTACACCTGTGTCACTGCCTAAATGACTTTTATTGTGATATTAGGTACACCTGTGTCACTGCCTAAATGACTTTTATTGTGATATTAGGTACACCTGTGTCACTGCCTAAATGACTTTTATTGTGATATTAGGTACACCTGTGTCACTGCCTAAATGACTTACTTTGTGATATTAGGTACACCTGTGTCACTGCCTAAATGACTTTTATTGTGATATTAGGTACACCTGTGTCACTGCCTAAATGACTTACTTTGTGATATTAGGTACACCTGTGTCACTGCCTAAATGACTTTTATTGTGATATTAGGTACACCTGTGTCACTGCCTAAATGACTTTCATTGTGATATTAGGTACACCTGCGTCACTGCCTAAATGACTTTTATTGTGATATTAGGTACACCTGTGTCACTGCCTAAATGACTTTTATTGTGATATTAGGTACACCTGTGTCACTGCCTAAATGACTTACTTTGTGATATTAGGTACACCTGTGTCACTGCCTAAATGACTTACTTTGTGATATTAGGTACACCTGTGTCACTGCCTAAATGACTTTTATTGTGATATTAGGTACACCTGTGTCACTGCCTAAATGACTTTTATTGTGATATTAGGTACACCTGTGTCACTGCCTAAATGACTTTTATTGTGATATTAGGTACACCTGTGTCACTGCCTAAATGACTTACTTTGTGATATTAGGTACACCTGTGTCACTGCCTAAATGACTTTTATTGTGATATTAGGTACACCTGTGTCACTGCCTAAATGACTTACTTTGTGATATTAGGTACACCTGTGTCACTGCCTAAATGACTTTTATTGTGATATTAGGTACACCTGTGTCACTGCCTAAATGACTTTTATTGTGATATTAGGTACACCTGTGTCACTGCCTAAATGACTTTTATTGTGATATTAGGTACACCTGTGTCACTGCCTAAATGACTTTTATTGTGATATTAGGTACACCTGTGTCACTGCCTAAATGACTTTTATTGTGATATTAGGTACACCTGTGTCACTGCCTAAATGACTTCTTTATCCACCGATGAATTACCAATTCTGCATAAACATCAGGCGGAAATATTTTAAATTTTAATTTCCTGTGGTCTATATTACCAACATGGCGGCAGCGCGAATTTATGATAATGAAATAGCAACTGATAATTTTCATGAGTCGTATATCACTCTACATGTGTCTGAGTCCGTGCAAATATGGGTTTTGCACATACATGAAACCTGTCTGTAAAGGAACCTGTATAGAACGAAATTCTGTGTTTGACGGAAAAATTTTCACAGTCTCAAGGATCTTTAATTAAAATTAAATTAGGTATTTTAAATGGCAACTACATGCAAAAGAAAGAAAAATCCTGTTTCGTTATTGGCAGGTTTCACTGCATTTTTACTGACTTAACTTTTCATATTTTTCCCCAACTGTATTATCTGAACAGTAAAATATTGCTTGCACAAACATGACCTTCCTCATCAAACATTCTAGCGTTTCCATTCCACTGTTCTGTAAACTTACACGTTATACTGCCTTATTGGCTTGACTTTCCCATTCGCATCTATTTTGAAAGAAGCATTTAGAAATAATTTTATCTCCACTTTATTTGTTGAGGTTAAATTTTTAAACACGCCCGATCTTCATTCATAATAAATCACTTACTACATACGGGTTCATCTCTCCATTCTCTCGTCTGTGAACATTTTATTAACATACGTTTCATGTCCTCACTCATCAAAAAAGGGGCACCTTATCCTTATCCCTCAAAGTTTCGAAATCCTTACTTTCTGACACACTTTTCTGTTTTTCTTGTTCCTATAAAGACCTCGAGATATTTCTTTGCGCGCCGTTTACAGCTAAATTCACAGCAGTGTAACAAAGAATTATTTTGGTTTACACTTCGATATAATTACAACTGCTCTTGGTGTTCTATAGATCCTGCTTATACGAATTTCTGTTAGGTTTTACCTATTATATGACAGCCAAAAATATTTATATTTCTTCTTTTAAACTCTTAGCTAATATTTTTTTTAGGCTCGACAGCCCTATATGGGCCTGGACCTCCTCGTTTCGTCGAGGCTTCATGGTCACACACTTTAGACACACCACAGTCGGTATGACTCCTCTGGACGAGTGATCAGCTCGTCGCAGAGACCTCTACCTGACAACACACAACACACACCACAGACAAACATCCATGCCCCCGGTGGGATTCGAACCCACAATCCCAGTAAGCGAGCTGCCGTAGACCCACGCCTTAGACCGCACGGCCACTGGGATCGGCTCTTAGCTAATATATGTTCCCTTAAATTGTTTTTTTCTGTCATTTCTGACAGATTAGCTTTAAGTTCTGCCCTTTCAAATGTAACGACAGTAGCAAATATTCATAATCCTCCTATGCCCCACATTCCCTCTTCTACTCCATCTTTTTAGATATAGTGTAATGCACCCACCTGTTTAGCCGCAAATCTATGCAACCTCAACATTTTTTTGTACAAAATCTTCGCAAATTGTTAATTTTTTCCATCCTCTGTCTGGTTTCCATATACAAATAGATTATACTATTCTAAATTCGCTTAACATCGCACGCACATACAACAAATGTATATACTTCTCCAGGATATTTACTTCTATATCAGAGTCTCTTTAAACATTTGTCAATTGCTGTTAAAATATTAATACTTGTACTTTGGTTTCTGTTCACTCCATTCTCCACTATTTTCCAAAACGAATTCTAAATAAAATTACGATATTTTGGGACGATACGGGCAAATTAGTGTGTATTTTTTTAAAAAATATAGTGTAATAAACATTCAAACGTTTTTTCATTTTTGTTAAGGGTATATTTGTTTCGCAAAACATAAAATTATAAATATGGTTACCGCGCGAAGATCCTATTTAAATTTTATGTACATATACATGCGTTTCTCATTTCCCCACTCCCATTACATATTCTCTAATTTTGAAATACTGAAATTTATCCACCCTAAGAATATTACGCGAAGAGCTCATATCATGAACACTTCACTCTACGTAATATTCCTCACTTACACTATTTTTCTCAGTTTCCAAATTATTTCTACACATAATGCTCTAAAAACATCAAAATACATCAGTATTATCAACATAAGTAAATTCAGTACATAAAACATGATCGACGAAAATCATAAGATTAACAATAAATTATTACACATTTTATGCAAGCTCAAGATATTGAAGTAGGAATACAATTTACACAAAAGCCCTTCAGACAAAGGGAAAAACTGCCTGTCGACACAGAAGTGTATTTCTGCACCACATCCCACTTATCTCTTCTGCGTGAAGTAAGATTCCCCTATGGGTGGTAAGTGGTAAGAGATCTACAAAAGGGCTCCATTACAGAGCTTTTTTCTTTACAAAGAAACTTCCACTTCTTTCTGTCTTTTGTAGGATTTCCACTCAGGCCGTTCTTATAAGAAAACCTTTTCTGTATTAAGGAAGCCATATCGTAGGTAAAACTCACAATGTAAGCTCTAAAAATCTAAGTTAAATGCGCAATATATCGAAAATCGATGGAGGAGATTAATCTAAAATGGCAGTTAAAATTCTGAGATCCTCAACCCGTGGTCCGCCACAGCTGATACACTTCATGCTGGCCCACCTGCATTTCATACTATTTTGTCATAGTGAACAACTAAAAATAGTTACATTTTATTATACATTTATATCTAATTTAAAAGAATATCTATCAAAAACAGCTAACAAAAATAAGCACGGAACAAAGACCTTTTTAATAAGCTATATATACCGAGTCGTTTATACTCATTTCTGTGTCGTGACCCTACTGGCACGAAGCCATGGTCATGAGAGAATTTACCAGCGGTGGTTTCCCGTTGCCTGCCGCCGTGTACGGTTCTTTATCCTGACTAGGACTGCTAGAGCCCTCTAGCAGCCGATCAGGAGACTTGGGTGAGAAATGGCCGCTAAATTTTGCTTACGAAACATCTCTATGCCCGTAAGGTTCTTTTACATGCCGTAAATCGGACCGACGGCTTTACTTCCCCTCCGAAGGAAGTTGTGCTACGGATTTTTATCACCCTTAAAAATCCATCTACCTCGGTCGGGATTGAACCCGCAACCTTGGGTCCAGTGGCGAGCACGCTAACCACTAGTCCACCGAGGCAAATTTAATAAGCTAACTGTCGTTAAATTAGTCAAAATTCCCCACCTTTTGTGCAAACCGATGTGTCATTATCATTTGCACAAGAACCAGCCACTGGGTCCATTCTAAACAACGAAAATAAATTTTATACATTGGCGATGCCTTTCAATAATTGCAACAGCGACGTTGTCAAATTCAGATAATCGGGAAAGTGCCACAGACAGTTGGCCATGGGGAAAGAAACAGGGATGGTGGATATATTGCGATAAGTCTAAGCGTCTGCCCTTGAGCCTTATTGAGTGTCATAGCAAAGGCGATTTTGATCGGAAATCTTCTTCTGCACAATTTGAAGGGAATGACAGTATCTGATGGACATAAATGAATCGTGGGTATAAGGATAATTTTTCTGGAGCCGATAACTTCCGCTGCTATGCAGTGCTAGTGCAGGCCATTTATAAACATGTGCTGTCACCACCGGAGGCCAAGGGAAGCTAAAAATATTTCATGTACTTCCCATGCTTCCGGTAGATGCTGCTCTATCAATTTTTAACGTTGAATTCTTGTTTGAAGAATAATTTTTAGAAGGAATTAATGAAAACAAAGGAGATTGCTATTAATGCCGATTGACAAGGTTTCTAAAAATGTCTTTGGTATTTCAGTAGACCATGAAGCCGTAAAAAATCTTAACTTATTAACATATATGATATAAAACAGATGTACAATAACAAACCAAATGTCCCCCTGTTCAGTTATTCTTCAGCACTTGTCACTCACGTTGTAAGTCTGTAAGTCCAATCTGTTTACCATTTTCTCACCCTATTTTGTCTCTAAAGAAGTATTTAGCTTTGTTGTTTTTTAATTTATTTCCAGGAAAGTGGAAAGAATCTTTGGATTTCATGAGCCTGTACCAAATCTTCAATATGCAAAATAGTATTACCTTTAACAGAGAATAGTTCTCGTGTTTTATATACGTCAAACAAGATACTTGTTATGGTGACAGAGTTCTTTATCCCCCCTGCCCAACCCCCAGTTTGGAGGATCATTTTCGCTGACTATTTACAGCTGGTTATTCAGTACACATCCGTATCAGGGTGCTGATGAGTTATTCGGGTATAAGAGAGCAGTATAATGGGAATGGAATAAATTGTATACTCTAACTTTTAATTAGTATTCTGGGCCGGGATAGCTCATCGGTATAGCGACTCTGTACGAGCTGGACGGTCCGGAGATCGAATCCCGGTGGAGGCGAGATTTTCAGCACCCTTCCAGACCTGCCATGAGGCCCACGCAGCCTCCTATACAATGGGTACCGGGCTCATTCCTGGAGGTAAAGCGGCCGGGGCGTGGCGTTGACCACCCACCCCCATCTGCGCCGAGGTTAAAGAAAGAGTAGCAGCTATACCTCTACTCCCCCTCTGGACCTTCATGGCCTGTTATAGGGAAACTTTATCTTATAATTTGTATTCATAAAATTTTATGACCTTGGTCAAATCGAGGAGAATGGGATGGGTTGAACATGTAGCACCTATAAACGTCAGAAGAATTGTACACAAAATTTAGTCGGAAAACCTGTAGGGAAGAATTACTTGGGAGATATAGGCGGAGTTTGGAAGATAACCATCAGCTGATGTTTTGTGTGAGTCGTGAAGCCTTGGCGACACTCAGACATACTTATCTGGGTTCCTTCTGTTTGAACCCTAGGGACGTCAGAAGTCTAATTCTGGGGGCAATCTGGAACTTTATTAAAGGTACAGGGCTCCCATGACTTGCAGTAAGTTTAAGGGACACAAAGGGCCTGTCAAAGGCCACGTGCAGCGGGACCTCAAGGGCTATAAGGGCATAAAGAAGAAGACTCAATGCTGGCTGGACAAACAGCACGTGACACTGTGGCAGGGTCATACCGGCACTCACAGACAGGCTCCAGAATGGATATCGGGCCCTTTACTGCTACTAAGACTAGGCTACTGTCCTTTAATAGCAGGCAGACAGGGTAGTTACTGGCCCTCTTACCGGACATAACACCTTGAGAAGACACGTCCATGTAATGGGTTTCTCCAAGTCACTCCACCTTTCACACGGACATAGTCCAATACTCCAAGTCACTTCCGGACACGCCCACCCTTAATGTCGCCCGGATTGCAGATCAGACAACCTCGTTCGTCATTGCCCTCCGTCACTCCACACAAAAGCAAGGTCCTCAGCTAGTCAAGAAGTTCCCCGCTTTTTATGGAACTCGATGGTTCATCACCGCATTCACAACAGCCCGCCACCTCTCGCTATCCTGAGCCAGACCTATCTAGTCAATGCCTCATCCCACTTCTTGAAGATCCATTTTAATATTATCCTCCCATCTATGCCTGGGTCTTCCAAGTGGTCTACTTCCCTCAGGTCTCCCCACCAAAATCCTATATGCACCTCTCCCCTCACCCATACGTGCAACATGCCCCGCCCACCTCATTCTTCTTGATTTGATCACCCGAATAATATTTGGTGAGGAGTACAGGTCATAACGCTCCTCGGTATGTAGTCTTCTCCATTCTCCCGTTACCTCGTCCCCATTAGGCCCAAATATCCTCCTCAGCACCATATTCTCGAAAACCCTCAGCCTATGTTTCTCCCTCAATATGAGAGACCAAGTTTCGCACCCATACAAAATAACAGGCAAAATTATAGTTCTGTGTGTCTTATCCTTAATATTGTTGGATAGCAAACTGGAAGACAGAAGATCCAAAATAAGGACAGTGTTTTTAAATAGGCCACAACAGCGTCCGTCTCTACTCTCGTCTGCTTATCACTCATGGCCATGTGATTCGATAATGTAAAACATTGCACTGGAAGGAGCGTCGTTGAACAACAAAAGAGCCATCGAGTATTCCGTCGTTCCGGGGTCGTCGAGAAGTAATCGGGTACCTCGAAAATCTTCAAGGGATTAAGGCAGTACATGCTGCACAGGGCCACAGACAGTAGCTACAACTGCACTGGTATAATGCAATAGACTGTACTGTCGATTATCCTTGCGCGGATTATCCGTACAATCGCAATTTGCTAATGACTATTGTTGAAGGTGGGAAATAACTTGATTTAGCGCCAGTGTTCGAACAAAAATCCTCAATACAAACAAAAATCACGGACTGTTTACTTATAAAATAAGCTTAAGCCATGTATATATTATTTATATAATAAACAAATTAGTTTTATTGTTTATTCGCGGCTCAATAAAGTATAAGACGCAGGCGTAATTGTGAGGATAATACTAAAATGGATTTTCAAGAAGTGGGATGGACTAGGCTAATGTGGCTCAAGTTAGGGACAAGTGGCGGACTGTTGTGAATGCGGTAATGAAACTTCGCTTTCCATAAAATGCGGTGAATTTCTTGACTAGCTAAGGACCTGTTAGCTTCTCAAGAAGGATTTACGTCATGGAGTTAGTAAACTAAATACTTGTTTTGGATTACCCGTGTTTCTCAGTTACCCATACACCCCCCTCCCAAATATTACCCCGGATAATCGAGTGTGCACTGTATATGGGAATCTTGCTTATGCAGTACTAAAAGACATTCACTGTAAATAGAATGTTTAAAATTATTGATAATTTTAAATCTATGTCAATAATCTTGACATTACTTATTCCGTGCATTTTGATTGAATCAAATTGTTCATTCATTACACCAATATATGAAACTTTGGTATAAACAAATACATTAAGTATCGAAAATAAATTATATGTCTGTATGAAAACAAAAATTACAACATAGAAACATAAATTTTTAAATATATTTAATGAAAACACCGTAATAAATATTACTATTTTATTATCCTAAAATATTATACTTTAAAAAAACTATTTTAATCACAGTTTATTAAAACTACATATTTTACATTAGCTGCAAGAATACTGTAATATAATATAAAATACATTTTTAATCTATTATACAGGGCATACACAAAAGAATGGTGCGGTTTCAAAGGTGAATACAATTGATACCGCACCATTCTTTTGTGTATATCCTGTATTTTAGTAAGATTTAAATGTTGGTGTAAATTTCCCTGATTATAGTGTAAATGACGCAGAAAAATGTAGGAGCTACTTAAGATTGTATTTGTTTATAACAAATGTGCATTTTTTTGGTGTCATTAATGAAAAATTTAATTACTACATCCATAAATGAGATCTGCGATCTTCTGAGACATTACGCGGCGTAACATCCCAGAAGAGCGCAGATCTCATGAACGTCGCGGCGGAAGACTGAAATCAACGTCACATCCGTAAAGTTTATAATAAAAATATAAAAACATTCAGGAAAGAAGAACTTGTACTGAAGAAGTTTCTTTCTCATAAATTTGCATAAGCAAATGAGCTGCTAGCCATTTCTTATACAGCAGTAACCGATTTCATTAAATTCTTATAAACACAGGCTCTATGCTGAGGAAACCTTTCATGGCAAAGTGGCATATCTCACTACAGTGCCGTTACTAATTTGGAAAATTGTGTTTCTTCTGCCCGTTAACAAATATGTGTCCATGACAGACTAACTGACGGAAAAACGAACACCCGGAATAAAACACAATGGCGTTACTTTGATCTCTGAATGCTGTCTCTAAATTCCCAGTTTCAGCGATTTATCAGATTTGACCTTAACAGCAAGAAACCTTCGTAATTTCATCGCCATAATGCGCTCCATAAACTATCTCCATGGAGGAAGCTGTTTCTTCCGAAGCTGGAACATGAAGGTTTCTTCATTAGATTGATTAAAAGATCCGCCATTAGTCCCTGTCCTAAGTCAGTTGAACCCAGCAAACGCAATAACAACATTTATTGTAACTTAACATTGTATTTACCGTGCATTTTCAAATGAGATATGTTCAATAATCACCAACTAATGCACATAAACTTTATTCACAATAGTTTATTCTTAAAATTCCCCTATACGTATTTCGGTGGTTTAAACCACCATCTTCAGGGTGTCGTAAAGATTATTATGCATAGACCATACAGTTATTACATATGTGGTTATATACATATACAGAGTGTACACAAAAGAATGGTGCGGTTTCAATGGTGCATAAAGGGAAACCGCACCATTCTTTTGTGTATACCCTGTATGTAGAATATGAGTGGGCTGATATTGTCCACTTGGTACAGTATTGTAAAATAAATTACTATAAAATGAATTAGAAGTTGCTAAAATAAACTATTGTGAATAAAGTTTATGTGCATTAGTTAGTGTTTATTGAACGTTATTCTAACATATTTACGAAGTAACCTGTTCCAACTTCAGGGCAGATTTTTACCACAACAAGTAGCAACAATTTCCCCCCCCCCAAATGTCAGTATCCATAAAACAAACGTACGGTGTCATATGCCAAGGGATCTTAATATATTTTTAACATTAATTTCAGTATTACCCTCTTCCCTACACACATGTTTCTAGTTGATTTTTTCTCTCAGAGTTTCTGACTAACGCTTTGTAAATATTTGTCTTATGCTTTATGTGTACTTCATTCCCTGCTCATCGTATCCTTCCTCGATTTGAAGTCTGGGGCAATAAATTCTGGGAAATAGTACCAAAAAAAAATCTCTCCTCTTTGCACAACTTCTCAACTGTCCTGTTATTTCCATTTACACTGTTGTCCAAGACCCTCAAACCAATTTACGCCTTCTTCAAGGGATGAGAGGTCAAGTTGCACAGCCATTCATAATAACAGATGAAGTCACCATTTTTTTTTTTGTATGGCTCGACAGCCCTATATGGGCCTGGGCCTCCTCGTTTCGTCGAAGTTTCATGGTCACACACATTTGAGACACACCACAGTCGGTAGGACTCCTCTGGACGAGTGATCAGCCCGTCGCACGGACCTCTACCTGACAACACACAACACTCACAACAGACAGACATCCATGCCCTGGCGGGATTCGAACCCACGATCCTAGTAAGCGAGCGGCCGAAGACCCACGCCTTAGACCGCACGGCCACTGGGATCGGCGAAGTCACAATTAGGTCACCCCATTTGATTCTGAAATTAATAACTACCAGAATACATATATATCAGTTAAATATTTAAATTTCAATGTGTTCTTTTAACAGCCATCATCAAAATGAAACCTAACGTTACGGGAATGTTCCCAAAAGTACTACAAAAAGATCCAACAATGAAAGTATTTGAAAGAAGATAATAAATTTAAATACAAAGCATTCTTATAAAGAATACAATAATGTCGACATGGTAAACTATTGTAGGTTGTTGAGGTAAATGAGTTTTGGCTGTCTGCTAGACGTGTTTCGGCGGCTTATCTTGCCTGCAAAGACGTCGATACCTTTAGCAAAGCCATTACTTCATTAAAACAGATTTTGCGCCAATCTGTGGCGTTCTGTAATCACCTTATCTACTTTTTCAGGTTTTAGGTTTTTGTCCCAGTATTTCGTTTGTATTCCTATTTTTATAATGCTGCCATATTGTTTTTGTTTTGTCTGTTAAGTGTTCCGTTTTTGTGTATTTGTACTGTTCTTGTGTTGCATTTGTGCTCTTGTGCTGGCTTTATAGTTGGCAATTGTGCTGTTAAGCCCGCACGTTAATTAACATCTATTTAATTGAATTAAATTATTATATGGTTTAGGCATTTCTTGATAAGAAAATTCAGTACTGTGAGTTTGAATATTTTCAAATGCGTTGTAACAGATGTTGTTAATAGTGATGTAGAGAGTTAAGTGCTTGTACTGACAACTGAGATGGTTTGTGATTATTGACAACAGAGGTATTGTATGTATATACTGACAACTGAGTTATTGTCATGTACTGAAACACAGTATTGTTTTATGTACGAAGTAATTGCTTTCACTACTCGACTAATGCAGTATGTACTGACAGCTAACACTGCATGTATATACTGACATTGAGCTACATGTAGTACTGACATCTGAGCTATGCATGTATGTACTGACAGCTAGTCATGCATGTATGTACTGACGTTGAGCTACTCATATTACTGAAGCTGATACTGCATGTATTACTGACATACATTGCCACTGCATGTATTACTGACATCTAGCTCATGCATGTATGTACTGACACTGAGCTATGCATGTAACACTAAGCTGAGCTAGTGCATTATGTACTGACAGCTGAGCATACTGCATGTATTACTGACAGTGCTCGATCTTGCATTTACGAATAGTGCCAGATCGTATTTCGTTCGAAAAGTCTGCGTTACAGAGCTCATTTGGTCATTGTCCTCACTTGCCTTCAAGGTATTCTGGTAAAGGTAAGCAACCCATTACAGGCCTACAGGGCATGAGGGTCACGAGGTTAGGCTCTATTGTAACAATCGGCCATGAAGTGTAATTTGTCGCCTACACACCGCCTTTACCAGGATATCCTGGTACTCATTTCTGTTAGAGTGAGTCGACCACTAGGCTTAGTGCGACAAACGATTATGTCAAGGAAAGCCATGACACTATCGGGATCGAAACCCACCGTTATCTTACCTCGTATACTGATCCAAAGCACCACGATTTCATGCTAACATTGCCATCTTACAATAGCTACACTACTTCATCTTACAATGCCTACACTACTCCCACTCATGCTCATACTCTCTCAGCGACACTACTTCCATTACATGCCTACACTATTCCATCTAATAACTACTTCACTTATCTACATACCACATCTCATTGCCTACATACTCCATCTTACAATAGCTACTCACTTCCATCTTACAATTCCTCACTACTTCACTACATCCACTACTCTCATATAATAGCCTACACTACTTCCATCTTACAATGCCTACACTACTTCCATCTTACAATAAGCTACTCCTACTACTCTTACAATAGCCTACACACTTCATCTTACAATAGCCTACACTCTTCCATCTTACAATAGCCTACACTCTCCATCTTACAATAGCCTACACTACTTCCATTACAATACCTACACTACTTCCATCTTACAATAGCCTCACCTTCCACTTATCTACACTACATTCATCTTACATAGCCTACACTACTTCCATCTTACAATTAGCCTACACTACTTCATCTTACAATAGCCTACACTACTTCCATCTTACAATACCTACACTAACTCATTCTTAATAGCTACACTACTTCCATCTACAATAGCCTAACTACTTCCATTTACATAGCTACTCATCTTACAATAGCCTACACTACTTCCATATACTACAATCCTACATACTACTATCTTACAATAGCCTACACTACTTCATCTCAATAGCCTACACTACTTCCATCTTACAATAGCCTACACTACTTCCATCTTACATACCTACCTCTTCCATCTTACAATAGCTACCCACTACTTCCATCTTACAATAGCCACACTATTCCATCTTCATAGCCACATACTTCCATCTTACATAGCCTACACACTTCCATCTTACAATAGCCTACACTACTTCCATCTACAATAGCCTACACTTCTTCACTATCTTACTAATAGCCTACACTACTTCCATCTTACAATAGCCTACACTTCACTTACAATCTCATACTTCATAACATACCTTACACCTACTACTTCCATCTATTCCTACTAGCCTACATCACTACAATCCTACCACTTCCATCTTACAATACCTAACTACTTCCATCTTACAATAGCCTACACTACTTCCATCTTACAATAGCCTACCTACTTCCATCTTACAATATACTCTTCCACTTACATGCTACATTCCATTACATCTCACTCTTCACTTACAAAGCCTACACTACTTCCATCTTACAATAGCCTACACTACTTCCATCTTACAATGCCTACCTACTTCCATCTTACAATAGCCTACACTACTTCCATCTTACATAGCCTACACTACTTCCATCTTACAATAGCCTACACTACTTCCATCTTACAATAGCCTACACTACTTCCATCTTACAATAGCCTACACTACTTCCATCTTACAATACCTACCTACTTCATCTTACATCTCCTACTCCTTACAATAGCCTACACTACTTCATCTTACAATAGCCTACACTACTTCCATCTTACAATAGCCTACACTACTTCCATCTTCAATAGCCTACATACTTCCATCTTACAATAGCCTACACTACTTCCATCTTACATACCTTCACTACTCCTATCTTCATTTACTACACTCTTCCATCTTACAATACCTCTTCACTACATACTCATTTTCATCTACATACTTCATCTTACATACTCATCTTACAATAGCCTACACTACTTCCATCTTACAATAGCCTACACTACTTCCATCTTACAATACCTACACTACCCATCTTACAATAGCCTACACTACTTCCATCTTACAATACCTACACTACTTCCATCTTACAATACCTACACTACTTCCATCTTACAATAGCCTACACTACTTCCATCTTACAATAGCCTACACTACTTCCATCTTACAATAGCCTACACTACTTCCATCTTACAATAGCCTACACTACTTCCATCTTACAATAGCCTACACTACTTCCATCTTACAATAGCCTACACTACTTCCATCTTACAAGCCTACACTACTTCCATCTTACAATAGCCTGCACTACTTCCATCTTACAATAGCCTACACTACTTCCATCTTACAATAGCCTACACTACTTCCATCTTACAATAAGCCTACACTACTTCCATCTTACAATAGCCTACACTACTTCCATCTTACAATAGCACTACACTACTTCCATCTTACAATAGCCTACACTACTTCCATCTTACAATAAGCCTACACTACTTCCATCTTACAATAGCCTACACTACTTCCATCTTACAATAGCCTGCACTACTTCCATCTTACAATAGCCTACACTACTTCCATCTTACAATAAGCCTACACTACTTCCATCTTACAATAGCCTACACTACTTCCATCTTACAATAGCCTACACTACTTCCATCTTACAATAGCCTACACTACTTCCATCTTACAATAGCCTGCACTACTTCCATCTTACAATAGCCTACACTACTTCCATCTTACAATAGCCTATTCACTACATGCCTCTTATCCAATTCATAGCCATACACTAATCTCCATCTTACAATAGCCTACACTACTTCCATCTTACAATAGCCTACACTACTTCCATCTTACAATAGCCTACACTACTTCCATCTTACAATAGCCTACACTACTTCCATCTTACAATAGCCTACACTACTTCCATCTTACAATAGCCTACACTACTTCCATCTTCAATAGCCTACACTACTTCCATCTTACAATAGCCTACACTACTTCCATCTTACAATAGCCTACACTACTTCCATCTTACAATAGCCTACACTACATTCCATCTTACAATAGCCTACACTACTTCCATCTTACAATAGCCTACACTACTTCCATCTTACAATAGCCTACACTACTTCCATCTTACAATAGCCTTACTACCTACTACTTCCATCTTACAATAAGCTACACTACTTCCATCTTACAATAGCCTACACTACTTCCATCTTACAATAGCCTACACTACTTCCATCTTACAATAGCCTACACTACTTCCATCTTACAATAGCCTACACTACTTCCATCTTACAATAGCCTACACTACTTCCATCTTACAATAAGCCTACACTACTTCCATCTTACAATAGCCTACACTACTTCCATCTTACAATAAGCCTACACTACTTCCATCTTACAATAGCCTACACTACTTCCATCTTACAATAAGCCTACACTACTTCCATCTTACAATAGCCTACACTACTTCCATCTTACAATAGCCTACACTACTTCCATCTTACAATAGCCTACACTACTTCCATCTTACAATAGCCTACACTACTTCCATCTTACAATAGCCTACACTACTTCCATCTTACTAAATAGCCTACACTACTTCCATCTTACAATAAGCCTACACTACTTCCATCTTACAATAGCCTACACTACTTCCATCTTACAATAGCCTACACTACTTCCATCTTACAATAGCCTACACTACTTCCATCTTACAATAAGCCTACACTACTTCCATCTTACAATAGCCTACACTACTTCCATCTTACAATAGCCTACACTACTTCCATCTTACAATAGCCTACACTACTTCCATCTTACAATAGCCTGCACTACTTCCATCTTACAATAGCCTACACTACTTCCATCTTACAATAGCCTACACTACTTCCATCTTACAATAAGCCTACACTACTTCCATCTTACAATAGCCTACACTACTTCCATCTTACAATAGCCTACACTACTTCCATCTTACAATAGCCTACACTACTTCCATCTTACAATAAGCCTACACTACTTCCATCTTACAATAGCCTACACTACTTCCATCTTACAATAAGCCATACACTACTTCCATCTTACAATAGCCTACACTACTCTTCCATCTTACAATATAGCCTACACTACTTCCATCTTACAATAGCCTACACTACTTCCATCTTACAATAGCCTACACTACTTCCATCTTACAATAGCCTACACTACTTCCATCTTACAATAGCCTACACTACTTCCATCTTACAATAGCCTACACTACTTCCATCTTACAATAGCCTACACTACTTCCATTCTTACAATACCTACACATACTTCCATCCCCATGCTAGCTATTTCATTACATTTATCATTATCATGTCGTTCGATTTAACAATCCATTACATTGGCAATACGGTGTGAAACACAACAAAAATTATTCCGTGAATTAATATGGAGTAAATGCTGTGAAATATGAAAAGTTCTATTGTTATCATCAAGAAGTCTAAAGTGATATTATAAGTCGGGTGACCACCCGTCCCGATTTTTCGCGGGACAGTTTCAAAAATACACTAAAAGTCCCACTTCCCGAAAGCGCGTTGAAGTATTCCAACATCGGCCAAGCGAACTTTTTTGTTTAAGAAATTAAAATGGCAAAACTGTTTTATCTGCAAAAATGAGGGCACACTGGGCAACTTTCTGAAAAAGGAACCAGCATATCCTGACTTCAAAGAATCTGTTGTAGTTTTGACCTTATAGACGTCTATCGACTTGAATGAATTATACGAAGAATTTTGTACAATAAAGCCTACACTTACACTGCATCTGAAGGACGAATCCAAGAAAACTCTTTTCTGTTAATGACAAATAGTGTCAAAGAATTCTGGTGGCAGACAGTGGACTTCAACTGTTGCACGATTACCCTCGTTTTTTACTCTCTATTCCTGTGTGCTACGCTTACATGGAGCCGAGTTTTCTCAATTATGAACTGCTACTGGAGAAACGAACGCAACAAGAGCAGCGCAAACTTAATAAAACTGAAACTGGGGCAAAGATGAAATATAAATACACTCGTAAGGACTTCTACACATTTGTACTTAAGACAGAGATATCCTCGAAGCAGCAAAGTCAAACAAAAGTGTCCGTGATTTCAGGTTTCCGCCGCGATGTTGATAAGATCTGCGCTCTTTGGGATATTACGCAGAGTAGTGGTGGCCCTTTGCCGACGTTTCGGGGCAAAACATCGGTACCATCTTCAAGGGTCAAGAAGTCTTCTTGGACTTCTTAGGGACTTCTTGGCCATTGAAGATGGGACCGATACTTTGTCCCGAAACGTAGGTAAAGGATTACCACTCGACTCTGCGTAATATCCCAGAAGGATGCAGATCTCAAACAAATGTATGTTTTTTTTTTTGTAATTCAAATGATGAACAAAAACCGATAAACTGAAAATTTTTATTTTTGTATATGTAAAATACAAAATACATTCCACTTTTATGTGTATACCAGTTTTAATGATTGCATGTAGTTGATTAAATAAAAATGTTCGACATGAAATAAAATATATAAACTGTGTATCTTGCGATAAATTTTATCACACGTATACTAAAGTTAAAACTCTGCAATACACGGCAAAACGTTAATGCCATAACCCCCCCTACATCTATGCCGGCATACCGCGGACACTGTCGAAATATTCCGCAATACGGAGGTGGTGACCATGATCATGAAGCATGGCAAGCCCACCAAAACATGGACACACAGGTTTATTTACAAATTACAATTCACAAATTACACACCAACGAAATGCACTATATTTTCACTTTTTATTCTTAACCCCTACACATGTTTCGGCCTTTACAAGGCCATCTTCAGGGGGCTCGTAAACTACATTCACTTCACATCCAATGTTTTTATCTGCTATCACATTTAGTCCAGTTTCATTAATATAAAATTTACACAGGTTTATGTTGCCTATCTGAAGTACAATAAGCTTATAACGCAACAGTAAGTCTTCAGTATGCAGTTAACCCTGGTAAGACTGACATTCGTATGAAGTATACTTAAATGTCGAGTTCGTACCTCACAGAGAACAGAGTCCAATTTTATTAAAAAGACCAATCAGTCAACAATGGATGGGGAAATATTTGTTATAACTTGTGAGAATAATTTGAATCAAACAAATACACTATGTGGGCAAAGTGCATAGTTTCTTAACGTCAAACTAATTGGCACGCGTAGTTACCACGTGCCTTTAAACTTTAACTTAAACGTAGAAAATTTCTTTCTTTCTTCCTTTCTTTCTTCCTTAGTCTGACCTCTTCTATCTACTCATTGTAGGTGTAGAGGGTTATTGTTGCACCTGATCACACTCAATGACACACACACACACACTGGTAGGACTCCTCTGGACGAGGGATCGGTCCGTCGCAGAGACCTCTACCAGACAACACACGACACTCAGAAAAGACAGATATCCAAGCCACCGGCGGGATTCGAACCCGCAATCCCAGCAAGTGAGTGGCCGCAAACCCACGCCTTAGACCGCGCGGCCACTGGGGTCGGCGTTATAAATCTTACCCCCCCCCCTAAAAAAAAATAAGCAAACTAAAATTGGCAGTGAAAATCTGCCACCAAGCTGCTGCAAAACCAAACTTTATATTCGCACTAGACTCTAGTTAAACGCTTGGATCCGAAATAAATTCATTTTATAGCCGAACTTTAGCCCACTGTAGTAACAGAAATGTAGCCCAGGTTTAGAAGAGTCGTCAAAACATTGAAGTTCTTCTCGAAGGTTTATGAAGCCCAAAAGCATCTGAAATCGAGATCAAGAAACACGCAAAACATTTTACCTTGCCTTGCCTTCACATTTAAACAGTTGAGTTTTCTGCTCAATACATCATTTATGCAGGAATCTGCCCTTAACTGAGTTATTTTCTTATCTGAAATAATCACTAAAGAAAGCACTTATTACGTTAATAGGTTCAAATTTATGTCATATGTATGGGCTAAATAGTTAATTAATTAGCCTAATTGCATTTGTTAGCCGATCCCGGTGGCCACGAGGTCTAAGGCATTGGTCTGTAATGGCCCAAATGATGGGATTGCGGGTTCGAATCCAGCTGAGTGCATGGATTGTTGAGTCTTGTGTTTGTTTTGTTTTGTGTAGGTAGCGGCCTCTGCGACGAGCTGATCACTCGTGCGGAGGAGTCCTACTGAGTGTATCTAATTGTGTGTCATCTAGAAACCTCAACAATTAGACGGCCTAGGCCCCAGTTGGGCTGTAGCGCCACATAAAATAATATTTTTTTTAAAAAGAGACCTGTATTAAATTTCGTTTTCAGGGCTCTTGTTGATTAGCTGATGGTCTTGTTTTGGCTTCTGCAGTGTAGTGGTTAAATGTTCCGACGTTTCGGAGGAACGTACTGCCTCCATGTTTAGGGTGTCTGGTTAAGTTATACGCTGGTTTAAGCACCCTGAATTATTCCGACCAATATTCTGTGCATATTTATCGAAAGATTGTCACGCAACATAAAATATAGAACTCATTAACTCCTTACAATCTATCAGTTTTATATTCAACACTTCTATTACGATAGACATTAAAATAAATACAGGAGAATATAATACAGTCTTGTGTGCACTGTACTGCAATATTGCGGTGAGCTTTGTACTAACGGAAATATAATACAGTCTTGTGTGCACTGTACTGCGAATATTGCGGTGAGCTTTGTACTAACGGAAATATAATACAGTCTTGTTTGCACTGTACTGCGAATATTGCGGTGAGCTTTGTACTAACGGAAATATAATTCAGTCTTGTGTGCACTGTACTGCGAATATTGCGGTGAGCTTTGTACTAACGGAAATATAATACAGTCTTGTGTGCACTGTACTGCGAATATTGCGGTGAGCTTTGTACTAACGGAAATATAATACAGTCTTGTTTGCACTGTACTGCGAATATTGCGGTGAGCTTTGTACTAACGGAAATATAATACAGTCTTGTGTGCACTGTACTGCGAATATTGCGGTGAGCTTTGTACTAACGGAAATATAATACAGTCTTGTGTGCACTGTACTGCGAATATTGCGGTGAGCTTTGTACTAACGGAAATATAATACAGTGTTGTGTGCACTGTACTGCGAATATTGCGGTGAGCTTTGTACTAACGGAAATATAATACAGTCTTGTTTGCACTGTACTGCGAATATTGCGGTGAGCTTTGTACTAACGGAAATATAATACAGTCTTGTTTGCACTGTACTGCGAATATTGCGGTGAGCTTTGTACTAACGGAAATATAATACAGTCTTGTGTGCACTGTACTGCGAATATTGCGGTGAGCTTTGTACTAACGGAAATATAATAGTCTTGTGTGCACTGTACTGCGAATATTGCGGTGAGCTTTGTACTAACGGAAATATAATACAGTGTTGTGTGCACTGTACTGCGAATATTGCGGTGAGCTTTGTACTAACGGAAATATAGTACAGTCTTGTGTGCACTGTACTGCGAATATTGCGGTGAGCTTTGTACTAACGGAAATATAATACAGTGTTGTGTGCACTGTACTGCGAATATTGCGGTGAGCTTTGTACTAACGGAAATATAATAGTCTTGTGTGCACTGTACTGCGAATATTGCGGTGAGCTTTGTACTAACGGAAATATAATACAGTGTTGTGTGCACTGTACTGCGAATATTGCGGTGAGCTTTGTACTAACGGAAATATAGTACAGTCTTGTGTGCACTGTACTGCGAATATTGCGGTGAGCTTTGTACTAACGGAAATATAATACAGTCTTGTGTGCACTGTACTGCGAATATTGCGGTGAGCTTTGTACTAACGGAAATATAATACAGTCTTGTTTGCACTGTACTGCGAATATTGCGGTGAGCTTTGTACTAACGGAAATATAATACAGTCTTGTGTGCACTGTACTGCGAATATTGCGGTGAGCTTTGTACTAACGGAAATATAATACAGTCTTGTGTGCACTCTACTGCGAATATTGCGGTGAGCTTTGTACTAACGGAAAGTTGTTTTGCAACAGATAGACATAAGCCAAAGTTTTTCAATTTCTTCAACCAATGAATGAACGTTATATTTTTTCTTATTCATTTATTTTTTAATAAAAAGGTACATTCATTGGTTGAAGAAATTTAAAGTTAATATCAAGATGCACGAAGAACGCAACGTGAAATTAATAAGCCAAAGGTGTATGAAGGATCGCAAGGAAAACTTTTAGAAACTATTTGCAGTGAAAATGTGGGCTGGGATAGCTCAGTCGGTATAGTTACTCGCTACGGGTAGGACGGTCCGGGAATCGAATCCCGATGAGGTCGAAATTTTCCGCAACTGTCGAGACCAGCTCTGGGGCCCACCCAGCCTCCTGTACTACAGGTAACGCGTCTCTTTCCCGGGACTAAAGCAGCCGGGGCGTGACGCTGACCACGCACCCCCATCTAGCGCCGAAGTTAAAGAAAGAGTAGACCAATACCTCTACTCTCCCTCTGGGCCTTCAGGGCCTGTTCTAGTATGAAATTTATATTTTTGTGTGAAGTTACAATACTTATTCCACTACATAAAATTGTGATCCGACAAATGTACACCCTTTATTGTCTGTTATTTAATAGAGTTTATATTAAACATAATCCAACATGTTTCGAACCATGTCACAGTTCATCTTCAGGGACTCATTTATTACACCAGCTATCTACGTATGGTACTCATTACAATATATAACGATAACACTTCAACAGCCGTTCTACCAAACATAATCATTACATAATTTTAATTTTGTTTTATATCTTAAATATTTTAGCTTAAAAATGTTTTAATATTGTTTTCAGTGTCCAAAACTCAACACAGTTAACGACATTTTATCTACGCAACATATATATTTTAATGAGTACCGTACGTATAGAGCTGGTGTAATAAATGAGTCCCTGAGGATGAACTGTGACATGGTTCGAAACATGTTGGACTATTTTTAATATCAACTGTATTAAATAACAGAAAATAAAGGGTGTACATTTGTCGGAACACGATTTTATATAATCAAGAAAATTTACGGTACAAATATCATAAATGTACGGTACAAATAGCATAAATGTACGGTACAAATAGCATAAATGTACGGTACAAATAACATAAATGTACGGTACAAATAACATAAATGTACGGTACAAATAACATAAATGTACGGTACAAATAACATAAATGTACGGTACAAATAACATAAATGTACGGTACAAATAACATAAATGTACGGTACAAATAGCATAAATGTACGGTACAAATAGCATAAATGTACGGTACAAATAACATAAATGTACGGTACAAATAACATAAATGTACGGTACAAATAACATAAATGTACGGTACAAATAACATAAATGTACGGTACAAATAACATAAATGTACGGTACAAATAACATAAATGTACGGTACAAATAACATAAATGTACGGTACAAATAACATAAATGTGCTGTACAAATAGCATAAATGTACGGTACAAATAGCATAAATGTACGGTACAAATAGCATAAATGTACGGTACAAATAACATAAATGTACGGTACAAATAACATAAATGTACGGTACAAATAACATAAATGTACGGTACAAATAACATAAATGTACGGTACAAATAACATAAATGTACGGTACAAATAACATAAATGTACGGTACAAATAACATAAATGTACGGTACAAATAACATAAATGTACGGTACAAATAACATAAATGTACGGTACAAATAACATAAATGTACGGTACAAATAACATAAATGTGCTGTACAAATAGCATAAATGTACGGTACAAATAGCATAAATGTACGGTACAAATAGCATAAATGTACGGTACAAATAACATAAATGTACGGTACAAATAACATAAATGTGCTGTACAAATAGCATAAATGTACGGTACAAATAGCATAAATGTACGGTACAAATAACATAAGTGTACGGTACAAATAACATAAGTGTACGGTACAAATAACATAAATGTACGGTACAAATAACATAAATGTACGGTACAAATAGCATAAATGTACGGTACAAATAGCATAAATGTACGGTACAAATAACATAAGTGTACGGTACAAATAACATAAGTGTACGGTACAAATAACATAAATGTACGGTACAAATAACATAAATGTACGGTACAAATAGCATAAATGTACGGTACAAATAGCATAAATGTACGGTTCAAATAACATAAATGTACGGTACAAATAATATAAATGTACGGTACAAATAACATAAATGTACGGTACAAATAACATAAATGTACGGTACAAATAACATAAATGTACGGTACAAATAACATAAATGTACGGTACAAATAACATAAATGTACGATACAAATAACATAAATGTACGATACAAATAACATAAATGTACGGTACAAATAATATAAATGTACGGTACAAATAACATAAATGTACGATACAAATAACATAAATGTACGGTACAAATAACATAAATGTACGGTACAAATAATATAAATGTACGGTACAAATAACATAAATGTACGGTACAAATAACATAACGCATTCCACTCTTGTCCTGATGCTAGCGTCAGAACTTAACATAAATTTTATGATATGTAAATCCGTGTATCTCTTATACCGACTGACATCTTGCTACTGTATTTTGTAGGACAGTACTGCCTGAAACAATTCGTATTTATTTAGGATAATAGGAACAATCGCCGATCCCAGTGGTCGCGCGGTCTAAGGCGTGGGTCTGCGGCCCCTCGCGTACTGGGATTGTGGGTTCGAATCCCACCGAGGGCATAGATGTCTGTCTGTTGTGAGTGTTGTGTGTTGTCAGGTAGAGGTCTCTGCGACGGGCTGGTCACTCGTCCAGAGGAGTCCTACCGAGTGTGGTGTATCTAAAGTGTGTGATCGTGAAGCGTCTGTAATGAGGCGGCCTAGGCACCCGAAAATGCCGATCCCAGTGGCCTTGCGGTCTAAGGCGTGGGTCTTCGGCCGCTCGCTTACTGGGATCGTGGGTTCGAATCCCAGTGGCCGTGCGGTCTAAGGCATGGGTCTGCGGCCGCTCGCTTACTAGGATCGTGGGTTCGAATCCCACCGGGGGCATGGATGTTTGTGTTGTGTTAGATGTATGGACAATAGCATGAAACATAAGGTGACATGCAGGACAAAAAGGACTTCAACAGTACAAATGGATCAAAGGGGAAAACCCAGGAATTAAAAAAAAAAAATCCCACTGGGGGCATGGATGTCTGTGTTGTGTTAGATGTAAGGACGGTAGCATGAAACGTAAAGTGACATGAAGGACGAAAAGGATTTAAACAGTACAAGAAAAATGGATCAAAGGGGAAAAACCCCGGACAGACAAAAAAAAAGGCGTTTGAGCCATAGGGAGGGAATAGGAACAATCGCGTAATTTTGACAGACTGCACAGTAACCAATCAGGATTCATTACGCCACAGAGAGGAGGAAAAAGCGATGTTTACTGCATGAAATACGCATGGAAGCAGCGTCATTCATTAATGAGCGTTGTCACAAATGATATTACAGGATTCAACGAACAGAGTAAGAGGAAAAGAGGAAAGGTGAGTCATAACAGGAAGGTGAAAGTGTGTTACGTGTATCATACACTCCACTGATCAGAGCTGGTATATTACCGCGTAATTACAACTTTCGTCCTATAGGTTATCACTGCGGTGAAGGGTCACAAGGTCATTTCATGTCTCAGGCTGTTGTTCGCCGAACTCTTTACCGCGTGGGCACGGCTTCGATCCCAGGTCAGTCCATGTGAGACGTATGGTGGGCAAAGTGGCACTGAGACATGTTGTTCGCGAGAACATAATTTTTCCCTTGTCATTATCATTCCACCAATGATGTATACCCATTCAATCATCTAACAACAATGCTGAACAAACTTAGCAACCGACAGCGTCGTTAAATAACATGCTTAAAGAATTTGACCGGCAAAGCTGGTCTAAGTAATATACAGGGTGTAAAGTAATTCAACAGGTAGATTTCTGGGGATGACAGGGGAGATCAAAACAACGTATTTTATAGGATCTATTATCTGGAAATGCTTAGTTTGGTCGCTAAAGGCAGAACCATGGATAGATCGGATTGGAAAGATGAATTGCGTGTTGCTGTGGAATTTAATGGCCGGTAATAAGTTTGATTGTTTTGGACGTGGAGATCTGTGAAATAGAAAATTGATTAAGAAGAATCAAATTTAAACGTGAAGTGAAAACAAAACAATAATGAAATCAGTGCATAAATGTTAATAATTGTTTAATATCAAAATTTGGTATTTTAACTATTTGACTCTATAATGTATAAAGTACCAAATACTGTTGTCAACTTTATATTTTATCATTAAATTGTTTCTTCGTGTCAACGATATCCCTGAGGATGGCTATTATTAATAGTCGAAACATGTCGGGAAAGTAATCTTATATATGTTAAACAACAGATGTTTAATTAGTTGGAAGTAAATATATTCTTTCTTTTTTTTCTACGTCTCAACAGCCCCTAGGGGGCCTAAGCCTCCTTATTTTCGAGGTGTCGCGATCACATACATTTTTAGACACACCACACTCGGTAGGACTCCTCTGGACGAGTGATCAGCTCGTCGCAGAGACCTCTACCTGACAACACACAACACTCACAAGAGACAGACATCCATGCCCCCCGGTGGGATTCGAACCCACAATCCCAGCAAGCGAACGGCCGTAGACCCACGCCTTAGACCGCGCGGCCACTGCGATCGACTAAATATGTTCTTACGTAACAAATATTGTGTCTGAGTTCCTGTAAGTTAAACCAGGTGACACATGTAATTACCTTCTGCCATTAAAGGATTAACAGTTTAGGACAGTTGTTACGTCACAGCAACACAAACATTACAGCTTCCTTAATACGGATTACTTTTAGGTGTAACCATTCTGAAAGATTCTTTCGAACCTTAGATTAAATGTAAAGGTTAGATTGACGCGGTACTAAGAGGAGAAACCCTAACCAAGGGCAAAGTTTTAAATTTTTTAAATCAAAGTACTTGACAATCACAAAATATTTATACCTGAAAAAAAGTAATACACCAAGTCCTTGTTTTACGCCCTAGTTGTGTTCCTGTAAAAGTGGGCGTAAAAAAGCGTAAATCAAAAATGCTGTTTCCGTAAGAAAAATCCTAAATAAATGCAAATAAACCAGACATAGGACTTAATATTATTCACACCGTACATTTTAACTTTATATGCACGGATCTTCAAAATGTACAATTCAATCACATTAATTGTGCAATTCCACTGTCCTACATGTTTCGAAAACTTAGTTCCCTGAAGATGAACCCAAGCTAAGGGCTCGAAACGTGTAGGACAGTGGAATTGCACAATTAATGTGATTGAATTGTACATTTTGCAGGAATGTGAATATACAGACATAGGACGTTAAACAGAAAATGAAAGAGCGCAAATTAAAAAGTAATATAAATTGGCAAGGGGCTTTAAAACAAAAGGGTGTAAAAGGGACGTAAAAGAAGGTTGGGTGTATAGTGTATGATGCACAACGCCGCAGGTTAGAGTGTTGTTCAAATGAATGTAGTAACTGCTCATGACTTGAAAACTTACATTGTGTAATATTTCGTCAAAGGTAAATTAAGTGTTCTAAGGACGTGTATTTGAAACGTGACATAATGCTGTGACTGTACTTTATAAAGTGTTCTAAGGACGTGTATTTGAAACGTAACATAATGCTGTGACTGTACTTTATAAAGTGTTCTAAGGACGTGTATTTGAAACGTGACATAATGCTGTGACTGTACTTTATAAAGTGTTCTAAGGACGTGTATTTGAAACGTGACATAATGCTGTGACTGTACTTTATAAAGTGTTCTAAGGACGTGTATTTGAAACGTGACATAATTCTGTGACTATACTTTATAAAGTGTTCTAAGGACGTGTATTTGAAACGTGACATAATGCTGTGACTGTACTTTATAAAGTGTTCTAAGGACGTGTATTTGAAACGTGGCATTATGCTGTGACTGTACTTTATAAAGTGTTCTAAGGACTTGTATTTGGAACGTGACATAATGCTGTGACTGTACATTATAAAGTGTTCTAAGGACGTGTATTTGAAACGTGGCATAATGCTGTGACTGTACTTTATAAAGCGTTCTAAGGACGTGTATTTGAAACGTGACAATGCTGTGACTGTACTTTATAAAGTGTTCTAAGGACTGTAAATTTGAAACGTGACATAATGCTGTGACTGTACTTTATAAAGTGTTCTAAGGACGTGTATTTGAAACGTGACATAATTCTGTGACTGTATTTATAAAGTGTTCTAAGGACGTGTATTTGAAACGTGACATAATGCTGTGACTGTACTTTAAAAGTGTTCTAAGGACGTGTATTTGAAACGTGACATAATGCTGTGACTGTACTTTATAAAGTGTTCTAAGGACGTGTATTTGAAACGTGACATAATGCTGTGACTGTACTTTATAAAGTGTTCTAAGGACGTGTATTTGAAACGTGACATAATGCTGTGACTGTACTTTATAAAGTGTTCTAAGGACGTGTATTTGAAACGTGGCATAATGCTGTGACTGTACTTTAAAAGTGTTCTAAGGACTTGTATTTGGAAACGTGACATAATGCTGTGACTGTACTTTATAAAGTGTTCTAAGGACGTGTATTTGAAACGTGGCATAATGCTGTGACTGTACTTTATAAAGCGTTCTAAGGACGTGTATTTGAAACGTGACATAATGCTGTGACTGTACTTATAAAGTGTTCTAAGGACGTAAATTTGAAACGTGACATAATGCTGTGACTGTACTTTATAAAGTGTTCTAAGGACTGTGTATTTGAAACGTGACATAATTCTGTGACTGTATTTATAAAGTGTTCTAAGGACGTGTATTTGAAACGTGACATAATGCTGTGACTGTACTTTAAAAAGTGTTCTAAGGACGTGTATTTGAAACGTGACATAATGCTGTGACTGTACTTTATAAAGTGTTCTAAGGACGTTATTTGAAACGTGACATAATGCTGTGACTGTACTTTATAAAGTGTTCTAAGGACGTGTATTTGAAACGTGACATAATGCTGTGACTGTACTTTATAAAGTGTTCTAAGGACGTGTATTTGAAACGTGACAAATGCTGTGACTGTACTTTATAAAAGTGTTCTAAGGACGTGTATTTGAAACGTGACATAATGCTGTGACTGTACTTTATAAAGTGTTTAGGACTGTATTGACGGACATGCGTGACTGTATAAGGTCAAGGAGTATTGAACGTGCATAGCGTGACGACTTTATAGGTCTAGGGGATTGAAGTGACAAATCTACTGATTTAAGGTAGACGATTGAACGTGCATGCGTACGTACTAAATGTCAGGAGTGTATGAGTGCAATCGTACTGATTATAAGTGTCTAAGGACGAAGACTGACATAATGCTGTGACGTACTTAAGTTCAAGACGGATGAAATCATATTGACTGTACTTAAAAGTGTAGCGTTTTGAAAGTACAATCGTGAGACTTAAAGTTCAAGGATATGAACGACATAATGGGACGCTTAAGTTTTAGGCGTATTTGAACGTGCATAATGCTGTGATACTTTAAGGTTCAGGCGATTGAACGACAAAGCGGACTTACTATAGGTCAAGACGGATGAACGTGCAAAGCTGTGATGACTTAAAGTCTAGGACTATGACGAAACTGTGACGTACTTTAAGTTCAGGCGTGATGAACGCTAATGCTGACGTACTTAAAGTCTAAGAGTGTATTGAACGGACAAATCTGCGTATAAAGGTTAGACGATTTGAAAGTACATAATGCTGTGAGTACTTAAAAGTGTTCTAAGGGTGTATTTGAAGTGACAAATCGGACTGTATTTAAAAGTGTTCTAAGGACGTGTATTTGAAACGTGACATAATGCTGTGCTGTACTTTAAAAGTGTCTAAGACGTGTATTTGAAACGTGACTAATGCTGTGACTGTACTTTTAAAGTTTCTAGAGGTATTTGAAACGGACTAAGCTGTGACTGTACTTTATAAAGTGTTCAAGGACGTGTATTGAAACTGCAATCGTGACTGTACTTATAAAGTTTCTAAGGACGTGTATTGAAACGTGACACTGTGACTGTACTTTAAAGTGTCTAAGGAGTTATTGAAACGTGACAAATCTGTGACGATTAATGTCTAAGGAGTGTATTGAAAGTGACATAATTCTGTGACGATTTAAAAGGTTCTAAGGACGTATTTGAAACGTGACAATGCTGTGACGTACTTATAAAGTGTTCAAGGAGTTATTGAAACTGACATAATCTGTGACTGTATTTATAAAGTGTTCTAAGGACGTATTTGAACGGACAATGCTGTGACTGTACTTTAAAAGTGTTCTAAGACGTGTATTGAAACGTGACAAATCTGGACTGTACTTATAAAGTGTCTAAGACGTTATTGAAACGTGACATAATGCTGTGACTGTACTTAAAGTGTTCTAAGGACGTATTGAAACGTGACATAATGCTGTGACTGTACTTAAAGTGTTCAAGACGTGTATTTGAACGTGCATAAGCTGTGACTGTACTTTATAAAGTGTTCTAAGGACTGTATTTGAAACGTGACATAAGCTGTGACTGTACTTTAAAAGTGTTCTAAGGACGTGTATTTGAAACGTGGCATAATGCTGTGACGTACTTTATAAAGTTCTAAGGACTGTATATTGAAACGTGACATAATGCTGTGACTGTACTTTATAAAGTGTTCTAAGGACGTGTTTGAAACGTGCATAATGCTGTGACTGTACTTTATAAAGGTTTAAGGACGTGATTTGAAACGTGACATAATGCTGGACTGTACTTTATAAAGTGTTTCTAAGGAGTTAATTTGAAACGTGACTAATGCTGTGACTGTACTTTATAAAGTGTTCTAGACGTGTGTATTTGAACGTGACATAATTGCTGACTGTAATTATAAAGTGTCTAAGGACGTGTATTTGAAACGGACATAATGCGTGACTGTACTTTAAAAAGTGTTCTAAGGACGTGTATTTGAAACGTGACATAATGCTGTGACTGTACTTTATAAAGTGTTCTAAGGACGTGTATTTGAAACGTGACATAATGCTGTGACTGTACTTTATAAAGTGTTCTAAGGACGTGTATTTGAAACGTGACATAATGCTGTGACTGTACTTTATAAAGTGTTCTAAGGACGTGTATTTGAAACGTGACAATGCTGTGACTGTACTTTATAAAGTGTTCTAAGGATGTGTATTTGAAACGTGACATAATTCTGTGACTGTAATTTATAAAGTGTTCTAAGGATGTGTATTTGAAACGTGACATAATTCTGTGACTGTAATTTATAAAGTGTTCTAAGGACGTGTATTTGAAACGTGACAATGCTGTGACTGTACTTTATAAAGTGTTCTAAGGATGTGTATTTGAAACGTGACATAATGCTGTGACTGTACTTTATAAAGTGTTCTAAGGACGTTAATTTGAAACGTGACATAATGCTGTGACTGTACTTTATAAAGTGTTCTAAGGACGTGTATTTGAAACGTGACATAATTCTGTGACTGTAATTTATAAAGTGTTCTAAGGACGTGTATTTGAAACGTGACAATGCTGTGACTGTACTTAATAAACACTATTCACCAATGCACAGTTTAGTGACAGTGTGTAGGTAAAAGGTTAAATTCACCCAGTAACATGTCATGAAGACACAGAGGGCGAGTAGAGGAATATCTCTACTCATTTCCTAACCTCGGAACTAGATGGGATGCGGTGGTTAACCCCACGCCCCAGCCGGTTTACCTCCGCGAATGCCCCGTTACCCATTGCATAGGAAATTTGGTGAGCTCCAAAGTAGTGAAATGCTTAATTTAGATCACAGCTCTCTGTGTTCCTGAAGCTTAGACACTTCGGAAAGTAGATCAGAAATACCTGGAAAGTTTTGAAATGTGGTGCTGGAGAAGGATGGAGAAGATCAGTTGGACCGATCGTGTGAGAAATGAAGAAGTATTACACAGAGTGAAGGAGGAGAGGAATATCGTACATACAATAAAAAGAAGAAAGGCTAACTGGATTGGTCACATCTTGCGTAGAAACTGCCTTCTGAAACACGTGATTGAAGGAAAGTTAGAGGGAAGGGTAGACAAGGAAGAAGACATAAGCAGCTACTGGATGACCTGAAGGACAAGAGTGGATACTGTAAATTAACAGAGGAAGCACTAGATCGCAATCTTTGGGAACTCGCTTTGGAAGAGGCTACGGACCTGTCGTAAGACAGACTGCGTGATGGTGGTACTGTAAGGAACCATGACAGGCAGTGTAATGTAGGCTACGTATAAACGGAACATTCAGGCGAGTTCGCGTAATCATTTCTGCCGTCGAAAAGTAGACGTAATGTATATTCGGAATGTGTATATGTAGCCTTATTTACCCAGCATGCAAAGCGCATGCGCTGTACTATATTGTCATCTGTAGCCTGTCTGGCTTTACCATATTTTTCCACATTATCTCATAAACAGCACGATTTTCGGAAAAACGTCATTGAATATAAAATGTGTATTTTGATTTTCTATACAAATTTTGTCGAAAATAGTTCTCATTTTATGTACAATTGAGAGAGATTTTATCATAAATGTATATGGGTCTCCATGTAAAGTACCCGTTATTCTTCTAAGATTTTAAAAAAAAATATAATTTCCTCGATATAATTTAGAAAAATGCTCAAATACCAAATTTCATAAAAATCCTTCCAGTCGGAGACGAGTTGTCCCACGCAGGCAGGTAGACGGACTGACGGACGTACAGACAGACATAGTCGCGATTTTTGAAACGCCCCTCAAATGAGAAATCCATTTATAAACAATTAAAGTCTTAATAATCGACGGTTTTTTGTTGCAAATATTACATGTACGTACGAAACCTGAGAAAAGCATCAGTCCTTTAAATTATAATAACTGAACTTCGTTAAAACATATAAAATATATAGGACATATACTTTTCAAAGTAAATTTTGGTTATTTACGAATATAAATACTGCATACGTAACTAATAAAATTTAAAATACAAAATATCAATACGTGCCTATAAGTATCCTGTCAATACCGTAGTACAGTAGCACTCCAACGGCATGGCCATGCTCACTAAAGCTTCTCTTGCTAATAAGGGCAGTTAAGCTGCATGGATGGTGGCCGGAGCTTGGATGGGTGACCGTTGAAATGCGGTACCTGCGGATTGCGATCTCGCACAGTCTGTATGCAAGCGACACCACAATCTATGACTGCATTGTAGCTTGCACCGTGCTACTGCATAGGGTCCAAATGTGAGGATTGCGTTCGCGAAGATTTGGCCAGAGATGGTGGAGTACGTGGAACTATCAGCGGATAAAAGCCAACCTGCCAGGTTGGGGTGCGATTTTTTGTTCTACACAAGGTCTTAATTAATGTTCTTGGTAACTCCTAGGTGGCGCGGATAACTTATCAACGTACTGTTATTAATATATTCATTGTATTAATGTTATGTGTTACTAAAGGCTCGAGGACCACAGGATGCGCACCTCTGATGTACACGTATTGCTGCTGCGTCATACAAATCGTCTCAGTGGATGTCATACTGTTCCTAAGGGCATAACTGTTTCTGTCGATATGCCCAATTTTAAGGCAGGGAAAAACATTTGTTGTTCATTATGATAACAATTTGAAGCACTTAAGCCTTCCAAAACCCTAACAATGCGCAGTTTTCATATTGTTGAGACCTGTCTAGTGTCAGACAATTATGACAGTGGAGGAGGTAAGAGTGATGTTAACACTCTGAAGACTGAATAAATCTACATGCTATTCAGTTTGGACCGCACAGAGAACACCGTTTGCGTAAAGTCGAAAGACCGCAGTATAGGTAAGTGGCTGTGTATTGTGAGATTTATACTGAACAAATAAATTGTGAGAAAATGCTGAGTCTTCGGTGGTAAACCTGGCGGTACATATAGTAACTACCTGGCTTTGAAGGGTTAATACGAATTAGTACAGGACCCTTTCGTACGTGAGACAAACTCGGTTACTTGTCCGAATTAAATAATATCCCAGAGACTGTGAAATTCGGTGTTGCAGATCTGCATGTTAAGCCGTTGACCAATAATTAGTTTCATGAAGATCCATGCAGTAAAGTTCATACTTTACTGTAGGGCGTAAATAATTTTAAATTCATATTATATTGTCATCTGTGTCCTGTCTGGCTCTATCATAATTTTTTCACATTATCTCATAAACTGCAAGACTTCGAAAAAAAAATTATTGATGTAAATATTGTGTTTTGAATTTTTTACACTTCTTATCTGAAACATTTCTTACTCGAAGAAGAATTCAGCGAGATAACAATGTAAATATACATATGTCTTCATGTTAATTTCCCGTTAATCTTATCAGATTTTAATGAAACTTGAATTTTCCCGAGTTTCGAAAAATACTCCAATATCAAATTTCATGAAAGTCCGTGGAGTGGGAGCCGAGTTGTTCCATGCGGACGGACAGACAGATAGACATGACGAAGCTAATAGTCGCTTTTCGCAATTTTGCGAATCCGCCTATAAAGGAAATTGTATGAAAGTTTAAAATAAAGAAATGGGATGTTGGAAACATCGGTCAAGTAGCTAGTTGGAAGCCCGAGGAAGAAAGACTGGAATACAAGATAGACTGGAAATAAGGAAAGATTTGTAAAAAAAAAAAAAAGGAGGATAGTTAGAAAAGAGGCTGGAAAATGACGGAAAAGTCAGGTAAGGGAAAGAGACCAAGAACCAACGAGGCGAAGAAATAAAATAAGGTTAACGAGAAACGTAAAAAGAAAGAAAATGTTGTTAATAATTTAAGAAACTGTTTGAACAGTGCGATCTGGCACAGCCAAAACTGAAAGCAGTACATTGTTCCCTGAACAGACTGCACGGTATTTCTGTCTACTAAGTGAGATCCTGATGTGACAGTAACACCTGCTCACAGGAGCACAATCCTCATGCGTCCTGTCGCCATGTTTTAAATGACTGTGTGGATTAGATGGATTCAGAGCTCCTTGTGTGTGTGTGTTGGTGTGTGTGTGTGTGTGCTTCTCCAGCATCCGTGACTGCGTCAGAAACAACAGCAATTTACTATACAGATGAAATGTATTTGACATTCCTTCAAGAGGATTTGTATAATCTTCAGAACGCTGCGAGCTGTGTGCAGTTTATCAAGTTCTTCCACAGAATCTCACGTAATCCTCAGATCCAGATTTTTTTCTTCTTTTCAACTCATTTTCACTTCGTGACCATGCATTTGCAAAAAGGGTCATTTTATTGACTACCAAAGGGCTGAAAGGCAAAAGAACAGCTCTTCGATTTCCGGAGGAAGCGTGCAATTTTTACTTCAAACGGTCCAGAACTGCTCGTGGGCCCACTCAACCACCCATGCAGAGGTGTCACCTTTTTTCGAGTAAAAGCGGGCAGGGCGTGCAGCTGATCACAAACCCCCCCCCCCATTAATTCTGGGGTTAATAATAGGTGGGGCTACACTTCCAATCCTACGTATACCTTCCTGGCATGCACAGGAACACCTTTACGTTTCATATAAAAGGTAAAGGTAAAGGTCACCCTAGAATAGGCCATGAAGGCTCAGAGGGGAGTAGAGGTATAGCTCTACTCTTTCTTTAACCTCGGCGCTGGATGTGGGGGGTGTCAACGCCAAGCCCCGGCCGTTTTACCGCCGGGAATGACCGGTACCCATTGTAAGGAGGCTGGTTAGGCCCCAGGGCCGGTCTGGACGGGTGTACAAATCTCGCCTCCACCGGGATTCGATCCCCGGACCGTACAGGCTGTAGCGAGTCGCTTGTACCGAACAAACGATATCATCATCAAGGGACTTGGATTGTGAATTACACAAATTATAAATCAACAATAATGGTACATTTTAAACGTACAAAGTTAAAATGTAGACATCATTGTTTTCTGGGTCCACTGATACACAGGTCCCTGATGATGATCCCAAAATAGGGATTCGAAACATGTCAGACTAGTTTTATGGTAAATTGTATTGTATAATAAAGAAATAATGTGTACATTGGTTTGGTTAAAGAGATGTATGATACTGTAAGATTTGTTTGCGATATCACGATCTACTGAACTACCGAACGGATCTTTTCAAGATAGACATTTTAGAACATTCGCATTGTGACAGTTTTCCTTTGTTTTTATTAATTCCTACTCAAAAATTGTTTTTAACAAAAAAAATCCAACGTTATGAATTGACATTGCTGCCTCAAACGGAGGTCAAGTGAAGCTAATATAGTCCATGTACTTCCCTTGGCTTCCACTTGAGGCATGACTGTTGATTTCAATGTCTTATTTCTTATTTGCGTGATAGGAAGCTGCTGTGTTTTAGTTACACGTTGCTTCTGATCCATTGATCTCCGAGAGAAATTACCTAGCATCAAGCATTAGTTAAATATAATTGTTAATGTTTATTAACATTAAGATATTGTAATGTTTGATGATTAAATAATTTACTGTTTCAACTGTGAATTATTCGCACTGGTACAAGTAGTACATTTGTAATACAGCTGTCAATATTGGCTTCGGGCTTTGTGCAACGGCAGATTTTGTTTACTAAGACCCCTTTTGCGTCTTTACACTCGTAATTTAATGTAAATGGGATTATTGCGATAATGAGTCAGAACTGGAATGAAGCTCCAGTTGAAAATTTTTCCATTTTTATCACACATAAAACTTTGGTGCAAGATATGAAAATATAGTCACAAATTACACACCAACTAAATGCACTATATTTTCACTTCTTATTCTTTAACCCCTACATATGTTTCAACCTTTACAAGGCCATCTTCAGGGGGTTCGTAGTCTACATTTACTTTACATCCATTTTTTAAGCCTGCTATTATGTCATATATCACATGTAGTCAAGTTTCAAGATGGCCTTGTAAAGGTTGAAACATATGTAGGTGTTAGAGAATGAAAAGTGAAAATATAGTGCATTTTGTTGGTGTTTAATTTGTGATTTGTTAAAAATGCACTGTGAAGATAATATAATATGAAAATATAGATTTAATGAGAATATTGTAACTTGGTCAAAGATATTTCGTTTTACTTACATTGAATATAATATTTGTGACTATACATGTTTCTAATCGAATATGAACAGTTAATTTCTACAAGCAATATCCTGAATAGTGAAGTTTGAGTTTTAAATAAAAAAAAGAATGTCAACTATTAGAAACAGCAAAAATAAAATTTCTGAGATCATTTTTAGGAATGACAAGGTTAGACCATTAAAGGAATACAACAATTCGAAAAAAAAACTAAAAGTAGAACACAGAGTAGATGCAATTCAGAGCTACCAAAATAATTGGCTACAACGTGTTAAAAGGACGGAACACACACGAATACTCAGGATGGCGATGGAATACAAACCGAAAGGCAGAGGAGACATAGGTCGACCCAAAATAAGATGGAGAAATCAACAGAATCTTCAAGATTGAGTTATCACAGGACAGGACTAAGGTGTCGTACATCTGTTTACGTTTATGATGATGATGATAATGATGATGATTATGATCATTATAAGTATCCTGAACAAATAAGAGTGGCAATGAGGCGTGCGTAACTGCAGAAAAGTACAGGGTGTACACAAAAGAATGGTGCGGTTTCCCTTTATTCACCATTGAAACCGCACCATTCTTTTGTGTATAACCCTATATTTGAAAGAAAAAATTTGAACACGTCAAGATATAAAGCATTTTTCACGTTGTTTATTTTTCCTTGGAATATAACAGTTTGCTAAATTTATAACCAACTGATACACAATTGAACCACTTTTATTGTACCGTCTATATTATTATACGCCCCTACATACGTTTCGGACCTCAGTCCATCCTCAGGGGGTCTCGTTCATAAAAGCCACTAAATCAAGTACAGGGCATACACAAAAGAATGGTGCGGATTCAATAGTATTCACGATTTAAACCGCACCATTCTTTTGTGTATACTCTGTACATGTTGTCAACGGACATACAGCACTTATGTACCACTATTGTGGTTAAATTATCTTAATATAATGGTAAAAATATTAAAACACAGATTTTTATGTTAAAAACCTTATTAAAAGATTTGTGTACTGGTTGTGTAAAATGTGCGGATGCGGAAATTACTGGCTTATATTTAAGCGTCTGGATGTGCGTAATCTTTCATAGTGTGTGTCTATGGCTTACGATGTTGTATATACTGTCTGCCAGGTTACGGAAGGTTACGGCTTTTACGAACGAAAACCCCCTGAGGATGGACTGAGGTCCGAAACATATGTAGGGGCGTATAATAATATAGACGCTACAATAAAAGTGATTCAATTGTGTATCAGTTGGTCATAAATTTATTAATTCATAAAGATGCACGTTGATGCTAATATGAAAAAAACAGGTTGCTGTTGACCCTAAAACTTTGGACTTGTATCTGTAAGAGAGACATTTCTAATGTCCTCTGTTTAAGGGCTGTAAGTTTCTGTATCTTCTGGGGAGCCAATAGAGCACCTTCTAATCACTTGTCTATCAACAACAGCACTATTAGAATAAATTGTCGTTCAGTACTACCCTACATATGTTTCGGTCACTACGCGACCATCATCAGGGGTATCTATATACAGGGTATACACAAAAGAATGGTGCGGTTTACTATGTATTTAGTACGGAAACCGCACCATTCTTTTGTGTATACCCTGTATATCTTTGTATGCACTTCACTACACACTGTCCACTTTGTGTTTTATTGATATTGCTATACGCTGAGAGCAGTTGTGTGCACTGCACTTGTGTATAATGTGACACTGGTGTCTATTGTGATCGTCTTGTGTCAAACTATTGCACTGTCACAATTCCTAAGACTTACGTAGTCTCACAAGTGATTTATATTGCCATAATGCACGGTAAACAAAATGTACAACAGCATCCTCAAATTAGGGCATGACTCTCTGTTGTCAGATACTTGCCTATTCATTCTTTATCATCAACTTCCTCTTTCATTCGTAGCTCCATAATCTGCGCTTCTGAAACATCGTCTTTAATCCCAGTATTCATTCATTATTCTAAACTGTGCTATGTATGCATGATAAATTTGTTCCAATGAAAACTTGTTGACTAGCTTACAGAAGTTATGTTTGTATCTTTGTTTGACAAATTTGATAAAAGTTTTAATGATTTCCTACGTTCTACGTAGGCACTTTTCAATGGCCTTTAATTTCGTTTCTCGTGTCAAAGTTTGAAGGCGAGGTGTACGAATTAGATAGCTTATATGCCAGAGCAGTCTGTCTTTAAATTAAGTTAGTTTGCTTCAAATTGAATGAAACACGCTCAGTTAATACCGTCTAACTTAAAAGAGAGTAAATGTATTTCAAAGTTAAACTCGATCATTGATAAACAAAGCTTTATCACTGCAAGTCTGCTCATCAGTTGGAATTAAGTTATACAAATATAGACCTTACGTTATGCTGAATTTAAACTGAACACTGATACATAGAGCTGTCTTACTGTCTGACTAGTCTGAAGGAAATTCACAAAATAATCTCAGATTATGTTTTGGAAGCACAGTGGATTTCTTGCCGAAACCTGTTTAACTACGGTTATGAACTTCTTCGGGGGCCGGGATAGCTCAGTCGGTATAGTGACTCGCTACGGGCTGGACGGTCCGGGGATCGAATCCCGGTGGGGGCGAGATTTTCCGCAGCTGTCCAGACCGGCCCTGGGGCCTACCCAGCCTCCTGTACAATGGGTACCGGGTCTCTTTCCTGGGGGTAAAGCGGTCGGGGCGTGGAGTTGACCACCCACCCTCATCTAGTGCCGAGGTTAAAGAAAGAGTAGAGCTATACCTCTACTCCCCCTCTGGGCCTTCGTGGCATGTTCTAGGGAGAACTTTACCTTTACCCTATGAACTTCTTCAAAATATAGTTGATTCATGGCTATTTCCGACAAAGGAAGACTTATATGACTGTACTTTCCGATGGGATTTCACGAAAGACACGAAACAGGGTTCAGGTTATCGTGTATAAACTAATTAATAGACCAAATGAAAAACTTTGTGTCTTTAGATATATTATACAGGATGTTCTGTGAAGATAAAGAACAGATACCTTCTTAACAATTTTTATACAGCAGATTATTTTCTCACGACTCTGTATATACAGACGTAGTTGTGAAATAGCCTGCTAATAACAGCAACAACAGAATATTTTCTTGGATGATATTCATGAAACGCCATAAAGTCCTGAGAATAGTTGTGTGCACCGATGCATATGGGTGGCAGTGTACCAGTGGAATAAGCTTGAACTTGAACAAACAGTAAAAGGAGACATTCAGATAACAAGGCTTCTTGGCTTGAACTCTTCCCATGTTATTCGAGGGTCATTAAATTAACAGCATTTAACATTAAGAACGCAAGAAAGTACACGCGTAAAAAATATCGGGTTGAAAGAGATAAGAGCGCAGGTGCGAAGGTTGCGTAGCATTGATCGTAGTCAGGTGAGCTATATGGATAGTAAAGCGGGCTGTGTGGTTGGTAAATTGGGCTGTGGGGCTAGTAAATTGGGCTGTGTGACTAGTAAATTGGGCTGTGTGACTAGTAAATTGGGCTGTGTGGTTAGTAAATTGGGCTGTGTGGCTAGTAAATTGGGCTGTGTGACTAGTAAATTGGGCTGTGTGACTAGTAAATTGGGCTGTGTGACTAGTAAATTGGGCTGTGTGGTTAGTAAATTGGGCTGTGTGGCTAGTAAATTGGGCTGTGTGACTAGTAAATTGGGCTGTGTGGTTAGTAAATTGGGCTGTGTGGCTAGTAAATTGTTTTTGGCTAGTAAATTGTGTGGACTAGTAAATTGGTGCTGTGTGGTTAGTAAATTGGGCTGTGTGGCTAGTAAATTGGGCTGTGTGGCTAGTAAATTGGGCTGTGTGGTTAGTAAATTGGGCTGTGTGGCTAGTAAATTGGGCTGTGTGGCTAGTAAATTGGGCTGTGTGGCTAGTAAATTGGGCTGTGTGACTAGTAAATTGGGCTGTGTGGTTAGTAAATTGGGCTGTGTGGCTAGTAAATTGGGCTGTGTGACTAGTAAATTGGGCTGTGTGGTTAGTAAATTGGGCTGTGTGGCTAGTAAATTGGGCTGTGTGACTAGTAAATTGGGCTGTGTGGTTAGTAAATTGGGCTGTGTGGCTAGTAAATTGGGCTGTGTGACTAGTAAATTGGGCTGTGTGACTAGTAAATTGGGCTGTGTGGTTAGTAAATTGGGCTGTGTGGCTAGTAAATTGGGCTGTGTGACTAGTAAATTGGGCTGTGTGGTTAGTAAATTGGGCTGTGTGGCTAGTAAATTGGGCTGTGTGACTAGTAAATTGGGCTGTGTGGTTAGTAAATTGGGCTGTGTGGCTAGTAAATTGGGCTGTGTGACTAGTAAATTGGGCTGTGTGGTTTGTAAATTGGGCTGTGTGCTAGTAAATTGGGCTGTGTGGCTAGTAAATTGGGCTGTGTGGCTAGTAAATTGGGCTGTGTGGCTAGTAAATTGGGCTGTGTGGCTAGTAAATTGGGCTGTGTGGCTAGTAAATTGGGCTGTGTGGCTAGTAATATTGGGCTGTGTGGCTAGTAAATTGGGCTGTGTGGTTAGTAAATTGGGCTGTGTGATATGAAGTGGGCTATGTGGGTAGTAAATTGTTTTTTGTGGCTAGTAAATTGTTCTGTGTGGCTAGTAAATTGGTCTGTTTGGCTAGTAAATTGGGCTGTGTGGCTAGTAAATTGGGCTGTGTGGCTAGTAAATTGGGCTGTGTGGGTAGTAAATTGTTTTTTTTAATTGTTCTGTGGCTAGTAAATTGTTCTGTGGCTAGTAAATTGGTCTGTGTGGCTAGTAAATTGGGTTGTGTGAATACTGAAGTGGGCTGTGTGAGTAGTAAATTGAGCTGTGTGGCTAGTAAATTGGGCTGTGTGGGTAGTAAATTGGGCTGTGTGGGTAGTAAATTGGGCCGCGTGTGTAGTAAATTGGTCTGTTTGGCTAGTAAATTGGGCTGTGTGGCTAGTAAATTGGGCTGTGTGGCTAGTAAATTGGTCTGTTTGGCTAGTAAATTTGGTTGTGTGGATTGTAAATTTGGCTGTATGGATTGTAAAGTGGATTTTAAAGGAAAGTAAAGTAGACCCTGAGATCATTTAAGTGGGATGTACTGGTAGTTATATGGTCTGGGCTGTTAAGAAATTAGGCATTGTCGACGGTAAGACGGTCGATATCAAAGTGTGTTTCTTGCATTACTCAGACATTAAAATCTGCTTTCAACATATTCATATTTTGCACTGGTCTCAAATTAATGCATTTCTTCTTTACCAACAACAGTATTTCACAGTACACCGCCACTTTATTTACGCGTTTACAACGCATTAAATCTTATGTTCATGGTGCGTGTGTTTATAAACACTACAGTTGAAAAAAAAACACATTACTTCATTCTCTGATTTTTATATTTTCCTGCGGGTCCATTAAAGTAATTTCTACACATTCATTTTCTATATTCATACTTCATTCTTTCCACGTGGATATAAAAATAACAGATAATCAACTGGAATATATTAATGCGCGTGTTTTGTTTATACATCCCATTTTCATATCAAATATTTTCTACATATGGGAGCTAATTTAATGTTGAGTTTTAGGGACCAGAGACTTTTTCAGCGAAAGTAGGTTTCCGTTTAATCAACGTTATATTTTAGAGCGGTTTTACTGTAAACACTGAATGCTACATGCGCAGAAATATGAGTTAATTTCATGAAGCAAAATCATATATAAATCATATGATGCGTGTGTATGTTCCTGGGCGTAACGAAGTAATTTGTGGAAAAAGAGAAACATGATTACAGCGAACGCTTTTTGGAAATGTATTTCAAGGCGTAAAATTATTTAAAATTCAAACCGGTTACCGATATTCAATAAATCAGTGTTTTTACTGTTATGTTTTTAGGTCTCTCCCATTTCAAGACATTTCCAATAAATAAAATTAATTAAATAATTAATTAATTATAAGTGACGGTTTAATTCATTTTGCCTTATTTCAGGACCTTTAATTGCCCTCTCCAGTTGCATCACTAATTAGGATTTTTAACTAATCACTCGACATATAGACTAGAAAAACCTAAATATTTTTTTCTGATATTATTTATTGTTTTATAAGAATAAAATTAAAAAAAAATAGATGTATGTTAACTTTTTAATAATATAAATTCTTGCCTCTTAAATCCGTTAACAAAGGATTTATTTTATTAATAAGGTAACACAGAAATATTTAACTGCAAATAGCAAAGACTAGTTAAACTTTAGTTTCTCAACTTTACACTCTAATCTAGCGTGTTGTTACTTAGCGCTAAAAAAAATGCTAGACTTACATAATTAAAAAAAAACAGCTTCAGCTGTACGCAATAACAGCATGCGCTTCCATGTACTTATTTATTGTTGTTGGTAAATCTCGTCTTGACGTGTAGGCCTAATACACTTCACATTTACATGCTTGTACGTGATTTTATTCAATTTAATTTTGCGTTATAAAGCATTATCCAACATTAGGTAACCTTACTTCCGACTTTAGGGAAATTTTTTACAAGTCCGTGATTTTGAGTTAATTTCGTTTGACTGTTATACTCAGGACTTTGCCTTTCTTTTAAAAAAAAACAAGTTAGGAACTTAACAAAAGTAAACTAAGTACCTGTACCCAGAATTTCTTATACGAAACGCTTGTTTACACTAAAGAGTGCAGTCCAGTACAACGTGTTTGCTGTTGAGTCCTTTCCACTGCAGCGCTTTCAAGCTGTAATGTGTTATTTTACATAACTATATAAAAGTAACTTAGTGTCACTACTGCCAAATAATTAATATGTTTTACGAGAGCTTTTGTTGCGTTGTGTCTGAACCTTACAACCCTTTATTGACTCAGCAGTGTACATAATTAAATTCAATCTACAAACAGCTACTCTTCAATTACACGTGCTAAAATTCTAACCACTAACCAGCTCCATACCAGAGTCCTTTATGAGAAGCTAACATTTCCTCAGCTAATATTAATAATAATAATAATAATAACCATAGCCCGACAGCCCTATATGGGCTTGGGCCTCCTCTTTCCGAGGTTACGAGTTATTTGCGCATTTGCGGCAGCGAGTGACCGGCCCACTGCCGCAACATTTCCTCAGCTATAAGTAATATTAATAATAATAATAATAATAACCATAGCTCGACAGCCCTATAATGGGCTTGGGCCTCCTCTTTCCGAGGTTACGAGGTTATTTGCGCATTTGCGGCAGCGAGTGACCGGCCCACTGCCGCAACATTTCCTCAGCTATATTAATAATAATAAATAATATTAATAATAACCATAGCTCGACAGCCCTATATGGGCTTGGGCCTCCTCTTTCCGAGGTTACGAGTTCTTTGTGCATTTGCGGCAGCGAGTGACCGGCCCACTGCCGCAACATTTCCTCAGCTAATATTAATAATAATAATAATAATAATAAATAATAACCATAGCTCGACAGCCCTATATGGGCTTGGGCCTCCTCTTTCCGAGGTTACGAGTTCTTTGTGCATTTGCGGCAGCGAGTGACCGGCCCACTGCCGCAACATTTCCTCAGCTAATATTAATAATAATAATAATAATAACCATAGCTCGACAGCCCTATATGGGCTTGGGCCTCCTCTTTCCGAGGTTACGAGTTCTTTGTGCATTTGCGGTAGCGAGTGACCGGCCCACTGCCGCAACATTTCCTCAGCTAGTTACGAAATTCCCCGCACCTGATGGAATCCAAAGGTTCATTACCGTGTTCACAACAGCCTGCCACTTGTCCCTGTTCTGAACCATATGAATCAGTCCACACCATTCCTTCCTACAATATTTCTACAATAATAATGATATTAAAATATACTATAAAATATAAAATATGATTTTAAATAATTACTATAGTATTTCCTACAATAATAACACTGTAAGAGATTAGGGCTTCAGTCGCAATGTACTTAAGGCCTACTCTGTTCGGAGATGTTTCGCAGTCTTAGTTGATAGATTGTTACCGATGTTTCGGAAAAATGTATCGGTCCATCAAAAAGAGTAACGCATTTTAAGACTTCAGAACACTTTATATGACCTTCACCGTGCATTGTAACGTCACTGTATATTAAACCAACGAAATGCACATTCACTATCCATATTTAATAGTAATTACAACTTTCCCCTACATATGTTTCGGTCTGCCTAGACCATCATCAGGGGGTTCAAACTACATTAAAATTCACATCCATAAGTTTATTATATCATCACATTCATTATAGTTCGGTGTTTATGACAGTTATGATCGCTGTATAAAAACACTTTCTAAAATCACTTATTTAACGTATATTGTGTCATATATAAAAACACCCTGTATATAAGACTTTGAAGGCTCATCAATGTTTAAAAGTTAAAATGGTCAACCTGGGTATTACAATTGGCTTTTTGTATTATTTGTTCATGGTTTTACATCATTTGAAGTTTTCTTGTTTTTGCTGTGAAAGAAATATATATATATATATATATATATAATTACAGTTATTTTCTCTTATTAAGTTTTTATGTATATTATGAAGGATAGCAAATTTTGTTTGTCTTATATACAGTGTGTTTTTATATATGACACAATATACGTTAAATAAGTGATTTTAGAAAGTGTTTTTATACAACGATCATAACTGTCATAAACACCGAACTATAATGAATGTGATGATATAATAAACTTATGGATGTGAATTAAATGTAGTTTGAACCCCCTGATGATGGTCTAGGCAGACCGAAACATATGTAGGGGAAAGTTGTAATTACTATTAAAATTAATAGTGAAGATGCATTTTGTTGGTTTAATGTACAGTGACTTAAAGACAAGTTCTTGGACTTCTTGATCCCTGAAGATGTGAAAAATATTTTGTCCCGAAACGTCGATAACAAAGTACTAACCAACGCCGCCCAAAATCTCACAAGAACGAGGACCTCAAAAGTAGACAAATTTTTGGTAAGTAGGTCGATATAATATATATATATATATATATGAACTATCATAAACAAATGAATGCAGCATCTTCCTCTAGAAGTGACGAAGTCCATAAGTCCGAAGAAAGCATAACCTTAAAATAGATTTTATGTTGACACTGCTGAAGACCTCATAGAAAAAAGGGGCTGCGACATTTTCAAACCGAGTTTAATTCTGGTATTTCTGACGATGCTCTACTGACGTTTCACTGAACATGCTCACACAGATCTAAGACATCAGATTCACACTTGGGAAAAACGCAATACAGCATTATAAGATTGGCGGAGAATGCAGCACGCATGAGAAGGAACATAAGGTGTGGCGGTGGGAACGGCATGTTACATAGAAGGCAGAAAATTAGAGAGAGAAATTATCTTATCTTCATGGAGGTTTCAGCTCCATGGATTTAGTTGTAAGAAATTCAAAATAAACTGCATCAACTTTCTTATGAAGTCGGTTAATGTAAAAATAATTGATGTACAGTAATCATAGTTTACAGGCCTAAATGCAATGGATTAGTGTAAGTTTATTTTACTATAAAGGTAAGACAGGGATGGGCTTTTCTCCAATACTATTTAATGTCTATATTAATAAAATTTGACAGGAATTTAAAATGGTGATAAATAAGGTCGTCCAACTAACTAACAGGAAAATAATTAACACTATATTGTATTCAAATGACAAAATTGTTATGCCCACCTCTGAAGATGGATTACAAAGCATGGCATACCGCCTAAGCCTTACAGCAAGAAAATACAAAATGAATATATCAAGCACTAAAACAAAACCAATGGCAGTGTGTAAGAACAACATACAAAGAGTAAAGGTTGTCATAAATGATAGCCATATTGAATAGGTATTAGATTTCAAATGCCTAAGATACCTCATATCTGACTACAAAAGTGATTTAGAAGACAAGTTACAGACATATAAAAAAATAAATGGCATTATACGGAGACATTTTGGAAAACAGATGACTAAAGAAACAAAATTAAGAATCCACAATATTACAGCTAGAGCGGCCGTGAAGTTTGGTAATGAAGCGTGGGTGCTGAAGAAAAGAGATGAACAAAGATTGGAAGCAACATGAAATTAAAATTTTAAGACATTTATTAGGAATTACTAAGTTAGACAGGGAGAGAAATCAATCCGTCAGGGAGAAAATTGGAGTGCAGAACATTGTTTTGGAAATACAATACCAACGAGAGTGGCTATACACGTAGAGAGAATGGGCACAGACAGGATACACAAACAGGCACTGAAATATATGCCAAAAGGGAAGAGAAGCATTGGACGACCGAGAAAAAGATGGAAGGACCAGCTTTACCTTGAGGGACAAAGAACAGACACTACGCCTAACACTGCGTAGCTCATGATGACGATATCGATTTGTAGAATAAATATTTAGCAAAACACAAGAAAAAGACTTTTCACAAATGCGCAGAGGAATAAAGCGGAATTTTTCGGTGCTCCAGTAGATTACAAATATCATGATTGACAGCAAGGGAAGCTGCGTTGTGTTAGTTGAACTGCACCCTTTAACGTGTTCGCTTCCATCTTCCTTCACCGTCCTAGCGACAGCTATGACGTCACGCGATATGGCATATATACATACAATATCCCTTTGAAAATATGACCATCGCTTGCAACTCCTGACATCTCCATAACCCGCACAACAGTAAACAGTTTGAATTGTTACAACAACACACAGTTATTACCGCAAAAAACTTTCACTGTTTTACAACAGAAACAAAACAACACAAATACATTTCTCAAATAAGGAAAACAGTTTCATATGAAATAGGCAAGAAACAACGAAAAATACAGTAAAATTGTCTCTACTTTGTCATGAAAGCGTATGGAGGAGTGGAGATATAGCGCCACACATTCGTAACCTTAGTAGTAGGTAGCGGTACATGGTAAGCTGAACCCCCCCCCCCCCCCCCCGCCGCTTTAACCCCGGTGGAATAGCATCGGTGTCTATTGAATACGAGTCTGGGTGGGCCCCAGCGATGGTCTGAACACTTCGGAGAAAAGAAAGCCCTGCTGTCCTTTCGGGAATCAAACCACGATTCCTCAGCTGTAAAGTCCTTAGGCTAGTCACTATACTGACTGAGCTACTTGGGCTTGTACCAAAAATATGAGAAGAATTAATGAAAGACTAGAGAAAATTACGAAAGATTAATATCCATAGCACTTTTCCTTCAGCAGTGAGTGTTAAATTAAAGCAACTGAGGTGGCTGTATTATGCATGGAAAAGAGAATCAGTTAATTATTCAATGAGTCAATTCATTCAATCAAATAGAATTTTAACTTCAATAGCTACAGGCTGTCAGAGCAATTCACTACTGATACCGTCAGGACGCTCCAACTAATTAAACAACTCCACGGAGCAAAGTCCTTCCTGAGAAGCTAACAGTTCCTCAGCTAGTCAAGAAATGCCCCACATTTTATGGAACCAGAAGCTTCATTACCGCTTTCACAAGCTGTCCCTATCCAGAGCCAAAGCAATCCAGTCCATGCCCCCCATCCAACTTCTTGAAGATCCATTTTAATATTATTCTCCCATCTAATACTAGGTCTTCCAAGTGGCCTCCTTCCCTCGGATCTCCCCACCAAAACCCTATATGCAACCTTGCATATCACCTATGCGTGCCACATGCCCCGCCCATCTAATTATTCTTGATTTGATCGCCCGAATGATGTCAGGACGTTCCAGAGACTGTTTTCCTCTGAAATGGTGCCATCGACCCCAAACAGAGTCCGCAAAGTACTAAATGGAAGTCGGTGGATACTAAATCCAGACGATAGAGAGGATGAGGGCTTCATTAATCTTCCTGTTTGGCCGAAACCCTTCGAATTCTTTGTTTTAACTTCTTGTTAATGTCTGCACTTATCGCTGTAAATCGACTGTGACGCCTCTCTTCAAGAATTCCACTAACAAGCATCCTTCACTCTCCAGAAGACGCCTAGCCGTCACTCTACCCGCAGCAGCGTGCATCTTGAATTTGTTCTCCCTTATCCTCCCTGCAGAACCGATTTAGCACCCTCCTACGTCCATCTTTTTGGTCTCCTGAAGGATGCACTCCGTGGACGCCGTTTTGCGGACGACGACGAGCTGAAACACGACGCTTCAGCAAAGAGTTTTACGCGACCGGCATACGGCGTTTCTCGCAAAGATCGAAAAAGTGTGTTGGTAATGAAGGAGACTTTGTGGAAAAATAGTCTCAATTTTATAAAGGATGTATCCATAATACACATACAGGGCATACACAAAAGAATGGTGCGGTTTCAAAAGTGAATAAAAAATTTATGTCTCACATTACCAATTATGACGATTACATTCTACAGCTGGACGGAGCTCCCCCCCCCCCCCCATTTTCACAGGAATGTACGAGTGCTTCTCAATCGTGTTCTTCCACAGCGCTGGATCGGACGTGCTGCTGCAAATGGAGACAAGAACATTCTCCCTTGGCCACCCCGTTCGCCAGATCTTACACCGTGCGATGCGATTTCTTTCTTTGGGGGGTTCGTTAAAGACAGCGTTTATGTACCACCATTGCCCACGTCCATTCATGAAATTCGTGATCGGATAACGCATGCACTGCAGGCCATTACAGCGGACATGCTACACCGGGTCTGGGATGAGTTTGATTACCGTGTGGATGTGTGTCGTGTGACCCAGGGTGCACAATTGAAGGATTGTAATTACCAAATGAGAAACTTGGACAGTTGCCGCCGCTGACGGTGTATGTTGTGCCCGTGTAAGGTGAGAAATACATTTTTTATTCACTTTTGAAACCGTACCATTCTTTTGTGTATGCCCTGTACATTTCGTTGTAATTGTAATTACGGATTATGAACAAAAAATAGTAGGCATTACTTCCGTAACGATCTTCCTACATAATAAACACAAAGTATTTTGACGGCATTTTTTATTCACTGCTTACGGTTAGACAGATTATATCTAACATAACTTTATACAAGCGGTAACATTTATAAACTTCAATAAAACTTAAAAAAACTTTATAAACACCACGTCATTAGTGGCCAACACAACTCTTTATCCAGCCATTAGCGACACTTACATTGTTTCGTGTCTTCTAAACTTGTGAAGTCCCAGGACATGCCTCAATTAAAGTTCTTATTATTATGTGCCATGAAATATATTTTTAAGGACGCGCTTCGCTTCATGCAATGTTTACGTAGAATATACAGGAACAATATTGCGGCCTCATGAAATACAGGGTGATCGAAAAGTTACGCAACCCAAATTTAAAAAAAAAATTTAAAAAATCACAATATTTTATACTATGTATTATATATTAAGGTCGACCTCGGTGGACTAGTGGTTAGCGTGTTCGCCACTGGACCCAAGGTTCGCGGGTTCGATCCCGACCGAGGTCGATGGATTTTTAAGGGTGATAAAAATCCGGAGCACCACTTCCTTCGGAGGGGAAGTAAAGCCGTCTGTCCCATGTCGTAGATTTACGGCATGTAAAAGAACTTTACGGGCATGAATAAAAATGTTTCGTAAGCTAAATTCAAAGCCTCCATTTCTCACCCAAGTCTCCTGACTGCCTGCCAGATGGCTCTGGCGGACACATCAGGATAGATAGAATAGTAGCGCGGCCAGTTGGCCAGTCACCAACTGCCACGAATGCGCACGACTTAGTAACCTCGGAAAGAGGAGGCAAGAGGAGGCCCAAGCCCATATAGGGCTGTTGAGCCATGGTTATTATTATTATATTATATATTAAGGTTTTCCTGGAGATTGCGCTAAAGATTGTCGGATCTTTTCCCTCACTCACGTCATTTAACACTTTAGGGCGACCAGACGTTTTTCGATCACTACACTACCTGTTCCATAAAAAAGGACTACTAGACGAAATACCTTTGACTTATCTGGCACTTGAGACGTCGGGAAGGCACTCCTAAAATGATGCTAGCATTTCAAACAGGATGCAGATTGAAGATAATGCCCAACAGTAAAAACACGTGGTGCTTGTCAAAAAGACGTCGGTAGACCCACCATTTTAAAGCCACTGCTGAGATGGCTTCACGTCACGAGACCTGTGCCTGCCCTTACACAGCTTATGCACAGTCATACCAACATATTCATCCACCAATTCAACTTCACCACCCTCATTCCTAGCTAGTACTAAATATCGAACGTCGAATTGCGTGACTTTCCATCACCTGTTTTCCATCACCCTGTATAATCTGTTTTAAGCCACTGGTTTCATTACGATACTTATGGTAGCATTGTTGTAAGGCGGGTGAAGTTTCACACCGGAGTATTCTGCGTCATAAGCCGACTTGCAAATGTCTATCTTAAATGTACAAATTACTGTGACACAAATAGAGACACGGTGCGCGATATGAGATGATGCCTGGCAAAATAAATCTGTTTTTCAATCTATACTTCTCTAAACTCGACATTTTAACTGGTTGTACCCGTGGGAATAATTTGTACGTAGAAACAGTAAAATATTTAATGAACAAAGGTTACAGCATCTTAATGTTAATAAACATTAAACATTGTATTTACTAATGTTTGATGCTGGGTAATTTCTTTCGGAGATCAACGGATCATAAGCAACGTGTAACTAAACAAAAGCTTTCTAATACATTTAGATAAGAAAAAAAACATTGAAATCGACAGTCCTGCCTCAAGCGGAGGACAAGGGAACTACACAAAATATATTAGCTTTCCATGGCATCCGCTTGAGGCAGCAATGTCAATTTTCAACATTAGCTTTTTTGTTTAAAAACAATTTTTTGAGAAGGATTTAGTGAAAACAGTTGGATTGCCACCAATCCCGAATCATAAGCTTTCTAAAAATATCTACCTTGGAAAGATCCGTTCGGTAGTTCAGTAGATCACGATGTTGAAGACAAACCACCCGTTTTTTATGTTATTCGTACGGTGCATATTCTTATAATTAATATATCAGCCAACTTACGCACTTCATAAAATACATTCAGAAGCAAGTATAAAATTCCTACATGTTTCGGCACCGCGGTGCCATCATCAGGGAGTTATTTTGAGCAAGGAGTACAAGGCTAGCATGCTTATCTAGGTACTGTGTCGACACAATACCTGTACTTGCCTCTGAACGTATTTTATTAAGTGTAATAAGTCGGTTGATGTATTAATTAAACCACGCCATATTAATCAATAATTAATATATTAATATATGTTAATATATATTAATATATGTCAATATAATGTTTATGCTAACATTTCTATCTGAGTCCAGGTAGCAACAAATGAATAAAAGTGGATTATACGTCGTAAAAGTTCTTGTACAAATAATTTATTCACTGCTTGGTGCTTCTGGAGAAGATAGCAGTGAATTGTCAGTTTTTATTGTACCAGAATGTCCATTACCTTGTTTACAAAAGCGTGTCACTGAACCCACTCATGAACAAGATCAGTGAACACTTTCACTATTTCACTGATGTCAGTTTTAATATCATCTCTCCATCTAAGCCTAGGACTCTCAAGTGGTTTTGTCCTCCTTCAGTTTTCCCTAACTAACTAACTAACTCCATGTAGCAGAGTCCTTCCTGAGAAGCTAACAGATCCTCAGCTAGTCAAGAAATTCCCGCGTTTTATGGAACCCGAAGGTTCATTACCGCACTCACAACAGCCCGCCACCTGTCCCTATCCTGAGCCATATCAATCCAGCCATTCCCCCCATCCCACTTCTTGAAGATCCATTTTAATATTATCCTCCATCTACGCCTGGGTCTTCCAAGTGGTCTCCTTCCCTCAGGTCTCCCCACCAAAATCCTGTATGCACCTCTCCCCCATCCATACGTGCTACATGCCCCGCCAACCTCATTCTTCTTGATTTGATCACCCGAATAATATTTGGTGATGAGTACAGATCATTAAGTTCCTCGTTATGTAGTCTTCTCCACTCCCTTACTTTCCCTACTAAAATTTTATATGCATTTCCCACTATTCTTATGCGTGCTACATGTTTTGCCCACTTCATCCTTCTCCATTTAAACGCCTTAATAATATTTGGTGAAGCAAACGAGGCTTGTCATTATTCAGTTTCCTCCGAACTCTGTTCCGTGCCATACAAGAGAAACAAGAATCACTGTTTCATTACCGATGTTATATTTTCCGGTTGCTTTGCAGTCTTTTAAAAGGACCCGCGATTCTTTTAGTGTCTTTATTGCTCAGTCACCGTGCTTTCGTCAGCTTCAAAAACTTAAACTCATTACTTAGAACACTGGTCAACACGTTGACAGCGAAAACGGGGTTGCTTTCCAGTGGCATTCATTATGGTCCATCCACACTGGGCGAGTGGCATGTAGTGGTCTCCTACGATTGCCAGTCGATTGCCACTGACTTTTACTGGCTCGTGCTGGCTCTGTCCACACTGAAAAAAAGCGCGTATGAGTATCGTCTGGCTTTGTGGTATCTCGTTTGGCAGCCACAGTCAGAACACAGCAAACATTTGCAGTAGTGGATTGTGATAGCTTGTTTTTCGATCTCTGACGAAGAATACGTGCTTTTAGCTGCAGCAGCTTTTGTTGGAATTGCACAGAGACCGTGCCGTGGCTCAGGCGGTTAGTCGCCGGCCTCTCACCGCGTAGGCCCGGGCTGATCCCGGCTCAGTTCATGTTGGATTTGTGGTGGACAAAGTGTCACTGGGACAGGTTTCTCCCCGAGTACTTCGGTTTTCCCCTGTCAATTTTATTCCACCGGTGCTCCTTTACTTGGAAAAATGAAAAAAACTGATCATCTTTCTCTTCATCTTCATCATAGGGTTGCCGACTATGCGGTGCGTCCGTAGCATCTGCTGCGGGGCCTTTCTCAAAAATAAAAATTGCAGAGATCGTGTATTTGAACACACCAAAGTCATTCTGAAAAATTAACAAGACCGCTTACAAGGGAACAATTATACAGTTACAACAGCTTCACGAGACTGACGAGTGATCTACACTGACTCATACGATAACTTGTACAAAGAGAACGCTGACGGAATGGCCGTGGCACGAAGTTTCTGTGACGTCCACAGACAGAAGCGAAAGGTTGGCCTAGCTCGTAAGATACCGCAGCTGCATTTGCTGACTCAGTGGCATGTGGTCCCCACACTGCGCAGTCGCAATGCCATCCCAGGTGCCACTGCGCAGTGTCGACGCAACCACACAAACAGTGAACTTATAGTGACCCACAATGCAGGAAAAACTTGATACTTGTACACAAGTGTTGAGACGAACGTTTTGTGGTTCAGAGTGTACGTCTGTTTGTGTTAAAGACAGATTATTACATGAATATACAAGAGAGGCAATGTACGAATAAACGTAACATTGAGGCGCGTTCGCGTAACCATTGTTGTCGTGGAAAAGCAGTAAGTGTTACATATTCTGAGTGTGTGTCTGTAGCCTTAGTTATCCGGCATGCAAAGAGCATGCGCAGTATTATATTGTCATCTGTGGCCTGTCTAGCTCTACCATATTTTTCCACATATCTCATTAACGGCACGATTTTAGGAAAAAAGTTATTGAACATAAAATTTGTGTTTTGATTTTTTCTACAACTTTGACTGAAATAATTCTCATTCTAAGAATTCAGCGAGATATTATCATAAATGTACACAGGTCTTCACGTAAAGTACCGTTATTATTGTCAGATCTTATGAAATATTAATTTTCTCGACATAGTTTCGAAAAATACTCAAATATCAAATTTCATGAAAATCCGTCCAGTGGGAGCCGAGTTCTTTCATGCGGACGGACAGACAGACAGATCGACATGACGAGTGTAATAGTCAGTTTTACGCTATCCATCCCGTTGTGTATATACACTTACACAAATAACACTACGTACTGTGTGTGACACAACTGTATTTGTTATTATTATCTAAACACTACATGTTTCGATCAAGCTGATCTTCATCAGGTGTTTGTTTATACAAAAACTTAAAACTGAAGGTAAAAATGTAATATTGCGAGATCTCACAAATGATATAAAATGTAAATTACAATCGACTTTTAATCTTGGTCGTGTGTCGTTACACACAAACGGTGTGGTGTGTCGTTACACACAGACGGTGTGATGTGTCGTTACACACAAACGGTGTGGTGTGTCGTTACACACAGACGGTGTGATGTGTCGTTACACACAGACGGTGCGGTGTGTCGTTACACACAGACGGTGTGATGTGTCGTTACACACAGACGGTGTGATGTGTCGTTACACACAGACGGTGCGGTGTGTCGTTACACACAGACGGTGCGGTGTGTCGTTACACACAGACGGTGCGGTGTGTCGTTACACACAGACGGTGTGATGTGTCGTTACACACAGACGGTGTGATGTGTCGTTACACACAGACGGTGCGGTGTGTCGTTACACACAGACGGTGCGGTGTGTCGTTACACACAGACGGTGCGGTGTGTCGTTACACACAGACGGTGCGGTGTGTCGTTACACACAGACGGTGCGGTGTGTCGTTACACACAGACGGTGCGGTGTGTCGTTACACACAGACGGTGCGGTGTGTCGTTACACACAGACGGTGCGGTGTGTCGTTACACACAGACGGTGCGGTGTGTCGTTACACACAGACGGTGCGGTGTGTCGTTACACACAGACGGTGCGGTGTGTCATTACACACAGACGGTGCGGTGTGTCATTACACACAGACGGTGCGGTGTGTCATTACACACAGACGGTGTGATGTGTCGTTACACACAGACGGTGTGATGTGTCGTTACACACAGACGGTGTGATGTGTCGTTACACACAGACGGTGTGATGTGTCGTTACACACAGACGGTGGGGTGTGTCGTTACACGCAGACGGTGCGGTGTGTCGTTACACAAGACGGTGCGATGTGTCGTTACACACAGACGGTGCGATGTGTCGTTACACACAGACGGTGCGGTGTGTCGTTACACACAGACGGTGCGGTGTGTCGTTACACACAGACGGTGTGGTGTGTCGTTACACACAGACGGTGTGGTGTGTCGTTACACACAGACGGTGTGATGTGTCGTTACACACAGACGGTGTGGTGTGTCGTTTAACACAAACGGTGTGATGTGTCGTTACACACAGACGGTGTGATGTGTCGTTACACACAGACGGTGCGGTGTGTCGTTACACACAGACGGTGCGGTGTGTCGTTACACACAGACGGTGCGGTGTGTCGTTACACACAGACGGTGTGATGTGTCGTTACACACAGACGGTGTGATGTGTCGTTACACACAGACGGTGTGATGTGTCGTTACACACAGACGGTGTGATGTGTCGTTACACACAGACGGTGTGATGTGTCGTTACACACAGACGGTGTGATGTGTCGTTACACACAGACGGTGTGATGTGTCGTTACACACAGACGGTGTGATGTGTCGTTACACACAGACGGTGTGATGTGTCGTTACACACAGACGGTGTGATGTGTCGTTACACACAGACGGTGTGATGTGTCGTTACACACAGACGGTGTGATGTGTCGTTACACACAGACGGTGTGATGTGTCGTTACACACAGACGGTGTGATGTGTCGTTACACACAGACGGTGTGGTGTGTCTTTACACACAGACGGTGTGGTGTGTCGTTACACACAGACGGTGTGGTGTGTCGTTACACACAGACGGTGTGGTGTGTCGTTACACACAGACGGTGTGGTGTGTCGTTACACACAGACGGTGCGGTGTGTCGTTACACACAGACGGTGTGATGTGTCGTTACACACAGACGGTGTGGTGTGTCGTTTAACACAAACGGTGTGGTGTGTCGTTTAACATAAACGGTGTGGTGTGTCGTTACACACAAACGGTGTGGTGTGTCGTTTAACATAAACGGTGTGGTGTATCGTTACACACAAACGGTGTGGTGTGTCGTTTAACATAAACGGTGTGGTGTGTCGTTACACACAAACGGTGTGGTGTGTCGTTACACACAATCGATGTGGGGTGTAATTTAAAACTTAAAATATATAATTTAGGCTGCTAGTTCCTAATTAAGTGTTAAAATGAAGATAAAACTTTTTCATCTTCGTTTTATGCTTCTGAATCCATTGTTAAGTTAATTATTCGAAAAATGTCCAATGTTAGTCGAGAAATTAGCTGCCTACTCAAAGTACGTCGGTATGGGCCGCGATATGATTACGTATTTTGCGCCATATTTCCGTTGCTGCGTTCATATATTGTGTTGCGATTTTGTTTTCAACTCGGCATCCACGGCCTTTAGTTCGCTATAGATATTTAAAGTCACTTAACAGCCTTATTCTGGGATCAATCACCTCGTCTTACTATCGGCGTTGTCTTTGTGAGTAAGAAGCTGTCATTTCTTGACTAGCTGAGGAACTGTTAGCTTTTCAGGAAGGATTCTGCTCCATTGAGTTAGTTGCTTTTATGTATATAGGCCTGAAGATGACCTGACATGTAAAGTCGAAACATAACTTCCTTACTGTTCTTGACGCACAGTAAGAAAGCTGTGTTGACAGCATGAAGACGTTGGTTTTGTCATTCTGCAATCGCATTGCCCCCAGAAGACTCCAGAAACAATGGCCGCTAGACCTGCTCATTCCCACAACAGGAAACTTCGAACAACCAACACAGATATCAGGAGTGTCATCTCTGGATGCCTCTCATTTACTTAGTGCTTTGCAGAGTAGATTGTAAATCTCAATAAATTAAAAAAATTATAGTCACCCGTAATACCGACTTGCCACGGGCTGGACGTCCGGGGATCGAATCCTGGTGGAGGCGAGATTTCTCTGCACCCGTCCAGACCGGCACTGGGGCCCACCCAGCTTCCTGTACATGGGTACCGGGTCTGTTTCCCTGGGAAAATTTGCCGGGGCGTTGCGTTGACCACTTACCCCATCTAGCGTCGAATACTTTACTCACCTTCTGGGACTTCATGGGAGGTTACAGGGTAAACTTTACATTTAACTTTAATCCCCCACCAGCAGGAAAAAATAAGGAACATCCCCTTGTTAGACCCTTTATTTCCAGTAGAAGGATTCCCAGACCAGGAGGACGCGATTTCCATAATTTCTCACCATCATGCTCCTGAGTTCACTGAGGAGGATACTGAACAGCTGACGGCTCTCATTGAACCAGACGATGAAGAAGGTAATGGCACTGTTTGGAGATGCTCAACTGACTATCATAGTTCTGAGGAAAGACCTTCAGTTAGCGGTTCACTTGGTCAGCCATTTCTTGGAGGTAAACAATTTGATGAATACAGGTAAAGCTACCCCATTACAGACCTAGACAGGCCCTTAGGGCCCCATGAGTTTGAGGCTCCCAGGAAGTGGCAAGGGTGTCAGTTCTATGTACCGGCCGCCTTTATCCCCCAGGACATACCTGGTTCTCATTTCTGTTAGATGGCTGTGTCGACTCAGGGCCATAGTGCTCCCGGAACGATTATGTCAATAAAAAATCCAATGACCCCATCGAAATCGAACCCGTGACCTTCCGGCTTGTAGCGCAGTGCTTCAACCAATTGCGCCACAGTATACCACCCACACCAGTAATGCATGTGATATATTAATAATTGCGGCGATCACACATATGTTATTTAACAGGTGTTGCTGAAAGAAAAAATTTTACTGTTATATTAAGTTTCAGGGATACTTTAAGTCTTTTTAATCAAATGGTGTATAGAACTTGCTTTATGTGTGAATTTATATGTTATAATTATGTTTATGATAGATGAATATTGATGACTTGAAAGGCGAAAGCTTGTGGAAGTGCGTTAATGCATTTAAAAGGCTTTGAATGGCAAGGAAAACTTAACTTCTGTAGACAAACTTCTCACATAAATTGCGACAAATGGAACAAGCAGCATAAAGCTATCTGTGGACATTGATGGATTACAGAGCTAATTGAAAGGCCTATCAGATGGCTTCTATTAAGTTAAACCAAGTTGATATAAAATCACACTTCCATACCAGATGATTACTTTGAATTCGGTCTACAACCAAGTTGATATTTGATTCCAAAACCAAGTTATATTTGATTCCAAAACCAAGTTGATATTTGATTCCAAAACCAAGTTGATATTTGATTCCAAAACCAAGTTGATATTTGATTCCAAAACCAAGTTGATATTTGATTCCAAAACCAAGTTGATATTTGATTCCAAAACCAAGTTGATATTTGATTCCAAAACCAAGTTGATATTTGATTCCAAAACCAAGTTGATATTTGATTCCAAAACCAAGTTGATATTTGATTCCAAAACCAAGTTGATATTTGATTCCAAAACCAAGTTGATATTTGATTCCAAAACCAAGTTGATATTGATTCCAAAACCAAGTTGATATTTGATTCCAAAACCAAGTTGATATTTGATTCCAAAACCAAGTTGATATTTGATTCCAAAACCAATTGAAATAATTCATTTGTAAACGAAAATTAAAAGCGAACCTGGTTTATAAGAGACGGAAGAAAGAAAAATCATATACAAGGTGTAGAGGTTTCCACAGAGTAAAGTTTACAGTGACATATTCTTGGAAATTATATCCTGTGATCCTGTAGGTTGTTACGTACTCTTGGGGGAATCTACTATTTCCTTCTTCAGGTGATTCTACATTGAAGAAGGAGGCAGCAGGTTTCTTCGGGACGTCTCCACGTGACCACTAGGTTAGATGGTGTCGCAACCCAGAAGGTCTTAGTATAAACAAAAAGTATACTGTACAGAAAGTTTATAAGTAGTGTCAGAGGACATATACTTTTGTATAAGACGAATTGTATATTAAATTCTCAAGTATCGTGTCCACATAGTAATCAAAGATGTACATAAATATATACGCTTATATTTTTTTCCAATGGCGCAACAGTCCCTAGTGGGCCAGGGCGTCCTCATTGTCGAGGCTTCACTATCACACTCAGACACACCAAACTCGGTAGGATTCCTCTGGACGAGTGATCAGCCCGATGCAGAGAGCTCTACCTGACAATACACAATACTCACAAGAGACAGACATCAATGCCCTCGACGGGATTCGAACCCGCAATCCCAGCAAGCGAGCGGCCGTAGAACAACGCCTTAGACGCGCGGCCACTGGGATCGGCGTATGCTTATATAAAACGTGTTATTTCGTAAGCTATGTTTTGCAAATCTTCTGAATCACGATCAGGACATAGAGGAGTAAAATCTATTTTATGTACTACGTAAGTTTATGTTCAACGTTGGTTACTTGTGTAGAAGGCACCTTTATGACAGAACCACATGACTATAAAATGTAATGTGAAGACTGATTAATGTTAGGGAAAACTTGGGATAAGGAAGCAAATTCGAAAAAATGGAATCAGATGCTTTGCTTCTAACGAAAATTTAATCAATATAAAGGTAAAGGTAAAGGTCTCCCTAGAACAGGCCATGAAGGCCCAGAGGGGGAGTAGAGGTATAGCTCTACTCTTTCTTTAATCCCGGCACTAGATGAGGGTGGGTGGTCAACTCCACGCCCCGGCCGATTTACCACCGGGAATGATACCCGGTACCCATTGTATAGGAGGCTGGGTGGGCCCCAGGGTCGGTCTGGACGGGTGCGGGAAATCTCGCCCCCACCGGGATTCGATCCCCGGACCGTGCAACCTGTAGCGAGTTACTATACCTGATCTAAACATATTCCTCATTTTTCTCTGTGACGCAACAGCCCAACTCGGACCTAGGCCGCCTCAATGTTGATGTTTCTAGATCACGCACAATTAGACACACACACACACACCCACCCGGTAGGACTCATCTGAACCAGTGACCAGCCAGTCGCAGAGGCCGCTACCTACGCAACACACAACAAACACGATAGACCAGTGGTATTCAACCTGGGATACGCGTACCCCCGGGGGTACGCGAAGACATCTTAGGGGGTACGTAAAATTAAAAAAAAATTAATACATTATTTCATGATAAACACTGAATAATCAGGGCCAGATTTAGGGTTAGCCACAAGAGACCGGACGTAAGGACATGCGATTTGGGAGCGCCATTTCTCTCTCTCTCTCTCTCTCCTTTATGCGATTCTTATCTGGGCGGCTAGTTTCATTTTATTCCACACAGTGCATATAATTTTGCTTTGCTAAATTACCTTTGTTCCTTTATTAATTTTTTATACGATAGGCAATAATATATTGTTATTTAATAGCTTGATTCTCCTTTTTTCATTTAAAACTTATTATTTAATACATTATTTTAAATGTAATTTATTTAACTTATTTTAGTATGTAGATTATAGACTGTGTGTAACTTGAATTATGCACCAACAACTTTGGGGGTACAAAGTCGAAGAGAAATTACATCTGGGGGTACGCGAACAAAACAGGTTGAATACCACTGCGATAGACGAATACCCATGCTTTCAGCGACATTCGTACCCGCGATCCCAGCAGTCACGCGGCAGCAGACATACGTCTTAGACCGCACGGCTACCGGGATCGGCCATAGTCGCCATTATCCTGTCTAAAATATTATTATATCACAATTAAGTGTTATATATGAGGTAGTTAATTTGGTACATAGCTTGGGAGCCGGCGTAGCTCAGTGTTCATAGTGACCAAGCTACAGGCTGGACGATCGAGGAATCTGGTTCGATGTCCATCAGGAAGCAGAGATTTCTTTCTTCTGCAAACATCCAGAACGACACGCAGCCAATCCACCTCCTGTACAATGGATATGGGAGGATTTTTTATCCGGAAATAATCCGCCAAAGCATGAACCTGACCACTCCCCTTCTTCTAACAGAGGTTAAAAATGTGTGGAGCTATAACTCCACCCCACTTTACTTTGGATTCTCAAGTTCTTTAACAGAACACTACCAGAACGTTCCCGCCATTTAGCGTCCTATGTAACGATATTTATATACACTGTAACGATATTTATGTACAATGTAACGATATTTATGTACAATGTAACGATATTTATGTACAATGTAACGATATTTATGTACAATGTAACGATATTTATGTACAATGTAACGATATTTATGTACAATGTAACGATATTTATATACACTGTAACGATATTTATGTACAATGTAACGATATTTATGTACATGTAACGATATTTATGTACAATGTAACGATATTTATGTACAATGTAACGATATTTATGTACAATGTAACGATATTTATGTACAATGTAACGATATTTATGTACAATGTAACGATATTTATGTACAATGTAACGATATTTATGTACAATGTAACGATATTATGTACAATGTAACGATATTTATGTACAATGTAACGATATTTATGTACAATGTAACGATATTTATGTACAATGTAACGATATTTATGTACAATGTAACGAATTTATGTACAATAAACCAAAACAAAAGGCCAATATGAAGCAACCAGCGAAACTTCTGCATAGATAACGGAAATGCTATGAGCATCGCCTCAAAATAACCAGTGTTCACTTGTTTTGCTATCGTATTGGCACTACGCTTATATACAGGGTGAGTATTTGTGAACAACATGCCCAAATTCATAGTCGAGTGTTCAGCGGATCACTGAAGTCATGTTTCTGGAAACCTTCAACGTATTTGAATCCACTTTCACGTCGTGTTCACCGTGCATCTTGACATTAATTTTTCAGTTTTTTAAAACCAACAAATGCACTTTTTATTTTCGTATTTCTGTTCAATTAACCCTACACATGTTTCGGCCGTAACTCGGCCATCATCACGGTACATTGATAAGATCACGTCACTGTTCACTGGTCCATTTGGTATTATCACAGAACCGTTACACTGTTTGAGGCTATTTTTTTACATTGACAATCACCGGTACAAAAAGTTTCTTCAAGTTTTTTCTTGAAATGTCACAACACGCAACAGCACAATAACAACAGCAGCATACGGACGTCAATATCTATAAAAAACCAACTGCCAGCAATTTTAACAATTTTTAATAATAATAATTTTTACGACATAGTACTCTATATTTACAATTATATAGTGCTATACTATATACTTCAAACGCAGGATAAATACTAAATACACCAAGACATTTCAAGAAACAACTTGAAGAAATTTTGTATACTGGTGATTGTCAATGTAAATAATAGCCTTAAACAGTGTAACGGTTGTGATAATACCAAATGGACCAGTGAACAGTGAAGTGAACTTATCAACGTACCGTGATGATGGCCGAGTCACGGCCGAAACATGTGTAGGGTGAATTGAACAGAATATGAAAATAAAAAGTGTATTTGTTGGTTAAAAACTGAAAATTGAGTCCACTTATTTTGTAGTGGCACGCCTGAGATAATAAGGACATCATATTACTATCAGCCCTTTTGTCATGGCAAAATTCTGCGTTCGGCACAACCAGAATACAGGGCGTACCTTTGTCTGAATTAGTTCCTGTGTGCAGGCCTAATTCAGTGGTCGTCACTGAACCAGAAGCCGCAGCTGCAACACCAAAGCAAGCATTCAGATTCTCTGACGTCACACGATATCGAGTGCCAAACATAATAAATCGCGTATCGATGTGTGTCCCGACAGGAAGTTTCGGAACCAGGCGACGGCTCACAGCGCAACAATTAGATTGTTCAAATGACGGAAGGGAAGCTATGTAGCCTCGCGAGAAAGACTTTGTAATTAATCGTCGTTAAATACCTATCATTAATAGGGCAATAAGATGGGCCGCGATAGCTCAGTCGGTATAGCGACTCGCTACGAGCTGGACGGCCGGGGATCGAATCCGGTGGGGGCGAGATTTTCAGCACCCGTCCAGACCGACCCTGGGGCCCACCCAGCCTCCTGTACAATGGGTACCGGGTCATTCCGGGGGTAAAGCGGCCGGGGCGTGGCGTTGACCACCCACCCCATCTAGCGCCGAGGTTAAAGAAAGAGTAGAGCTATACCTCTACTCCCCTCTCGGCCTTTATGGCCTGTTCTAGGGTGAACTTTTTACTTTAATAGGGCAATAAGAAATGTTAAGCGGAGACAAGAAAGGGAAGCGGCTACTTGGAAAATAAAATCAGGGTGTGGAGTGTGAAGTGTGAAGTGGATTCGTTTGGCTGAGAACATATTCTGGCGAAGTGCGGATTTTATTTCTGGTTCCGTGAATTGTGGCAGATTTTCATATTAGCTGAGCTATTATCAGCTTCTTAAATGGATTAAGGAATAACTAGTTGTACCCTTAAAATATTTGTTCAATAAAAATTACAGCATCTTAATCTTAATACCATTAAAAATTGTACTTACTAATGCTTGATGCTGGGTAATTTCTTTCGGAGACCAACGGATCATAAGCAACGTGTAAGTTACAAACAAAAGAAGTTCCTAGCACTTTTAAATAAGAAAAAAAAAACGTTTAAATCTACAGTCCTGCCTCAAGTGGAGGCCAAGGGAAGTATATGAAATGTTAGCTTCACTTGGCCTCCGCTTGAGGCAGCACTGTCAATTTTCAACGTTAGATTTTTAGTTTAAAAACAATTTTTTTTAAAGAAGGAATTAATGAAAACAGATTTCGTTACTTTGTGGTAAAATATTTGAATTTATTATTGTTTCCGAAGATTTTAAAGGTGTATAAAATATCAGATTTTCATATTAGTTGTGTCCGAAATTTGTGAACATGTTTTCATTTTAAACGGAATCGCATATACACAATTGAGGATGTGAAAACATTTAAAAATGACAGTCCGCACCAATATTACACGTCATATTAGCCAATTTCCTGGACCAATAAAGGTAAATACAATACTGTGATTATAGAGCGTTCACAGATATTCCCTTTGAACTCAAACGTGTCAACAGCAGTACGAACAAAACACATTCAAGGTCACGTGATCTGCTGTCCATTGCAGTGCCCCGTATTGTAACTCAGCTGCATTACCTAGAACCACATAGCCTTCCTGTAAGACACTCAAAATTTAGACGCTTTCGCAAAAGCAAATAGCTACTACTAGCCTTCTAATTGCAGTCCGTCCGTCTGTCTGTCCCGACGGTAAGACGCGACTGTCACCGAAGGGATTTTCGTGAAATTTCACACTTAGGATTTTTACTTAAATTTGTCTGCATATTTCGATTTTGGTTAAAGCCGGACCTGAGAAGGGCGGTTTCATACCTCAAATGCTTCTTCGCCGTCTCGTCACCGCGGCTATCTTGGTTCAATCCCAGGACAATCCAAACGGGATTTATGATACATAAAATGGCACTGGCCCAAGTTTTCTCCGAATATTTCGGTTTTCCTCTGTCAGACTTATTAGGATTCAGTCAAAATACAACTTTACTATTTAACAAATCAGCTACGTGTTTCGGCTACTCTTAGTAGCCATCATCACGCCGATCCCAAGAATATAAAGTGAAATAAATAATACGGAGTAATTGAATGTTACGGTAAACCACATGGTACACGGTGGTGAGTGTAGTTCACCTAAAATCCACAACACAACAATTTCTCTTGGATGGCGAATTACCAACTGAAACCTTCTACGTACACCATCCAATCAATATCAACACATTCTTATCATAATAACTTATGTACTTTTAAACTACTGATTCACATGTTAGCATTTACACCTTTGCATTGGTTCTGATATTTTTATAATTGTATATATATATATATATACTTTTAATATATCTAGACTTTGTATTTTATATCCCTGAAGATGGCCACATAGTTGGCCGAAACATGTAGAAATTCATTGTGTATATAAACTAATTTCAATATACAGTCGAACTCTGTTATAACGTCACGAAAGGGACTGAATATGTGTGTGTTGCTCTAACCGAGGAGTATAATATCATGGTTAACAATGAGGAATTAATTGTTACCACAGAACATCGGACGTTATATACGAGGTGTCGCATAAACCGATGTCGTTATAAACGGGTTCAACTGTACTTATGTACATTTGTTGGTACCATTATTGTAATTTTAATATTAGACTTCCCCGTTGATATGTACATACAAAAGTATAGTTTACTGTTATCAGTAGTACATTCACAAGTGTATGTGTTTGTTGTGACTGTACTACTGATAAGAGTAAAATATACTTTTCCCATTATTCTATATATTCTATTAATGCACGGATCATGGATCATATAAAGTAGTCGTATATGATTACTGACTCAGTCCGGAAATTTTGCGTACGTGCTCATATTCACGAATAATATCAATAATATGAAACGTAACAGTGCAAACACGCCAGCAGTGTCACCCTCTGCGGCGTTCGCTTAACATGTTTTCCTCTCCCGTCTCCCTCCCGCCTTTTCTATGTGAAAATACTGTACCAAGTTTCTCTGTCCCGCAGCAACAATTTGCTGCAGCATAATTTCTCATATTCCTACCTCAATAATCCACGCTGCAGTCTTCCTTCATGAAAGAGCCACATTTTCATAGCACATAGCTTGTGTCAGTCTTTGTGTCTCCACTGGATTACTGTAACTGTAATGAAATTCTGCACGGTCAAGAACACTTGTTCGTTTCTCGTCAACGGAATGCAGGAAAAAGTCACAACATAGAGATTAATAAAAAGTTATTTGAAAAAAAAAATGATAAACTTCAGATATCTGGGAAAGACACGAATGATCAAAATTACATGCAAGAAGAAATAAAAAAAGCAGATAATATTTGGTGAATTCTTTCGTATAACAGGCTCAGAATTTTTTATCTTCCGGTCAGGTATTTAAATTTAAAGGTATTTAAAGGTATTTAAATGGAAAGATAATATGGCTGTTGTTTTGTATGGGTGTGATACTTCCCCTCTGACATTAAGGGAATAACACTGGCTGAGGGCGTTCGACAATACAGGGATGAGCAACCTACGTGGGCTGAGGGTGGAGTAGCAGCAGGCAGCAGAATATCGCATAACGACAAAAATTATCGAATTCTAAAAGGTTTTGACGATGGTATATGATATTGTGAACCGATTGTTTCTAGGACTTTGTATTTATTGTGAATAAGATACAAAATATAAAATATATGAAATCTACGTTTCGGAAGATGGCTCTTCTTCCGTCTTCAGGCCATCTTCCGAAACGTAGATTTTTATATACAGGGTTATTCAAAATGACTGTCGGGGTTTTAACAACTTGTCACACACAATACACTTGAGATAGCAGTATATGTATTTTTTTTATTTAATAGAACAACACTCCAAGTTTTTGTGACATACCTTACAGGTGCTCTATATGTGCACCCTTTGTGATTCTACAAACATCAACACGATAATCGAGTTCGTTCCAAACTTTTTCTAGCATGTCAGCGGTAATGGTTTCAATGGCGGTTCTGATTCGTACCTTCAGTTCCGGGATACTTGCGGGAAGAGGAGGAACATAAACCTGATCCTTGACGTAACCCCATACAAAGAAATCACATGGGGTTGCATCTGGAGAACGAGGTGGCCAAGTTGTTAAAACCCCGACAATCATTTTGAATAACCTGTATGAAACTTTGGGTACCAGAAAAGATGAAAATTTTCTAACAAATTAATACACCCGAAACTAGAAATATCGGCACCGTAATGAAACTTTGGGTACCAGAAAAGATGAAAATTTTCTAACAAATTAATATACCCGAAACTAGAAATTGTTAAAACCCCGACAATCATTTTGAATAACCCTGTATTAAACATGTTACATTTTATGCACATTAAAGACGATGGACAAAGTCCTAGAAACAAGCGGTTCACAATGACAAACATTATCATTTGTAACGCTCGCCAAATATTATTAGAGTGATCAAGTCGAAAAAGGTGGGATAGGCGGGACATATAGTACGTACGGGGGGGAAAAGAGAAATGTGTACCAGTTATTGGTAAGGAAACCTGAAGCAAAGAGAATATTTTGAAGACGTATGCATAGATGTGTGTATGTTAAATAGTGAGGATGGCGTGGCATGGACTGCATTCATCTGGCTCAGCACAGCAGCAAGTGGCGGGGCTGTTGTGAACAAGGTGATGAACCTTTGGGTTTCGTAAGGTGGGGGGAATTTCGTGACTGGTTGATGACTTGATAGCTGATAAAGAGGGACTGTGGTGCATGTAGTTAGATATTCATTTACAGTAATTAAGTAATTAGTCAGTCAGTTATTGCATAGTTTAGTTACTTTGTTGTCGATCCCAGTGGCCGCGCGGTCTAAGGCGTGGGTCTACGGCCGCTCACTTGCTGGGATTGTGGGTTCGAATCCCGCCTAGGGCATGGATGTGTGTTGTGAGTGTTATGTGTTGTCAGGTAGAGGTCTCTGCGACGAGCTGATCACTCGTCCAGAGGAGTCCTACCGAGTGTGGTGTATCTAAAAAGTGTGATCGTGAAGCCTCGAAAAATGAGGCGGCCTAGGCCCCCAAGGGGCTGTCGAGCCATAGGGAAAAAAAAAAGTTAGTTTGTTTGTTAGTTATTACTTAGTTCAGTTAGTCATTTAGTCAATCAGTCCTTCAGTTAATTAGTGAGTTACTTAGTTGGTTTTTTTGCGGGTGTGGTGAAGGGCCCCGCAGCAGATGCTAAGGACGCACCGCAGCCTTGAGGCTTATTGTGCAACCCTGTGATGAAAGATGATCGGTTTTTCATTTTTCCAAGTAATGGAGCACCGGTGGAATGAAACTGACAGGGGAAAACCGAAGTACTAGGGGAAAAACCTGTCCCAGTGCCACTTTGTCCACCACAAATCCCACATGGACCGACCCGGGATCGAATCCGGGCCTCCGCAGTGGGGGGCCGGCGACTAACCGCCTGAGCCATGGCACGGCCTTAGTTGGTTAGTTAGTTGTTTGGTTGGTTAGTTAGTTAGTCAGTCAGTCGGTCGTTTGGTTGGTTGACTGGTTGGTTAACTTGTTCTGTGTGTGTGTGTGTGTGTGTGCGCGCGCGTGCGCGTCGATTACTGTGTTTCCTTAGTCATGTCAGCCCTTAATGAGAAGGTAGGGACATTTTCCGTAAGGTCACAGTTCTACTGCATACCGACTCAAGAAAATTTTATTTTATTTAACCACCGTGTGTACCGGAGGCTTTAAGTTATAATATTTAGAGTTTTCAGCGGCATGAAGGCCATGTTATACCGTACGTACTATAATCACAGCTTTTAGTGGCGATATCATTATCCCAGATTTTATACAGCGTATTCGTAAGATGTCCCTAAATATATTAGTTAGTTAGTTAGTTAGTTAGTTAGTTAGTTACCTCCTGTCGCTCCTTGCGGAGCATAGGGCCTCCTTTCAGAGGTTTCTTGGTCTGGAGGTGTGCATTCTGTAGTGAGTGACCAGTCCACTAACTGCACAAGTTCTACTCATCCTGATATGACTGCCAGAGCCATCTAGCAATCAATCAGGAGACTTGGGTGAGAAATGGCCGCTGAATTTTGTTTACGAAACATCTCAATTCATGACAGACGGCTGTACTTCCCCTCCGAAGGAAGTTGTGCTACGGATTTTTATCACCCTTAAAAATCCATCGACCTCGGTCGGGATCGAACCCGCAAACCTTGGGTCCAGTGGCGAGCACGCTAACCACTAGTCCACCGAGGACGACCTAAATATATTACCTTCACATATATATAAAGATAAAGGTAAAGGTTGTCCTGTTACTTGTCAAGTAAGTACTGAGCGTAGGTAGAGGTACGGCTGCAGCGTTACTGAAATTCGACGCTATAATGGGGGGAGGGGGATGGTCAGCGCCACGCCCCGGCCGCTTTACCCCCAGGAAAGAGACACGATACCCATCATACAGAAGGCTGGGTGGGCCCCAGGACCGGTTTGGACGGATGCAAAATATCTCGCCGGCACCGGGATTTGATCCCTGGACCGTCCAGCCCGTAGCAAGTCGCTGTACCGACTGAGCTATCGCGGCCGCCCATACATATAGATATACATAACTGATAGGAAGTTGTCCAACGTAATTCGAGGTGCCATACCTGGATTTGTCTCAAAGCACATACAACCGGTTTCCAGGTCGAGATTCGAAACCCGGACTTTCTGAATATAATGCAGGACGGAAGGATATAAGAGAAATGTTTTGCTTCGTTAGTCGTCTGTGTTATCTTTATTGACGTCTGTAGAAATGTCGTGTGTTAACAAAATCAAACGTAGCAATATGACGAAACGTTGAAATTAAAACAATGACATTTAATGGAGAAATACAAAAATGTACTTTTTCATAAACATAGAATAACAGTCTGGTGAGTAATCATAACATTGGTCGAGGTAGTGAAGATATTTGCCAAAGGTACTATTTTATTTGTTTCGATATTATGAACCTGTCCATAAGTATTCAACAAAATGCATTTGTCTTTATCTCAAAAACCAAGACCAACTAGATGCACGGTGAAAACAATTTTAAATAAAGTATTTGTCTTTGTAAACGTACGAACATTTTGGTTCTTTGGGCGCTTTCCCACAGTCCCTAGAAGCGCCTATTGACTTCGCCATGTCCGTCTGTCTGTCCGTCCGACTGTCCGAACATATCGTCACGGCTCTCACCGGACAGATTTCCGTAAAATTTGATATCGGGAACTTTTACAAAACTCTGTCGAGAAACTACAAATTTGCTGAAAATCGGACAAAAATGTCGGACACTTTACATGAAGACCTAAGTAGGACTCATTGCTGCCGGTGATAAGATTTCGCCATAAAATATTTCTATGCCGCATTAAATATTGTTATACTGTTGACAGTGATATGTAGCCAAACAATACACACACAACACATTGTTACGTTTCCACTGCAGCAATGGTTACGCGAACGCGCCACAACATTATACGTACATTACGTGTCTTGTTTATTAATTTATTTTACTTTTCTAAGATAATTGCACCCGCTACAGGATCACAGTGTCTGTGATTACACACAGTGTCTGATTACACACAGTGTCTGTGATTACACACAGTGTCTGTGATCACACACAGTGTCTGTGATTACACACAGTGTCTGTGATTACACACAGTGTCTGATTACACACAGTGTCTGATTACACACAGTGTCTGATTACACACAGTGTCTGTGATTACACACAGTGTCTGTGATTACACAGTGTCTGATTACACACAGTGTCTGTGATTACACACAGTGTCTGTGATTACACAAAGTGTCTGTGATTACACACAGTGTCTGTGATTACACACAGTGTCTGTGATTACACACAGTGTCTGTGATTACACACAGTGTCTGTGATTACACACAGTGTCTGTGATCACACACAGTGTCTTTGATTACACACAGTGTCTGTGATCACACACAGTGTCTTTGATTACACAGTGTCTGTGATCACACACAGTGTCTTTGATTACACACAGTGTCTGTGATTACACACAGTGTCTGTGATTACACACAGTGTCTGTGATTACACACAGTGTCTTTGATTACACACAGTGTCTGTGATTACACACAGTGTCTGTTATTACACACAGTGTCTGATTACACACAGTGTCTGTGATCACACACAGTGTCTTTGATTACACACAGTGTCTGTGATTACACACAGTGTCTGTGATTACACACAGTGTCTGTGATTACACACAGTGTCTGATTACAAACAGTGTCTGTGATTACACACAGTGTCTGTGATTCACACACAGTGTCTTTGATTACACACAGTGTCTGTGATTACACACAGTGTCTGTGATTACACACAGTGTCTTTGATTACACAAAAGTGGCTGTGATTACACACAGTGGCTGTGATTACACACAGTGTCTGTGATCACACACAGTGTCTTTGATTACACACAGTGTCTGTGATTACACACAGTGTCTGTGATTACACACAGTGTCTGATTACACACAGTGTCTGTGATCACACACAGTGTCTTTGATTACACAGTGTCTGTGATCACACACAGTGTCTTTGATTACACACAGTGTCTGTGATTACACACAGTGTCTGTGATTACACACAGTGTCTTTGATTACACACAGTGTCTGTGATTACACAGTGTCTGTGATTACACAGTGTCTGTGATTACACACAGTGTCTGTTATTACACACAGTGTCTGATCACACACAGTGTCTGTGATCACACACAGTGTCTTTGATTACACACAGCGTCTGTGATTACACACAGTGTCTGTGATTAAACACAGTGTCTGTGATTACACACAGCGTCTGTGATTACACACAGCGTCTGTGATTACACACAGCGTCTGTGATTACACACAGCGTCTGTGATTACACACCAGCGTCTGTGATTACACAAAATGTCTGTGATTACACACAGTGTCTGTGATTACACACAGTGTCTGTGATTACACACAGTGTCTGTGATTACACACAGGTCTGTGATTACACACAGTGTCTTTGATTACACACAGTGTCTTTGATTACACACAGTGTCTGTGATTACACACAGTGTCTGTGATTACACACAGTGTCTGTGATTACACACAGTGTCTGATTACACACAGTGTCTGTGATCACACACAGTGTCTTTGATTACACAGTGTCTGTGATCACACACAGTGTCTTTGATTACACACAGCGTCTGTGATTACACACATTGTCTGTGATTAAACACAGTGTCTGTGATTACACACAGCGTCTGTGATTACACACAGTGTCTGTGATTACACACAGCGTCTGTGATTACACACTTAAACAGCGTCTGTGATTACACACAGGTCTGTGATTACACACAGCGTCTTTGATTACACACAGCGTCTTTGATTACACACAGTGTCTTTGATTACACACAGTGTCTGATTACACACAGTGTCTGTGATTACACACAGTGTCTGTGATCACACACAGTGTCTTTGATTACACACAGTGTCTGTGATCACACACAGTGTCTTTGATTACACAGTGTCTGTGATCACACACAGTGTCTTTGATTACACAGTGTCTGTGATCACACACAGTGTCTTTGATTACACACAGTGTCTGTGATTACACACAGTGTCTGTGATTACACACAGTGTCTGATTACACACAGTGTCTGTGATCACACACAGTGTCTTTGATTACACAGTGTCTGTGATCACACACAGTGTCTTTGATTACACACAGTGTCTGTGATTACACACAGTGTCTGTGATTACACACAGTGTCTTTGATTACACACAGTGTCTGTGATTACACAGTGTCTGTGATTACACACAGTGTCTGTTATTACACACAGTGTCTGATTACACACAGTGTCTGTGATCACACACAGTGTCTTTGATTACACACAGCGTCTGTGATTACACACAGTGTCTGTGATTAACACAGTGTCTGTGATTACACACAGCGTCTGTGATTACACACAGCGTCTGTGATTACACACAGCGTCTGTGATTACACAAATGTCTGTGATTACACAAAATGTCTGTGATTACACACAGTGTCTGTGATTACACACAGTGTCTGTGATTACACACAGTGTCTGTGATTACACACAGTGTCTGTGATTACACACAGCGTCTGTGATTACACACAGTGTCTTTGATTACACACAGTGTCTTTGATTACACACAGTGTCTGTGATTACACACAGTGTCTGTGATTACACACAGTGTCTGTGATTACACACAGTGTCTGATTACACACAGTGTCTGTGATCACACACAGTGTCTTTGATTACACAGTGTCTGTGATCACACACAGTGTCTTTGATTACACACAGCGTCTGTGATTACACACAGTGTCTGTGATTAAACACAGTGTCTGTGATTACACACAGCGTCTGTGATTACACACAGTGTCTGTGATTACACACAGCGTCTGTGATTACACACAGCGTCTGTGATTACACACAGCGTCTTTGATTACACACAGCGTCTTTGATTACACACAGTGTCTTTGATTACACACAGTGTCTGTGATTACACACAGCGTCTGTGATTACACACAGTGTCTTTGATTACACACAGTGTCTTTGATTACACACAGTGTCTGTGATTACACACAGTGTCTGTGATTACACACAGTGTCTGTGATTACACAGTGTCTTTGATTACACACAGTGTCTGTGATTACACACAGTGTCTGTGATTACACACCATTGTTTGAATTATAATACGCAGCTGGAATGAACTCTGTAGTAGGAAGGAATTTCTGAATTTGAATGTCTTGTGTATTTGTTTTGACTTAGTGTAAGGACAGAAATGCACAATCACAAAATAATATCTGAGTTACTGATATCTGTCTATCGTAACCCTCTACACGTATTCTGATTTTGTTAATTCAATAGGTTAAATACATAAATAACACAGAAGAAAACATACGTTGTGTAGGGTCTAAAACACGCCTCTCTTAATATCCTATACTGAAAAGAACCTGCATATATCCAAGTTCTGAAAAGCATCAGCTTTGTGGCATCATGCATTTTAATTAGAATGTAGGACAGAGATTTGCCGGCAAGCGACAAACTTGTTAGAGCTCAGTGAGTTAGCTAACTTCTACGAGATGTAAGACACGTGTTAGCTCCTACTAACTGGTTTATTAGACACCTTCGCAAAATTGCGAAAACCGATTATTAGCGTCGTCATGTCTGTCTGTCTGTCTGTCCGTATGGAACAACTCGGCCCCCACTGGACGGATTTTCATGAAATTTGATATTTGAATATTTTTCTAAATTTTGTCGAGAAAATTCAAGTTTCATTAAAATATGTGATTTAAATATGTGATAGTACAGGAATATCCATAGAAAGGAGTCCTTATTCAGCTGTTCGACAAATAAGGGCTTTTGATGGGACCCGAAAATTTGTTACCGTATTCGGTGTCCAAGTTTTGGAATGGTGGTGCTGGAGAAGAATGGAGAAGATCAGTTGGACCGATCGTGTGAGAAATGAAGAAGTATTACACAGAGTAAAGCAGGAGAGGAATATCGTACATACAATAAAAAGAAGAAAGGCTAACTGGATTGGTGACATCTTGCGTAGAAACTGCCTTCTAAAACACGTGATTGAAAGAAAGTTAGAAGGAAGGATAGAAATGACGTGAAGTCGAGGAAGAAGACGTAAGCAGCCGCTGGAGGATCTTAAGGAAAAAAGAGGATACTGTAAATTTAAAGAGGAAGCACTAGATCGCACACTGTGGAGAACTCGCTTTGGAAGAGGCTATGGACCTGTCGTAAGACAGGCTACAAAATGAACCAATTAATAAATTCTGATTCGAATGAATTCACTCTAAACCTTCGAACTCCATTTTTACAAAACCCTTTCTCATAATTTTCTCATTTGTGGTCACGTCTTCCGATCGATCCCTCCTCTTTGGGATTTCATACTAATGTTTGTAGCATTGTTACATGCCCAGCCCCGTCTGTACTCCTTGATATGACGACATTGTCTGGCAAGGCTGGCGATTGTGTCGATTGTGGATTTTCGCAATATAAAAGTCTGTCCTAACAAAGATAAAGCAATCCCTGTACAGGCCCTGAGGGTCCCAGGAGGTTGAAGTTCCCTGGATTTCTAGACAATAGGCACATGAAGGTGGTAAGGTTGTTAGCCCTACGCACCGACTGCCTTTACCCCCACGAGACATTCCTGGTACTCATTTCTGTTAGAGGCTGAGTCGACCCCAGGGCCATAGTGCGGCGGGAAGGATTCTGTCAATGAAAAATTCCAACGACCCCCATCGAGAATCGAACCCGCCTCAACCAACTGTGCCACCGCGTGCCCCAAACGTTTTTCCTACCTCCTGATAATACAAGGTCTTTGGTCCAAATTTTCTCTTCAGGAACCGTTTCTAAAATGTCTTCAATATAAATTGTGGAGTATAACACCGTGTAACGTGTTTCGGGGGAGTGAGAGACCAGAATATCCTGAACGGATATGTAATAGTATTTGAAACACTGTAATAGGCATCACTAGCGTGTCTGATAAAATCAAAACACTGTGCCTAAATTCCTTCCCTTTACCCATGAATGTTCCAAGCAACGTCTCGGTCATATTGGCGATATCCCCCTACGTTTCAGGATTCAGAAGGGACTCTGCTTTGTATTGCCGAGCTATACAGGGTTATTCAAAATGATTGTCGGGGTTTTAACAACTTGTCATACACAATACACTTGAGATAGCAGTATATGTATTTTTTTTATTTAATAGAACAACACTCCAAGTTTTTGTGACACACCTTACAGGTGCTCTATATGTGCACCCTTTATGATTCTACAAACATCAACACGATAATCGAGTTCGTTCCACACAAAACGCCTTCTTACTGCCGTTGGCCGCCATCTTAGTAAACTGCGCTCCAAGCGGAGAAATGCATAACTACTGCACACCGCACATCATAAACAAAAATTGAGAATTTCTTGATCCATCGGTGCAACAATATACTCCTATCTCAAGTGTATTGTGTATGACAAGTTGTTAAAACCCAGACAATCATTTTGAATAACCCTGTATATATATGTCCATCTGTGTGCCCAATATACACTACATACAATACTGAATGTTACGATAAGCTTCTTATATAATTTCTGCGGCCTTCTGGGATATTAAACGTCGTCGTGTGGTAATTGTTTACCGACGTTTCGGGACAACGTATCGGTCCCATCTTCACGGGTCAAGAGTCCAAGACCCTTGAAGATGCGACCGATACGTTGTCCCGAAACGTCGGTAAACAATCACCACACGACGCCGCGTAATACCCCAGAAGAGCGCAGATCTTACAAACATCGCGGCGGAAGCCTGAAATATTAAAATAAATAATATTAAATATATATAATATGTATTATATTAAAATATATATTAAGAGAATATTAAAATCAACTGTACCCAGGGGCGCGAAAGGGAGGTTCCCGAGCTGCAGCCCCCCAAACCCCCAAAACCGAATTTTAAAAAAACACAGATTTTGTAGATATTATGATATCAAACGTTTTACGTGATTTTCCCTTTAGTCGAAATTAGCCACTGATATCGGTTGATGACTATTACATTAGAATTTTGAAAAATAAATTAATGGAATTTAAAAGAAACAAGAAGCTAGGACACTGTGATTGAGTCAAGAAACATGTAGTTATATTCGTATGTACATGAATGCAGTTGCAGACAGTGTTATGTTGTACTTACGACATGATTTTTAAAAGTATGTTTTCAAATCAAAGACAAATTATATATAGCCTCAGGGTCAGCACCCCCCCCCCCCAAAGAAAAACTTTAGATGCACACCTGGTTGTACCAGCAATTATAGAATAGTGCCAACTCTTCCTTCCAACGACATATTTGTCTGCATTTTTTCGACTAACATTTCTACGTGTTCATATGTTTTTAACAAAAGCAAAATATTAAGGGAACAGTCTAATTTAAAAATAATATTATATTCTATATAATATATCTTCGTTTGTGTCTTCCTTTTTTCTCTCCATCTTACAGTTCTTACCGTATTACATCAGTGTTCCCAACACAACATAGTCACAGATAATCTCCCTTTATTCCGGAAGTCATGTCTCGTCTATTAATTAAGCCGGAAGCTTGGGTAACACAAATGTGAAAGGAACAATATTATTGCATGACATGTTATAAAAATTAAAATTTCATTAAATAAAGCTCTGCGAGTTTCATTTGGCGTGGGTTTTTGATGTGGTGATTATTTAACGATATATTTTTTGTTAATGACTCGACAGCCCTTAGTGGGTCAGGGTCGCCTCATTATCGAGGCTTCTCGATCCCACTCAATTGGACACGTCACATTTGGTAGGATTCCCCTGGACGAGTGACCAGTCCGTCGCAGAGACCTCTACCTGACAACACACAACACTCACAACAGACAGACATACATGCCCCCGGTGGGATATTTTTTTTTTTTTTTGCCTGTCCGGGGTTTTCCCCCTTTGATCCATTTTTGTACTGTTTAAATCCTTTCGTCCTTCATGTCACTTTACGTTCCATGCTACCGTCCTTACAACAAACACAACACAGACATCCATGCCCCCGGTGAGATTCGAACCCAAAATCCCAGCAAGCGAGCGGCAGCAGACCCACGCCTTAGACCGCGCGGTCACAGGGATCGGCAGTTAACGTTATCAACCGGCAAATAACATTTCCTCTGTGCATCGTAAGTTTTGTGGTGTGAATGCGTTGAGAAGAAGTCCGTACCGCGTCTTTCAGATCCCTAAATGTAAATCGTGATCTAATATCATTTGTTGCTACGTGTATAACCCCGGAATTCAGCTGAGTTGAAAGGTTGTGATTTCGTATTGGATAGGTTCCGTGTGCGAATCTGCAACGAATGCCAGCAGACTGAGAATTTTCGTGAAATTTCTCAAGCCATCCATGGGAATTCGAATATAATACGAGGGTTGAATAAAAAGTAATCTTTCCATCTTTATAACTCGTCAAAAGATGGCAGCACAGACGCGCTGAAACTTCTGGCGTGTTCTGTAGCCTCTCCACTAGCACCACAGTGAAGACAAGTCACTGCTTAAACTTGTCTGTTTTTTCTGTTTTGCGTGAAATGGAACCTTGCGCTGAGCATTGGTCAGTGCCAGAACAAAGTGAGGAGTTCTTCCGTGACGGCTTTACGAATCTTGTTTACCGTTGGCGGAGGTGTGTAGAGTTGTTTGATGATTATATGGAAAAGTAAACACAGAGAATAAAAGAATATACTCTATGGATTACTTTTCATTCAACCTACGTACCTTACCACGAGACATAACAATTTTTTTTTTGTGGTGAAGGGCCCCGCAGCAGAAGCTACGAACGCACCACAGCCTTAAGGCTTCTTGTGCAACCCTGTGATAAAGATGATCAGTTTTTTTTTTCATTTTTCCAAGTAATGGAGCACCGATGGAATGAAATTGACATGGGAAAACCGAAGTACTCGGGGGAAAAACCTGTCCCATTGCCACTTTGTCCACCACAAATCCCACATGGACTGACCCAGGATCGAACGACATAACAATTTACTTCCACATCTTTCCCAGTTCGTCAGCCTGATATCACGCTACATAACCTAATCAGTTAATAATGCATCATTAATTCTAAGATTCTACCCCCATTTATTTATTTTTTATTAATTTGGTGGCTATAATATTAATATGAATCCGTAACAAGGATCAGACAGATATTCGCCGGTCTCTCACCACGGAAGCTCTGGTTCGATCCTAGGCCAGTCCATGTGGGATTTTTGGTAAGCAAAATAGCATTGGGACAGTTTTATCTCCGAGTACTTCGACTTTTCCCTATCAGGATCAGGGGCGCAACCAGCGGGGGCTGCCCCCCACCAAACCCCCCAAAACCGAAATTTAAAAAACGTAGATTTTGTAGATATTGTATCAAAAGTTTTACGTGATTTACCCTTCAGCCGAAATCAGCCACTGAAATCGGCTGATGACTAGTACATTAGAATTTTGAAAAATAAATTAATAAAATTTAAAAAAAACAAGAAGATATGACACTGTGATTGAGTGATGGAACATGTAGTTATATTTGTATGTATATAAATGCTGTTGCAGACAGTGTTATGTTGTGCTTACGACATGATTTTTATAACATAATTTTTTAAATGAAACAAATTTTATATAGCCTCACAGTCAGCCACCACCCCCACCCCCCTAAGGAAACATTCTGGGTGCGCACTTGCTCAGGATCATTCCAGTAACTCTTCATACTCATCTCACTCGTCTGCCACCGACGCTATATAACGTTAGCAACTGACAGCTTCATTACAAAACACACTCCTCTGCTCTCAATATAAAATGCAGCTTCAATCTGCACTATGCTAGCATGTAGAGTGGACTGATTTAGAAAGCGCTAAAGTCGATTTTCGACGTAAAAATTGGTACAAGGTGAATTTCTAACAAATTATAGACCGAAATGATTCGGACGGAACACCGTGAATTAACGAAACTATATCGGTGGTACCAGAAAAGGTGAAATTTTCTAACAAATTAATAGACCCGAAACTAGAAATATCGGCACCGTAATGAAACTTTGGGTACCAGAAAAGGTGGAAATTTTCTAACAAATTAATATACCCGAAACTAGAAATATCGGCACCGTAATGAAACTTTGGGTACCAGAAAAGGTGGAAATTTTCTAACAAATTAATAGACCCGAAACTAGAAATATCGGCACCGTAATGAAACTTTGGGTACCAGAAAAGGTGGGAAAATTTTCTAACAAATTAATAGACCCGAAACTAGAAATATCGGCACCGTAATGAAACTTTGGGTACCAGAAAAGGTGGAAATTTTCTAACAAATTAATATACCCAAACTAGAAATATCGGCACCGTAATGAAACTTTGGGTACCAGAAAAGGTGGAAATTTTCTAACAAATTAATAGACCCGAAACTAGAAATATCGGCACCGTAATGAAACTTTGGGTACCAGAAAAGGTGGAAATTTTCTAACAAATTAATAGACCCGAAACTAGAAATAATAATATAAATATAAATAAAATAAAAAATAAAATAAAAAATTTAAGAAAAAATCTCACGAAATATCCACCAAGTTTTAAAATATTTTTTAGGAAAATAATGTTATATTGTGTTTCCAATTTAATTTATCATGAAACCAATTATTTATGCTACCTTATGTTTGATTGTGATTGTTATTGTAAACTGTAAACTTTTAGGCTGGAGGCAATATTTTGTATGATTGATATGATGTAAAACAAATAATGTATGTGGGTGTGCTAGGCTAACTGGCCGCTTGACAGCCCGCAGTCCTAGCTGTGACAGTGTCATTACCAAACACACTTACAGACGTACGAGCGGAAGTATTGACATAACAGAGCGACATTTACGCCCCCTATATAACGTAACGACTAATGTAAAAGAAACTGTAACTATAAATTTCACACTGTTGACACCGTGCATCTTCGTCATATTAAATTAAGTTACAGACCAACTGATGCACACTAAAACCACTTTTTATGTAGTTTATTATTAAAATTGTTAAAATTATACCCCAACACGTGTTTCGATCCTAGGATCATCGTCAGGGTGTTTTTTGTTGAAAGCTACAGTCACTTCATATACATGATTTTAAATATTCTAACGGCACTTTAAAACTTATATATTATAAGTTAAAATCTTGTAAAAAGACTCGTTAAAAGTTGTAAAATTATAAAAGTACTGTAGATAGTACTAGATTGCGGAAGTGCTGGCGTGTGGGATCGTGGTATTAAAGGCATGTGATATGTTTTTTGGGGAGCGAAGTGTACTGCCTGTTGTACGGTGAAGAGTACTATAGTACTGCCTGTTGTACGGTGAAGAGTACTCTCCACCATAGTACTCTTCACCGTACAACAGGCAGTACTATAGTACTCTTCACCGTACAACAGGCAGTACTATAGTACTCTTCACGGTACAACAGGCAGTACTATAGTACTCTTCACGGTACAACAGGCAGTACTATAGTACTCTTCACCGTACAACAGGCAGTACTATAGTACTCTTCACCGTACAACAGGCAGTACTATAGTACTCTTCACCGTACAACAGGCAGTACTATAGTACTCTTCACCGTACAACAGGCAGTACTATAGTACTCTTCACCGTACAACAGGCAGTACTATAGTACTTTTCACCGTACAACAGGCAGTACTATAGTACTCTTCACCGTACAACAGGCACAACAGGCAGTACTATAGTACTCTTCACCGTACAACAGGCAGTACACTTCGCTCCCCACAAAAACATTTCACATGCCTTTAATACCACGATCCCACACGCCAGCACTTCCGCAATCTACTATCTACAGTACTTTTACAATTTTACAACTTTTAACGAGTCTTTTTACAAGATTTTAACTTATAATATATAAGTTTTAAAGTGCCGTTAGAATATTTAAAATCATGTATATGAAGTGACTGTAGCTTTAGCAAAACACCCCCTGACGATGATCCTAGGATCGAAACACGTGTTGGGGTATAATTTTAACAATTTTAATAATAACGCTACATAAAAAGTGGTTTTAGTGTGCATCAGTTGGTCTGTAACTTAATTTAATGTAACTATACCTATTGCGTTTGCTGATAAAACACGTGATCTTTTTATACGAAAGGAGGAATATAGATTTAAGGGATTTTATAATATGATGCTGAGAAGAAAATTCAAACTTGACATAATGTATGTCATAGTCTAGCATACGTCTAGCTTGTGGTTAGAGAAAAATTCACGACAATGACCTTCACCAAATAAGATCTGGACTACCAAAGCAAGAAAATTGTTTAAGTATGCGAATACATAAAACATTTTGGTGGGAAATTCAGAAATGAAGTACCGATTGCGTGATATATATAGGGGAGGAGGATGGGTATGTGTGGATTGGATTCATGTGGCTCAGCCATTGCCCGGTAAGAAAATCTTGTTGATAATATAACTATCACTCGTGCTTGATTAAAGAGGTAGTATTTCATATTTCTAATATTATATTATTACTTTAATAGAGAATTATGTATTATACAGCGTGTTTCATAAGTCCATCCGGGATTTAGAGGCTTGGCCGTGCAGTAGCAAACCCACATATAAGAGATAAAAGCATGCCAACGGATAGAGGAAATATAAAAGTTTTTTCGTGACAGATGCGATGGCGTAGTTACCCGTTTCTCCGCTAGGAGGCAGTGGTGTGCAAACATGGCGTTTTCAGGACGTGGTAAGTCGGACGAAGACTCAACACTTATTCCCTGGCCTGCCAGGTCACCCGACCTTACTCCATGTGACTTTTTCCTGTGGGGTTACGTTGAAGATCGTATTTACGTGCCTCCTTTACCAAGAGATTTACCGGAGCTTCGGCTAAGAATTATGGATGCATTTGCTACCATCGACGTTCATATGTTGGAACGTGTGTGGCAGGAGCTAGATTACAGGATTGACGTCTGTCGAGTCACCAAAGGGGGACATATTGAACATTTGTAAGGTAGGTTCAAGACTTGGATATGTACTCTTTTCACTGACATGCTCTCATCCCCCGTGTGTGATTTGGCTCCTGAGCTACAGACCTCCAAAATCCCGGAGGGATTTATGAAACACCCTCTATATTATATATATAATTTATATAGAGTTAATATTATAATATTAGACATAATATTATATTTCCACGCAGCATGAGCGATTGGTGGTTCCTAAAGAACGAATCACCTCCACGCATTAGGATGTGTGTCGGTACACTCTGTAACACTGAACAGCGCCAAGACAGGGCCAGTAAATTTGGTGCTACATAAAAGTATGAAATGCAGTCCCCTGTATACCGTGAAGGCGTATGGGGGAGATGAATTATGGCTCCATGAATTCTTAGCCACCTTACTAGTAGTAGGGGAGTGGACAACTTTATGCTGGAGCTAGAACACCTCTCCCCCCATTATTTATTGAATATGAGGCTGGGTGGTACCCAGAGACAATGTGAACGTTGTCGGAGAAAAGATAAATTTCTTAACCTTGCAGGGAATCGACCCACGATTCTTTGGTCATAGGTCTGTAGCCTAGGTACTATTCCTTCGTTATTAATGCTTTACAGTTCTTTGGCATGGTAACCTGCTGCTAACAGGCTTTTGCTAATTGTTGTTATATGAAGAGGGCACGCGGTGGTGTAGTTCGTTGAGGCACTGCGCTACAAGCCGGAAGGTTGCGGGTTCGATTCTATTACCTTTTTTTTTGGTATGAGAAGGTAAAATTTAAAACGCCCTTTTGTAGTATCCGTCAAGTAGGGCTACCATACGTCTTTTTTCTCCGGACATGTTTCGGCCCAAACATTTCCGTAGAATTGTCCGGGATTTTAACTATTCGCTATTTCTTAAAGCTGTTGCATATTTAAATGGTACTAAAATGCAAAAAAAAAAATTATAATGGTATTTTCAAGAAATATACAATTGTAATATTTTTTTTCTATAGCGCAACAGCCACTAGTGGGCCAGGGCCGCCTCATTATCGAGGCTTCACGATCACACTCAGGCACACCACACTAAATAGGACTCCTCTGGACGAGTGATCAGCCCGACACAGAGACATCTACCTGACAACACACAACACTCACAAGAGACATATACCCATGCCCACGGCGAGATTCGAACCCGCAATCCCGGCAAACGAGCTGCCGCAGACCCACGCCTTTAGACGGCGCAGTCACTGAGATCGGCATAATTATCATTATCTGAGTCAAAAAAAATAAAAACATGATTCACCAGTTGTCCTTCGGAAAGTTGCGGAAAACTTCGGCGCGGAAATTCAGATGAACTTGATCTCTGTGAGAAACATGCTTAAAGAACGTCTCACTCCGAATTTTATACGCATGAAATTTAAAGAATTACTGGCACAGGAAGGTGGAGGGGCCTTTTACTTAATAAGACTCTCTCTTTAAACTCGTTTTTCGCTGGTATGTCCTTTTTTTTATTGTCGCTGGGTAGAAAATATCCTTTACCCTTGTGATGGACGTATGGTAACCATATCCTTAATGTCCGTGCCATGGCTCAAGCGGTTAGTCGCCGGTCTCTTACCGCGGAGGCCCGGGTTCGAGCCGATCCCAGTGGCCGTGCGGTCTAAGGCGTGGGTCTGCGGCCGCTCGCTTACTAGGATTGTGGGTTCGAATCCACCGGGGGCATGGATGTTTGTGTTGTGTTGTATAAGGACAGTAGTATGAAGGACAAAAAAGGATTACACAGTACAAAAAATGGATCAAAGGGGAAAACCCCAGGAATTAATAAAAAAAAAATCCCACCGGGGGCATGGATGTTTGTGTTGTGTTTGTTGTAAGGACGGTAATATGGAACGTAAAGTGACATGAAGGACGAAAGGATTTAAACAGTACAAAAATGGATCAAAGGGGAAAAACCCCGGACAGGCAAAAAAAAAAAAAATCCCGGGTCAGTCCGTGTGGGATTTGTGATGCACAAAGCGACACTAGGACAGATTTTTCTCCGAGTACTTTGGTTTTCTCCTGTCGGTTTCATTCCACCGGTGCTCCATTACACGAAAAAACGAAAATAACTAATCATCTTCATCACAGGGTTACACAATACGCCTCCAAGGCTGCGGTGCGTCCGTAGCATCTGCTGCGGAGCACTTCACCGCATAAAGAAAAACCATATTCTTAAGCATGGACAGAAACATTTATTTTCCCTGGCATAAGAAAGGTTATGCTTTCTGTCACATTGACAATTATGCTACAGAATCTCCTTAGGATTATATGGGTATAACATTTGCAGGATCCAGCACTGAATTGTGGAGTCGTAGGTTATTGACAGCAACACCAATGTCTGAATTGTTTTCTGACAGCAAGGAGAAGAACCCATAAGTAAAGCAGCTCGCTACGGATCCTTGTTCTGAGCCATATAAATCCCTTAGAAATGTTTCATTTTTAATATTATCTTCCCATCTACACTTTTTTTTGTATGGCTCGACAGCCTTATATGGGCCAGGGCCTCCTCGTTTCGTCGAGGCTTCACGATCACACTCAGACACACCACACTCGGTAGGACTCCTCTGGACGAGTGACCAGCCCGTCGCAGAGACCTCTACCTGACAACAACACACAACACTCACAACAGACAGACATCTATGCCCCGGTGGGATTCGATCCCACGATCCTAGTAAGCGATCGGCCGAAGACCCACGCCTTAGACCGCACGGCCACTGGGATCGGCCATCTACACTTATGCCTCCCACATATTCCGAATTAAATTCTGTAAGCCTATGCATTTCTCAAATCTTCCATACATGCTACATTCATAGCCCAACATATCCTCTTTGTTTCTATAAAGAATAAAAATTATTTAATTTTTTTCTTTACATTTTCCCTCTTTGATCTTATTTCGAATTTTAAAATAGCGATATAAATTTAGGAATTTTCATGTCTGAATGATTTTCTTATCTGAGTGGAAATTAATATAGTATGTCAGTCACTATTATGCACACGAACAGACGTATCATTCGGTACTCATAGTGGTGGCGCAGTTGGTTGAGGCACTGCCGGAAGGTCGCGGGTTCGATTCCTGATGGGATAATTTGGATATTTCATTCAATTAATCCTTCCGGCTGCACTATGGCACTGGAGTCGACTCAGCCTCTAACAGAAATGTGTACCAGGAATATATCTTGGAGGGTAAAGGCGGCCGGTGCGTAGATCTGACCTTACCACTTTCATGTACCGATTTGCTAGAAATTATGGGAGACTGAATCTCCTGAGCCCTAAGGGCCTATCCAGGCCTGTAGTGGGATTGCCTTACCTTTACCTTTACTCATAGCGAGTGTTTACCTCCATAACCTCAAAATAACACGCACTCTAAGCTCGAGGTTTAATTTTGCGCTATATTTTGCCACTGATGGAATACTTTGATTAAAAATTAATAACTGTTTTTAAATTCGCGTTTATATAAAATGTTAGTGAAACGTGAAACCAATTAATTGATCTCAGTGACATGTATATTGTCATTGCTCGAAGCCTTTCTATTCAGTAGTTAAAACAACAGCGTGGTGATTTCCTTACGGGTCAGAAATATTTCACTATTTAAGTTGAGTTGATAGATCCGAGTGGATGACAATTAATTAAATGAAAATTAAAACAGTCGATATAAACCCGTTAGGTAAATATGTCTTACATATTTCATGGACATGACTTATATAAACTTCCAGACAAACAATCTGACATTTTAAACTTCAGTTTTGTTCATCTCTCAGTTTTGTGTTACATAATTTACTGTTGAATTGCAAACTGAAGAAAAAGCACAGAAAGTAATTTAAAACTTGTATTAAGTATAGAATATTTGGTCCAAAATAGTTGAGACCCAAGAACTTGTGATAACTCTGAACTTTTTTTTGTAGTGAAGGGCCCCGCAGCAGAAGCTACGGACGCACCGCAGCCTTGAGGCTTATTGTGTAAACCTGTGATGAAGATGAAGAGAAAGATGATCAGTTTTTTTTTTATTTTTCTAAGTAATGGAGCTCCGGTGGAATGAAACTGACAAGGAAAACCCGAAGTACCTGTCCCAGTGTCACTTTGTCCACCACAAATCCCACATGGACTGACTCGGGATCGAACCCGGGTCTCCGCGGTGGGAGGCCGGCGACTAACCGCCCGAGCCATGGCACGGCCAACTCTGGACCTTTCATTTGTATACCTTCCAGGGGCAGGGTGAATTCTGCATAAGTTAATTAGGCCTGTATACATTGGCTTTGGTCGTACAGGACAGTAATTAATAACTGTGATACAACATGCATAAATAATTTGTACAGCTTATGTGTTGTAACGTTTTTTTTTTCCTTTCCTTCCCTTTATTTATTTACAATATCGTAAAATCAAAACTTAACTGCGTGACGGATTTGACGTCATGTGGTCTTGTGCAGAGGTACCAACATTTCGAAGAAACCTGCTGAGTCCATCTTTCTATCCTGAAGATGGAAGATATGGCGGAAACATTCCTTTATAAGGTTTTTTTTTTTGACGTGAATACGTCTTTAAATTCGGTCCGGTGTAGGGGGGGTCTCTACGAAAACTCTAGCGACCAAAAAAATGGCAAGATTTGTCGCGCTTATATCTCGTAAACTATAAATGATAATGTAATGATTTAAATTTTGTTGGATAGAGGGTTGATGTCCGTATCTAAAATGGTGGGTAGTGGGGGTGTGCAGCGGTGAAGGGGGGAGGGGTAGCGCTTGCGCTTGAACACTGTAAATGGCGACGCCGCGCGGCGTTTGGGCAGTGTAACTTTGGATTGCGAAGAGATAGGACGTTGAAATTGGTGTCGATGTGTAGAGAATTACAGGATCTACAATATTATTTAGCAATAATAACCGATAGAATAAGATCTGTAAAGTTATAAGCCGATAAGTGTGCTGAGTTGAAGAAAATTTTCATAATGTCGAAAAATTGCAAAGGAAATATGAACAGACATGTAAGAAACGCATATCATTGGAAAGGAAAATTCAAAAGGAATCAGAAAAGCCCAAATTTACTGATGCCGAACGATGCAGATTGTATAGAGAGCGTAAGAAAGCCGAGCGCGTCAACGCCGGCGCGAGAACTTCGAGTGCGCCGCTACTATGCCATATGTATCTTACTTCTCCTATCATCGGCCTTTGATAAATAAAATTATACTTCACTTATAACCACCAAGACTTTATTCATTTACATCTTACCCGTCCTCTAATAACGCAAAGACAGATTCACGCCTTAAACGATTGCGGTTGTGTCCGTACACAAGCCACGAATTTTTTTCTTCTTCTTCTTGTCAGCTCCACTGAAAGAATGCACTCGACATATGCGTATCTATCACCGTACCAAATACCACATGCCTCTCGCCATGTGTTCTACTCTAAAATGACAAAATTCTTCATGATTTAGGGACGAAGAGGAGTGATAAAGTAAGCAAGGATGCCTGAGAACGGCTCGCAATATTTTGCTTCTCAACTTGCATAACTCAAACAGAACGCATCTGACGTTACTGTCAGCGAAAATGTATATCTAAATATATACTTTGAAGTTACCGTCATGTAACGACTTTCCATTTTAGTTACAAATGATCTAAAAGCCGCCAAATTATGTATGATAAATATTTGTCAACATATCTGGTGACAGATGTTCCCTTACCGCTTTCATTCGCACAACAGCCATGTTGACACAATTCATGGTAGGAATTTAAAGTCAAAGAATAATAATATACTGAACGATGCGGTTTAAACTGCACTAGTTAGGGTCTATATGCCGATCCCAGTGACCACGCGGTCTAAGGCGTAGGTCTGCGGCCGCTCCTTGCTAGGATTGCGGTTTCGAATCCCACCGGGGGCATGGATGTCTGTCTGTTGTGAGTGTTGTGTGTTGTCAGGTAGAGGTCTCTGCGACGAGCTGATCCCTCGTCCAGAGGAGTCCTACCGAGTGTGGTGTGTCTGAGTGTGATCGTGAAGCCTCCATAATGAGGCCCTGGCCCACTAGGGGCTGTTGCGCCATTGGGGAGAGGGGAAAGTTAGGGTCTATATAGCCTTAAGTATGAAGGTGGTTACGAAAGGTGATGGTGCAACATTTGACTGATGAGACGATAAAGTTGTGATACCGAAGGTTTAATATTATATGACATATAATGGTACTATCACAATGCTAGCGCACATTACGTCGTGATTAGAAGTACTACTGTTGGATTTATTAGAACCGCATTCAACGGGTCACTGCGCTACAAGCCGGAAGGTTGCGGGTTCGATTCCCAGTGGTGTCACTGAAATTTTTCATTGACATAATCCTTTAGGTCGCACTATGGTCCTGGGGTCGACTCAGCCTCCAACAGAAATGAGTACCAGGAATATTTCCTGGGGGGTAAAGGCGACCGGTGCTTAGGGCTGACAACCTTACCTCTATGTGCCGATTGTCTAGAAATCTGGGAGCCTCAACCTCCTGGAACCCTAAGGTCCTGCCCAGGCCTTTAATGGGATTGCTTTACCTTGCATGTAAAGGATGTTCACCTTGATATTGCCTTGAAAAGGGGGCAGTAGAAGGGGGCTTCGATCTGCCACGTGTTGTTCAACACGTGGCATTTGTGTAACGCATGACACATTTCAAGATAAAATGTAATTAAATTTATTGTTTCTTCAAACACAAATATTGGGCCCATAATTTTTTTATTTGCAGCAAAAATTCTTTCTTCTTCCTATAATTCTTCTGATTTATTTATGTGAACTCACAAACTACTTGATGAGGATTTCAAAAAATAATCGCCATATATTTAATGACTTTTAAAAATGTATTACAAAACCACTCTATATTCCGATATGTCTCTGTGGCAGCCACCACCACCATCTGGGAAAGTTCACCTTTAAGTTGGAACACCGCCAATATAAATCACGGTTTTTCTTATGATGCATTCGCAGTAAAATCCACTCCATGCGAGTGCATAAGAAAATAGAAAGTGTTTTATAAAGCGATGCTCCAGTTTATAAGGTGAACTTTCTCTGATGATGGTGGCCGCCACCGAGATATATCGGAATATAAATTGGTTTTATAATAACTTTTTAAAAATTATTAAATACAGTCGAACCCGGTTACAACGACATCGGTTTATATGAAACCTCGTCTATAACGTCAGATATTCTGTGGTACCAATTAATTCCTCATTGTTAACCACAACATTAGACTACTCGGTTATAACAACACTCATTTATAACGACACAAAATATTCAGTCCCTTTCATCACGTTATAACCGAGTTGTTGCAAATTTTTAGAAAGTAACTTAATAATAAAATTCAAGATATAAATAAGAATTTGAAATTTACTTGATGAGGATTTGTAAACACGTGCCTACATTAATACTCTTGACACAGTGTCGCTTGGTAATGTTTACCACCCCTGAATTAAAAACTTGTTAATTGTACTGCGATAAATTATTTGCCGTGATAATAAAGCTACTTTGGGTCTGTATCGAATGTCAAGGTAATTAAATGAGCGGAGATTATGATTGGCATGAGGGAAAGTACGAAATATTATACAAAAGGAAAGTCCGTCTGTACGTCAGTCACTAACGCCACACTACGTGCCACGGAATTAAAGCAGAGGTCTAACCGCTTGAGCTCTGTGTTAGAATACAGGGATCAAAGGCGAAGCTATGAACAAGATATTGGTTTGCGGCATTCAGCGGCAAATAATGCTGCAGAGTTGGTTGGTCGTGTTTGTCGTAGTGCGATATCAATGGCAGGATTTCTCCGCCGCTCTCATACGTCTACGTGAGGCGTATTTGGGCATTAGGGAAATGTTTGAGAATTCCGGATTCCATTACATGACATCCATCATAGCGGGGACAGTGGAAATAAAGACCTCGCAGCGTAGAATATAAAATAAGTAATGGCATTTTGGGGTCAGGGTTATTAGCAAACATAAAGTCTCGTGATGTGGTTTACTAACAAGGCGGGAAATGTACGTATAACGTAACATTATTGCGCGTTCGCGTAACCATTGTTGCCGTGGATAAGCAATAAGTATTACATATGCTCAGTGTGTGTCTGTAGCCTTAGTTATCCAGCATGCAAAGCGCATGCGCCGTATTATATTGTCATCTGTGGCCTGTCTGGCTCTACCATATTTTTCCACATTATCTCATAAACGGCACGATTTTAGGAAAAAAGTTATTGAACATAAAATGTGTGTTTTGATTTTCTGTACAACTTTTGTCTGAAACATTTCTCATTCTGAGAAGAATTCAGCGAGATATTACCATAAATGTACATAGGTCTTCATGTAAAGTACCCGTTATTCTTGTCAGATTTTAATGAAACGTGAATTTTCTCGACAGATTTTCGAAAAATCATCAAATATCAGATATCATTAAAGTCCGTCCAGGGGGAGCCGAGTTGTTCCATGCGGACAGACGGACAGACATGAAGCTAATAGTCGCTTTTCGCAATTTTGTTGGGCGCCTAAAAAGAAGCATGCTTGGGAAGCATGGGGAGACAAACCCAAAAGATGTGCAGCCAGCAACATTCTACGTCATCACATAGGTGTCCCTGAAGATGCCAGTCTTTCAGTTATGTTCCGCCATAAGACCGATATACACCCTGTATAGTTATCGACATTTCGTACGATAGTAGAGTTTTTGTCTGAATAATAATAATAATAATAATAATAATAATAATTTGCACGTTCCAATGTCCGGCAAAGAAGTACAACTGTTCTGTTTGTTACTATCTGATCTGTGCTTATTTCCATTTGGTGTTCTAAACGCGCGCTAAGCGTTTAAATTAGTGACCCTCGCATCCTTCAAATAAAATAGACTGCTTGGTCTATCGAGCAGTGTTGCTGTGTGATCTGGAGATAAATTGTGCCCGGATGTAAACACAGCGATACCAACCAAAGCGTGCATTCTAGTGCCGTTGATTGCTACCGTCACGTGGTGCTGTCGTAACTGAGATCCGTATTTTTTACTGAATATCACCGAATTTTTCCACTCGTACTTCTGAAATGGTTAGGTATATTAAGTGCCTATTCCGGTGGTCGTGCGTTCTAAGGCGTAGGTCTGCGGCTGCTTGATTGCTCAGATTGCGGGTTCGAATCCCGCTGAGCGTATGGATGTTCGTGTCTAGTGTTTGTAACTTCAACTTCATTGTCCACAATTCTTGTACTGCTCGTCCCTAAGGAAGAAGACATTACGATCCAGCCTTTTCTTGTACTGTTTGACTCTGAGTATAAAAACATTGTGGTCCTTCGAAACGTCTGTAACTATTAGCCAGTCAACACGCCGAAACATTCCAGAAGATTTGAATCTTCAAGCATATTTTCTATTAAGTGTCCCTCATACTAAGATAGTCACTCAGCTCGCCTTTTACTTTAATATTATCGTCCCTTCTACATCTAGGTCTCCCAAATGATCTCTTTCCTGCAAATCTTTTCACTGAAACGTGGTTTGTATTTCTGATTGTTCTCAAAAAACGAACGTGACGTCACGCTCGCACCTTTTTTGGTGCACAGAACATCGTAGAAACCAACGTAGCAACATCAATTGCACCCTTACACCAAATGTATAACCAAGCCATTGGTCCTGAAAACTGAAACAAGAGTCTAATAATTGAATTATTTATACCAACAAATGCACTAAGACAGTTTTTTCACTGTTTTCTTTATTATTACGATGCCCCCAATACGCATTTCGGCAGTTATTCTGCCATCATCAGGGGGTATTTTAAGTGAGTTTTTTTACATAGACCAATTTTGGTTACGTCATAACAGTGAGACGGTATTTACCACATCGTATAAAATTTTACAAAATTTTACATTATATATTTTATAAATTTACACGACACACTTCATACACACTCTCGCAGGACGAGATCTCTTCATATCATAATAGGCAGAGACAGATGTCTGTATGCGTGCTACATAAAGAGTGTAAACAACTGGAGACTTCTGCCTGCAACATCTCACTTTAAAAAAAAAAATTTTACTTTACATTATTGTGATTTTATGATTGTTGCCCGTGTGCATTTTGGAAATTTAGTATTTTAATTATTTTAACCATTTTAATGAAGGCGACACAATGCCTACATACGCGTGCTGGCCTTATACAGCTTTGTCAGAATAACTCCATGTTTCGGCACCGAGGTGCCGAAACATGTAGGAGTTGTATACTTACTTTTGAATGTATTTTATTAAGTGCGTAATTTGGTTAATGTATTAATTATAGGAGTCGACCTCGGTGGACTAGTGGTTAGCGTGCTCGCCACTGGACCCAAGGTTCGCGGGTTCGATCCCGACCGAGGTAGCACAACTTCCTTCGGAGGGGAAGTAAAGCCGTCGGTCCCATGTCGTAGATTTACGGCATGTAAAAGAACCTTACGGGCATGAATAGAACTAGTAGTGCTCGTAAGCAAAATTCAGCGGCCATTTCTCACCCAAGTCTCCTGACTGATTGCCAGGTGGCTCTGGCAGTCATATCAGGATTGAGTCGAACAGCGCGGCCAGTGGGCTGGTCACTCACTGCCACAAATGCACAAGACCAAGTAACCTGGGAAAGAGGAGGCCCAAGCCCATATAGGGATGTCGAGCCATGGCTGTTATTATTAATTATAGGAATATGCACGGTATGCACAACATAATAAAGTCTACAATAACATTTCTCGTGTTAAGTTCAAAAGATGCACAAACGGGCGGAAGCAGACGATTCTTAAAAACGTCCAAAGAAGTAACTATGTGTGTTTGGAGCTATGATTCTACATATACGATCAGATTTCGGTGTCCTGGGTTTAAATACCGTGCAGTGTTGTGTATTTACGCCGACATTTCGAAAAATCTTGTTACCTCAGTCTTTATGATTGAACACGCCGGGTTTCAACCTGACGCTGAATGTTCCTCCGAAACGTCGGTGTAAAGCTACATAACTGCACTGTATCGAAACCCCTTATTCTACAATCTGAGCCGCTTCTACTTAAAAAATCCGAAAGCCGGCATTCGAAATATTAGCTTATTTCAAAATATTTCAATTGGTGAAGCAAACCTGGAGTGGAGGACGAATCCACAGATCTCGGAATGGATCAATTGCGATAGTTTGGCAGAGATGGAAGGAAATACTCAAATAAACACTATAATGACAGTATGAGTTCCCACAAGGGACGGTAACTATCTTTACCAGCCCTTAACCGCAAAGTCCCACCAGTGGAGCCTACGCTCAGCAGCACTGAACGCTGCCCAAATCTCCCACCTTATTTTGTAGAGCTGCATTTTAATATTATTATTCGTGATCTTGTAACTTACTAGATGTCATGCAGTCTCCAATGCTTCACTTCAAGTTTCAGCCCACAATTTTGCACAAATTTTATAATACGTGTTTTAACATGCCCGTCTACTCATCTCCTATAGTTTTCAAATTCACATTTACGTCTTTTTTTAACTGTAGTGTCAGATTAATCATGTAATGTACGATGTCCTTAATGTCTTATTACTTAACATTATACGCTCTCCAAGTATGAAAAGCGTATGTTACGGAAACCGATTATCATTATCAGAAAGATTAGCAGGAAGATATTTACATTACAAAAGAAAATCATCAGAATTATGGTTGGTGCACATCCTAGAACTTCATGCAGAAGTATATTTAAAAAAAACTAGATATTTTGCCAATATATATTTTCATTAATGAACTTCCTCGTTGATAATCAATAAAACTTTCAAACAAATTCATCAATACACAGTATAATACAAGCAATAAGCACCATCTTCATAGACCAATTGCCAACCTATCATGCTTTCAGAAAAGTACATTCTATTCTAGTATCAAGGGATCTTCAATAGCTTACCATGTAATATCAAAAATCTTAAGAATGAAAATGCACAATTTAAAGCAGCACTAAGAAGATACTTAAATGCACACTCCTTTTACTCTGTACATCAATTTCTTATGAGTACTGTTAACCTATAACACTGACGTCTAAGACTGCACATAGAATGTTTAAAGCATTTTGCAATGTACTTTTTGTATGATTTTGTATGTTATGACTTATTGCACATCCTCTTGTCTTGTGACAAAATTATGGATTCATGGAATGTATATATTTATGTATGTATATCATTTCTAATGTGTTGGTATTTTCTTTTAAATTCAAAACTTGCCTTTCTGTCGCTTCAATCGATAACTTTGAAGGAATTATCATTTCTTAATTTCGTTTGTCACAGCCTTATCTATTTCATTTACTGTGAGTAAGATCCAAATATTTACCTCATTCTTCTCATTGAATGTTTTAAAAGTATTCCTCATTACTTTCTTCGTTATTTATGATATTTGTACCCAAAAACAACAAGCCTAAAAATGTCATCCAATAATATAAGCTTAATAATAAATTATAAGAATTATTTTCAAGGTACAAAATTAAATAACGATTTAGAAACACACTTCCACAAAATGGCACATAATTATCTCAGTTTTACATAGTATTAATAATATTTTCCAACAGTTAAATATGTTCGTAATAAGAATTCAATTATCCCCTATAATAATTGTTTCCGCAACCAGAAATACATAGAACGAAACTGCTACTTTAATCCAAAATTGGCAATTTTTACAAACCTTCCGTGGCGTAACTAAATAAGGAATTCGTAAACTGCGACATATAACTTATTTTAAGAGTAGACTAAGAGGTGTTTACCTGCGCGAATTATGTGGCGCTGTAAGTTCCACGACTTCGCATTCCGTCAGTATCGTACAGCGCCACGCTTCACCTCGTCGTCGCGGAGACACTCACACGATCACCGCACCGCCAGAACTGCCTCGCTGCACGCTGCGTGGCCCACCGCGTACCTAAGTTCCACGCGCACCTCTACTGCTCATGTGTTGGTAGCACCACACTCCAAGGGCGCAAGGAAACAGAGCGGTGGAGGTACTGTTGATTGGTTAATCAGTCGGCAAGTTATTGAGTTTCTTTTACAGTCAGAATGTCCGTTTGACGGTCACTCTTCTCTTGTTCTGCTAAACAAGACTGTATCTGTTTGGAATCGCCACAGCTAAAGAAGTGTATTGTCCATGCTCTGAATTTTACATGGGAACACCCAAAAGGGAAAGGCCTGTCACAGTGCCGTTTTGTCCACCAAAATTCCCACTCACATGGGCATTCCAAAGCGATATGCCAGCGACTAGAGTCGTGTGTTCTGGCACTACCTTTTGCCAGTCAGATGTTAGGCGCGTTCGCAAAATTGCATAAACGTTCATCATGTCGTGTCCGCATGGAAGAAATCGCTCCACTGGACGGATTTTTATTAAATTTATATTTGAGGATTTTTCGAAAATCTGTCGTGAAAATTTAAGTTTATTAAAACTGACAAGAATAACGGTACTTTACACGAAGACCTATGTACATATATGATCATATCTCGATTAATTCTTCCTAGAATGAAAATGTTTCAGACAAAAGTTGTACATAAAATCAAAACACACATTTTATGTTCAATAACTTTTTCCAAAAATCGTGCCGTTTATGAGATAATGTGGAAAAATATGGTACAGCCAGACAGGCCACAGATGACAATATAATACGGCGCATGCGCTTTGCATGCTAGATAACTAAGGCTACAGACACACACTCAGAATATGAAATACTTATTGCTTTTGCACGGCAACAATGGTTACGTGAAAGCGCTACAATGTTAGGTTATACGAGGTCTGTCCAAAAAGTATCCGACCTTGGCCGGGAAAAAAAAGTTCTGTATCTGGGTGGTTACAATACCTAATCCCCTTCAAAGTAGGCCCCTTGTGACTTCACACAGTTAGCCCAGCGGTCCTTCCATCGCTGGAAGCAATTCTGGAAGGCTTGTTTTGGAATGGTGTGCAGCTGCGCCGTCGCGTTCTGTATGATGTCCTCGCGGCTGTCAAAACGGGAGCCTTTTAGAGGTGTCTTCAATCTCGGGAACAGCCAGAAATCACAAGGAGCCATGTCAGGAGAGTAGGGAGCCTGGCGAACCTGCGGAATGCCGTGCTTAGCCAGGAAACCCTGGATCGGGTGTGATGAATGAGCTGGGGCATTGTCATGATGCAGCTGCCAGTTGCGTGCGTCCCACAGCTCCGGTCTCTTGCGCCGAACTGCATCACGAAGATGACGGAGGACTTCTTGGTAGTACTCCTTATTAACAGTTTGGCCTAGTGGTGCGTACTCATGATGCACAACACCCCGGTAATCGAAGAAAACAGTCAGTATCACCTTCACATTGCTCCGAACGTGTCGTGCTTTTTTGGGCCTCGGGGATGTTGGATGCTTCCATTGTGACGACTGGACCTTGGTTTCCGGGTCATATCCGTACACCCACGACTTGTCACCAGTGATCACAGTCTTCAGGAACTCAGGATCCCTGTTGGCGCACTCCAGCATGTCCTGCGCGACCTCAAGGCGGAGTTGTTGCTGCTCCGGCGAAAGCAGCTTGAGCACAAATTTTGCCGCCACTCTTCGCATGCCCACATCCTCAGTTAAAATCGTGTTTGCGGAACCTCTGCTGATCCCAACCTCATCAGCAATTTCCCGGACGGTCAAACGACGGTCCTCCATGATCAATGTCCGCACTTTGTCAATGACATCAGCATTTCGGCTCGTTGACGGTCTCCCGGAACGCTGGTCACTGTCCGCCGACATGCGGCCATCTTTAAAGCGGTTGAACCACTCTTTAATTTGAGTGACCCCCGTTGCATCATCACCGAAAGCCTGCTGAATTTTGCGGATTGTTTCCGCTTGGGTATCCCCAAGTTTCTGACAAAACTTGATGCAGTATCACTGCTCCAAACATTCTGTCATCTTGAGCGAAACGAGAATGCGACGAACTCGTGTTACACCACTTCGCTATCTGGCAGCGACAGACGCATCCGGCGGTGTTGCGAGGCAGCAAAAAATCACGCATGCTCATGAAAGTCCCTTCTACCACTACGCTCAGTTTCCCCACCCTCTCGCCATTACTTACCGCGGGAAAAAATATAGTCGGATACTTTTTGGACAGCCCTCGTACATGTACTTCCTGCCTTGTTTGATTGTTATCTGTAAGTTGACCGGTCAGTCCATTAGTAAATGCTTAATTATTGATTCTTGGTCACTTCGCTGATTGGACAGCCAATGAACTAACGGCCAAGTCCATGTGTGATGCACTTTTGCCGGTGCATCGTTAGTAGATCAGTTATTTGACCGGTTAGTTAGTTTGTCAGTCAGCTGGGCAAGTTGTTATTGAGTTAGCTGGCTAGTCAGTTTCTCATTAAGCTGTTTGATTGTAAGGTTTTTTCAGTTAGTTTGTCAATCAGTCAGTGTTTATTTAGCTCATTCGTTGTTAGTTACCGACGTTTCGGGAAAACCTGTCGGTCCCATATTCAAGGGTCAAGCAGTCAAATACTGCTTGACCTTTAGAATGAGATCGACAGATTGTCTCGAAACGTCGGTGACTACCAGTCAACACTGTGTAACATCCCAGAAGAGCGAAGACCTCAGCTTATTTCGTAGTTCTGTTTTCACAGGGACTTGCAGGTGTTTGCTGGCTCTTGAACTGGCATGCTGTAAGCAACTGACAGTGCATGTAACTGGCATGCTGTAAGCAACTGACAGTGCATGTAACTGGCATGCTGTAAGCAACTGACAGTGCATGTAACTGGCATGCTGTAAGCAACTGACAGTGCCAGTAACTGGCATGCTGTAAGCAACTGACAGTGCATGTAACTGGCATGCTGTAAGCAACTGACAGTGCATGTAACTGGCATGCTGTAAGCAACAGACAGTGCATGTAACTGGCATGCTGTAAGCAACTGACAATGCATGTAACTGGCATGCTGTAAGCAACAGACAGTGCATGTAACTGGCATGCTGTAAGCAACTGACAGTGCATGTAACTGGCATGCTCTAAGCAACAGACAGTGCATGTAACTGGCATGCTGTAAGCAACAGACAGTGCATGTAACTGGCATGCTCTAAGCAACAGACAGTGCATGTAACTGGCATGCTGTAAGCAACAGACAGTGCCAGTAACTGGCATGCTGTAAGCAACAGACAGTGCCAATAACTGGCATGCTGTAAGCAACAGACAGTGCCAGTAACTGGCATGCTGTAAGCAACAGACAGTGCCAGTAACTGGCATGCTGTAAGCAACAGACAGTGCCAGTAACTGGCATGCTGTAAGCAACAGACAGTGCCAGTAACTGGCATGCTGTAAGCAACAGACAGTGCCAATAACTGGCATGCTGTAAGCAACAGACAGTGCATGTAACTGGCATGCTGTAAGCAACAGACAGTGCCAGTAACTGGCATGCCGTAAGCAACAGACAGTGCCAGTAACTGGCATGCTGTAAGCAACAGACAGTGCCAGTAACTGGCATGCTGTAAGCAACAGACAGTGCCAGTAACTGGCATGCTGTAAGCAACAGACAGTGCCAATAACTGGCATGCTGTAAGCAACAGACAGTGCCAATAACTGGCATGCTCTAAGCAACAGACAGTGCCAATAACTGGCATGCTGTAAGCAACAGACAGTGCCAGTAACTGGCATGCTGTAAGCAACAGACAGTGCCAATAACTGGCATGCTGTAAGCAACAGACAGTGCCAATAACTGGCATGCTGTAAGCAACAGACAGTGCCAGTAACTCGCCTCCCACGCCTTTTTGCAGTTTCTGTTACAACACGATTTTTTTCCCCGTAGTGCAACAGTAGGCCTATGCCTCCTCATTATCGAGGCTTCAAGATCACACAATTCAGACACACCACACTCGGTAGGACTCCTATGGACGAGTGATCAGCCCGACGCAGAGACCTCTACCTGACAACACACAACACTCACAAGAGACAGACATCCATGTCACCGGCGGGATTCGAACCCGCAATCCCAAGAATCAAGCGGCCGCAGACCCACGCCGTAGACCGCGCGGCCACTGGGATCGGTCACTACAACACAGTAGAGAAATATAAATCATCTCGACTACAAGCATAGAATGCCATTAGAGTGCCACATATTTTTCTAATTACAGTTGTCATAGGACATTTTCTTTCAATTACGTCGGCTTTCCTAATTTCCTGACACCAAACCCCAATTTCTAAAATTCACGGATACGATTTTCCAATTTTTAAGCTTCCTACTGCAAAACGTGTGGGTCTTTCCGAGAGGGTAAAATGGCCGGGACGTGCAGCTGAACGCTCACCTTCATCTACTACTAAATTTAAGAATGCGTGGAGTTATACCTCAATGCCACCACGTGGCTTAATGTTGTGCAGAGAATCAACTTTACCTCTAGCTTGGCAAACAGCTAGGTAATATAGGGTCTTTCTAGAGCATGGAGTCCATTTGGTATCAGTTTTCTCTAAATTTGGAGTATGCTGTGTACTTTAAGTGGGTAACTCTGATGTCTTCCGAGGGCTTTGAAACTTGAAGCAAACAATTGCTATGACTTGTGTGGACTCTAAGCGCAGCAAAGAGCTTTCAAGGAAATTCTAGAACTCGCAAGTTTTGCAGGCGGATCTCGAAGCCTAAGCAAAGGCATACTGTTGAAAGACTATTGCGTGCTGTAATCGACGCTACCCAGCAGAGGATACATAAATATCCCCGACTATATATGAATAAGAATTTCAATTACAGAGCAGCATGCCATTTCCTGTGCCGATTCCGGTGGTCGTTCGGTCTAAGGCGTAGGTCTGCGACCGCTTGATTGCTGGGATCGCGGGTTCGAATCCAGCCGAGGGCATAGATGTTGTGTGTTGTCAGATAGCGGCCTCTACGACGAGCTGATCACTCCTCCTGAGGAGTCCAGCTGACGATGTCTTCCGTGGCCCTTCCCGTTGGTACTACATTCTAACAATGGTAATGACTTACAGAACAATGAAATTGACCGGGAAGTTCTGTGATACCTTACGAGGAACTTCATGCTCTTTCGATTCGCAAGGCTCACAGACGATACAGGGGCTGGCAGCTTACAAGGCCCTGACAGAAGCTCTGCCCTGACTGCACTTGCTATTCACACGTTTGTGTTCACATTGCTGGAGAGTTGACAGCACGCAACCTTGCAACGCCGTGCCACTGATCTCGTACTACTGTGACACAAGAAATATATATAGGATTTTGGTGTGAAAAATGCAGCAGCCCACAGGGAATATCTAGGCTTAGACGGGAGAATAACATTAAAATGGACGTTAAATAAATATTAGTTAGTTAGTTAGTTAGTTAGTTAGTTAGTCTGTCAATCGGTCAGTAGGTCAGTCGCTCCCTTGCTCGCCCTGAATGCCTGTATCTTACTGACTGCCTGCCCTACCTTTCCATTTCATGTCTTGTTATGCCCTGCCTTTGCGTGTCATGCCTAGCCTTACCATGTCATGCCTTGTCATAGCCTTGCCTTACCATGTCATGCCTTTCCATGTCATGTCTTGCCTTATCATGTCATGCCTTTCCATGTCATGTCTTGCCTTACCATGTCATGCCCTGCCTTACCATTGCATGCCTTTCCCTGTCATACCTTGCCTTACCATGTCATGCCTTGTCTTACCATGTCATGCCTTACCATGTCATGCCTTACCATGTCATGCCTTTCCCTGTCATGCCTTGCCTTACCATGTCATGCCTTGTCTTACCATGTCATGCCTTACCATGTCATGCCTTTCCATGTCATGCCTTGCCTTACCATGTCATGCCTTGTCTTACCATGTCATGCCTTCCCATGTCATGCCTTGTCTTACCATGTCATTCCTTACCATGTCATGCCTTTCCATGTCATGCCTTGTTATGCCTTGCCTTACCATGTCATGCCTTACCATGTCATGCCTTACCATGTCATGCTTTTCCCTGTCATGCCTTGCCTTACCATGTCATGCCTTACCATGTCATGCCTTATCATGTCGTGCCTTACCATGTCATGCCTTCCCATGCAATGCCTTGTCTTACCATGTCATGCCTTACCATGTCATGCCTTACCATGTCATGCCTTGTCTTACCATGTCATGCCTTACCATGTCATGCCTTGTCTTACCATGTCATGCCTTACCATGTCATGCCTTCCCATGTCATGCCTTGCCTTACCATGTCATGCCTTACCATGTCATGCCTTTCCATGTCATGCCTTGCCTTACCATGTCATGCCTTTCCCTGTCATGCCTTGCCTTACCATGTCATGCCTTACCATGTCATGCCTTACCATGTCATGCCTTCCCATGTCATGCCTTCCCATGTCATGCCTTACCATGTCATGCCTTGTTATGCCTTGCCTTACCATGTCATGCCTTACCATGTCATGCCTTTCCATGTCATGCCTTGTTATGCCTTGCCTTACCATGTCATGCCTTACCATGTCATGCCTTGCCTTACAATGTCATGCCTTCCCATGTCATGCCTTGTCTTACCATGTCATGCCTTACCATGTCATGCCTTCCCATGTCATGCCTTGCCTTACCATGTCATGCCTTTCCATGTCATGCCTTGTTATGCCTTGCCTTACAATGTCATGCCTTTCCCTGTCATGCCTTGCCTTACCATGTCATGCCTTACCATGTCATGCCTTTCCCTGTCATGCCTTGCCTTACCATGTCATGCCATGTCATGCCTTGCCTTACCATGTCATGCCTTGTCATGCCTTGCCTTACCATGTCATGCCTTTCCCTGTCATGCCTTGCCTTACCATGTCATGCCTTGTCATGCTTGCCTTACCATGTCATGCCTTTCCCTGTCATGCCTTGCCTTACCATGTCATGCCTTACCATGTCATGCCTTACCATGTCATGCCTTACCATGTCATGCCTTACCATGTCATGCCTTTCCCTGTCATGCCTTGCCTTACCATGTCATGCCTTTCCCTGTCATGCCTTGCCTTACCATGTCATGCCTTGTCATGCCTTGCCTTACCTTGTCATGCCTTGCCTTACCATGTCATGCCTTGTTATGCCTTGCCTTACCATGTCATGCCTTTCCTTGTTTTGCCCGCCCGCTTTCCCGCTTGCTTGCTCCCTTCCTTGTTTTGACAACGTTGTATAGTTACCCCCACAGCATAATGCCGCCATACAAGGTCGCCATTTCAGAGTTAGGGACACTCTATGAGATGGTGCGAAATCTCTATGGGTTTTGCGTGACCCGGAACTTCCATCTATGACAAATTACGCGTACGTATGAGGCGTGTCGAGTAAGTAAGGTTCCATGGCTTTCATTTTGTTTTAATCTGTGTGTGTGTGTGTGTGTGTGTGTGTGTGTGTGTGTGTGTGTGTGTGTCAAGAGAGAGCATTTGTAGTACGGGTAACATGCAACAGATGGAGCAGGAGTCGATCAGGTAAGCTGACTTGCAAATGCAACGACACTGAACAGTTGGTCCCGCGAAGAAGCTCTTGCTGTTTTTCAGTCTTTGTGGGCCAAACGTGTTTCCTGCGTCAACATTTCCTGCCACTTGCCAAGGTTTGCGTGGTATGGCGATGGAATATATAGAGATCAGACTGTCAGCAGATGATGCAGAGAGTTCGCAAATGGTAGAAGGGTCATCCTTTATGATCAGGATGATGATGATGATAGCACCGGTCGGCCCAGCACACTGAAAACAGGACGAATGTAGGAACTGATTTTGGAAAACCGCCGAACCTTCACGTCGGGGGGGGGGGGGGGGGGGGGGGGGTCGCCGATACCAGAAAAATGAGGAAGTAGAAACTGTTGTTTGTGAATGGTTGTGAATAAAAGTGCCCGATTTATACCGCGATGGAAATGTCAGGCTCCTGCCAAGATGGGTCAAGTTCATGAGGGTGCTCGGCGATTTTGCTGAAAAATACCGATATTTATTTACATGACTCAGCTGCATTTCACATTGTAATGGCTTCCCGTTTAACTTTTATTTACATGATAAACATCCTTCGTATATATATATATATATATATATGTGTGTGCTTGCAGGCTGTGAGCAGTAGCCTATCATGCGAAGTTGTGCCAGCTGATGCAGTCGTAGTACTGACATCTACAGCTGGCGATGTCTTCCACGATATGACATATTCGAAGACAATCAGAAACGGTAAATTTGGGGGTCATTTCGTATTCCTAGCTCGAGGACAAATTTACTTACGCATGCAAATCTTGGGCTGTCATATTTACAAGTATCTTCAAAGACCAACAGATATATGACGAATTATAAAGTATGATATGTTTGATGCCGCAGTGAGGAACCTTAACCGGAAATGCTGCGTTCTTCACCAACCAGAACATGAAGAACATGACCTATTATCCAATCCTTGACCTTCAAGTTATCAAAAACAGTGGCACAAACGAAATTCGCAGTTTGGATAAGAGTATTCTCAGTCACAGTTTAAAAGGGATTCACAATCGACGGCTTAACTTTTACAAACTTGTATATTAAAATATTGGTGTTACTTTAACTGCATATTGCAATAAGTAATTTATGTTGTAATAAATAATATTAACCTTCATTGGCCAAACGGGACGCTCACGTCACGTTAAATTATAACACTTTATTTATGGAAGAGAAAACGTTGTCCCACTCAGGTGCAGGGATGGGCATTTAAAATCAAAGTAACTCCGGCCGTCAGCAGCAACATGTGGATTTAAAGGCCGGAAGATAAAGGTTAAATACCTTTCATGAACTAAGAAATATATTTTTCGTAACTTCATATATGGTATACATATTTTTTTATGTAACATTTAAAGCCCCCAAGTAATAATTTCACAAGGTGATATTCTACAAATATCCACATTCCAAATATCTTATAGTGGTTCTATGTCTTTCATGAATAATTATAGATTTTTCATGCTGGTATCCATCTAAAGTCCGGACATATTAGTTGCAATTAGTATAGCTATATTTCCGAATCCGTAAGTAAATACATCTGCCAGACATTCGGTTTTCAACAAAGTTCGTTCACAAAACTTTGCTTATTTTAATCCTCCATTCTTTACCCCATCTTTTTCAGTCCAATTTTTTTTTTTTTTAATACACAAAGCGAAAGTCCTCGTCACATTTCACGAATAAAGTTTGCTGAATACTTTCGACAGAACTGACAAGTGGCTTAAAAATTCCGACCCTACTTTTATTTGCACTGAAGAACTTCCAGGAAAAGCCAAGCGCTGAAAGCGTAAAGATGCCTCTCTAGAGACATCTTCAGTCATTAATAGCAAGTAGCCAACATGGTGGCGTCAACGTGTGAATTTCGTGTTCGGACCATTTATTCTAGAATGACAAATACTGATATTCATAGGCGTAACTTGGGTAATAAAACTGGGGGGGGGGGGGATCTACCATGAGTATTAGGAACTCAGATGACTCTGTTCTGCGTCCCGTAAAAGGCAGGTTTTTTCAATTTTTTTCTGTCTGTACACCACCCAAATAACCCTAGTTTTTATTTGCTCCGCTTCAACTGAGTAGCCAAAAAAACCAATTCTTAGGTAGAAACAATATTGGAGGGGTATTTGCCCCCCTTGCATCCCCCAAGTTACGCCTATACTGGTATTGTTGTGTGTATATATATATATAAACAAAATTATAACAATAAATATATACGAGGTCTGTCCAAAAAGTATCCGACCTTGGGCCGGGAAAAAAAAGTTCTGTATCTGGGTGGTTACAATACCTAATCCCCTTCAAAGTAGGCCCCTTGTGACTTCACACAGTTAGCCCAGCGGTCCTTCCATCGCTGGAAGCAATTCTGGAAGGCTTGTTTTGGAATGGTGTGCAGCTGCGCCGTCGCGTTCTGTATGATGTCCTCGCGGCTGTCAAAACGGGAGCCTTTTAGAGGTGTCTTCAATCTCGGGAACAGCCAGAAATCACAAGGAGCCATGTCAGGAGAGTAGGGAGCCTGGCGAACCTGCGGAATGCCGTGCTTAGCCAGGAAACCCTGGATCGGGTGTGATGAATGAGCTGGGGCATTGTCATGATGCAGCTGCCAGTTGCGTGCGTCCCACAGCTCCGGTCTCTTGCGCCGAACTGCATCACGAAGATGACGGAGGACTTCTTGGTAGTACTCCTTATTAACAGTTTGGCCTAGTGGTGCGTACTCATGATGCACAACACCCCGGTAATCGAAGAAAACAGTCAGTATCACCTTCACATTGCTCCGAACGTGTCGTGCTTTTTTGGGCCTCGGGGATGTTGGATGCTTCCATTGTGACGACTGGACCTTGGTTTCCGGGTCATATCCGTACACCCACGACTCGTCACCAGTGATCACAGTCTTCAGGAACTCAGGATCCCTGTTGGCGCACTCCAGCATGTCCTGCGCGACCTCAAGGCGGAGTTGTTGCTGCTCCGGCGAAAGCAGCTTGGGCACAAATTTTGCCGCCACTCTTCGCATGCCCACATCCTCAGTTAAAATCGTGTTTGCGGAACCTCTGCTGATCCCAACCTCATCAGCAATTTCCCGGACGGTCAAACGACGGTCCTCCATGATCAATGTCCGCACTTTGTCAATGACATCAGCATTTCGGCTCGTTGACGGTCTCCCGGAACGCTGGTCACTGTCCGCCGACATGCGGCCATCTTTAAAGCGGTTGAACCACTCTTTAATTTGAGTGACCCCCATTGCATCATCACCGAAAGCCTGCTGAATTTTGCGGATTGTTTCCGCTTGGGTATCCCCAAGTTTCTGACAAAACTTGATGCAGTATCACTGCTCCAAACATTCTGTCATCTTGAGCGAAACGAGAATGCGACGAACACGTGTTACACCACTTCGCTATCTGGCAGCGACAGACGCATCCGGCGGTGTTGCGAGGCAGCAAAAAATCACGCATGCGCATGAAAGTCCCTTCTACCACTACGCTCAGTTTCCCCACCCTTTCGCCATTACTTACCGCGGGAAAAAATATAGTCGGATACTTTTTGGACAGCCCTCGTATACTGGTAAGGAAGAAACGGTGCTACAAGCCATGATTGACAGGCTAACTGAAATTGGAAGATGCTATTGAATGGAAATGAATGTGAAAAAAACTAAGGTGATGAGAATCTCAAGGCAACCATGTCCAGTACAGATAATGATAGATGAAAAACTGGATAATTTGGAATATTTAAACTATTTTAGTAGCAATATAATGAGGCAAGATGTACACGTGAAATTAAATCCAGGATTACCTTGGCCAAACAAATATTCAACACAAAGAAGGACCTTTTCTCCAGCAAATTGGACTTAATTTAAGGAAGAAACTAGTAAAGTGCTACATTTGTAGCATAGCTTTGTATGGTGCTGAAACGGAAAGTAGATCAGAAATACCTGGAAAGTTTTGAAATGTGGTGCTGGAGAAGATCAGTTGGACCGATCGTCTGAGAAATGAAGAAGTATTACACAGAGTCAAGGAGGAGAGGAATATCGTACATACAATAAAAAGAAGAAAGGCTAACTGGATTGGTCACATCTTGCGTAGGAAACTGCTTTCTGAAACACGTTATTTAACGAGAGATAGAGAGAAGAAATGACGGGAAGACGAGGAATAAGACGTAAGCAGCTACTGGATGACCTTAAAGAGAAGAGATGATACTGAAAACTGAAAGAGGAAGCACTAGATCGCACTTTGAGGAGAACTCGCTTTGGAAGAGGCTATGGGTCTGTTGTAAGACAGAATACTGAATTATGTAATTAAGATTAATGAATTAATATGAATATATATTTGTTGTGTTTTATAATACAAACCTCGCACTGTCTCTACACAGGCGGTGATGCCCCAGTTGTGGATAACAAAAAAGTATTCAAGTGGTGTACGGATCTTCTAAATGCTCTCTGCATGATTGTGCCTACCGCACTGGCCATACCTTGATCATTTAGTGCGCACGAACGTATATTTTTCGAAAGCTAATCACGTTACAAAGTCACGGCGAACAGATTCACATTTTCTTACTACAACACTAAATTTCAACGAACTCCGTTCAGTAATTCCCGAGACATAAATATGTTCATTAACAAATCTCCCAATTAAGCCTCCATTTCATGCTTTCGTTCGCACAACGCATAGCAACGTACCTCTTATTCGTTCCCAATAATTGGCACCTTTTTAGTTGCTTGCGATTTTTCCTGTTGGCGACACTGTTTAATATCACAGGGAATATCGTTGAATGTCATCAATGATCGTTGACCCAGCAGTGCAGTGCACGCTGTTGTTTGAGAAGTATCTGCATTTTGTTCTCATTTTCTAGTAAGTCTTGACGTTCATTAAAAAGGTCGTTCTGATAACGAAGTAAGCGCTCAAGTGGAACAGACAGACTGGGAATGTTGTTATTAAATATCGATAACACATCAATTAAGAAGTATCGGCCGAAGACCGAAAATATTTTCTAAAATAAATATTGAATTTCAAATTGATGTAGTTTTTCAGTTCAAAATGTTACAAATCCAGAGATAAGGGGGACAATGAAAGCCCACATTGGCCTTGGCCTCTCATAATAAACACAAGCGTCTATAAACCGCAGCATCAGATGTCAGTGCAATATGGATGTAATCAAAGTTCCTCATTCTGACACGCACGGATGGGGGAGTTGTTTACGAACAAGGCGATCGAAGTAACGACACCGGGGGAAGTAGTGCCTAAGGTGAAGTATAGGTGGCAGGACGTCTAGACATACAAAAGAAAGGAGCCTCTGCTCTTCCTCGATTTCTCCTCAGACTATCTCATATCTGATCTTGCTTTTCATGCGTGACAGTATAAAACCTGTGCAACCTCCCAATTAGTTTTTTTTTTTTGTAAAGTGTGAGGATGTGGTAAGACACAAGACATTGTTTCCCTGACTAACCAAAATATGTCTGGCTACCTGATTTTCAAAAATTTTAGGATCCCTGACATAATACAGTAGTGGCTTTACAAGAAAACAACGTGGTTTAATCACCTCTTTAATGTACAACACCTTCCTGCCTGTACAATATGATGTTCTGATGTTATTAAGCTTACATATAAATCTTACTCGATGTTTAAATATCTTGTAACATCAAGATTATGAGGAAGCACAACTTTTCTTAATATGGCCACCTTATCTGATTGAAAATGTCATGATGGCACATCATAAATACTTTTAGTTGCCCTTTTTCAAAAATGTATAAAATTGATAAAAAATAATATACTCTAGTATAGGACCATTTAGATTATGTAAGATATTAATCTTTAACAGTTAAATCTTCTTAAACTCTTAAACCTACATGTGAAAAAAGGCCATAAGCTTCAACAGTTCTGTGTTTCTGCATATGGCTTTGCACAAACAAGACTCGTGCCTGACACAAAAACTGTTGGTTGTCAGCTGTAAAATTATGATACGAGTAGACAGTACACAATGTGTAAAATGTAAAGAATGGAATTTCTATTGATATTTTCCACGTAACAAATTAAGAATAATCTGCATTATTACCATACAAAACTATCTAATTCTAGCTTTATACAATTCCATTCAATTAAAATTTATAAAATTATATCCGTGTTTTGGCATATAGCATCTACTGAAATGTACATTTCCCATAAACTAATCTAATTCTGCAATGCTCACAATGCAAAACATTAAACGTTTATGAGTAATATCAGCAGCATTTACAAGAACATTTTCCATTGTCATAAAAATACTCGAGACGACACACTACGTTTCGGAAGCAGACTGCTTCCTTCTTCAGACGAAACCACTAATCCTAAAACACATTTCACAAAAACTGTAACACACACACAACATAATTTTGTTTTAGGGTTAGTAGTTTCACCTGAAGAAGGAAGCAGTTTGCTTCCGAAACGCGGTGTGTTGTTGCGAGTATTTTTGTGACGATGGAAAAAGTTCTTGTAAATGCTGCTGATATTACTCATGTACAACCATTCTAAAAAATGTATACATTACACTTAAACATTTAGTTGAGAAAGAGCATCATAAAGGATATGTAACCATACAGAGAATTCTGAGAAAAAATGTCATCCAAGTTCAAAATCACACTTCAAAATTCCACAAAATAGAAAACAGATACAGACACTGTAGAACAAAAATATGCATCGTAAAATGTAATAGTAATGTAATAGTTCTGGCGCGTTTGCTCTATTACGGCCTGTAGGTTTTCAATTTGTGAATGCTAATCAACGTTGCGCCCGTACACAGAGCAAAAGTTGATTTCACACAAGACACCGTTACATGGGCTCAACTATTCACCATTCACGGTGACTTGGTAAAACTGGCGAAGAATCAAAAGTACCTGTGTACTGAATATGTGAACAACATACAAGCTTCACCCTTCGTTCTTATTACACACACTAAAAGAAAAATATGTTTTTCTCACATGGCGGGATGGTAGGTGTATGTCTGTAACCACTGTGAATTATTCCACATGTAAGTTTGAAAATGTACACACAGCATTCCTTCTTGTTAATTATCTTGCGAACTGTTACAACTTACAACAAAGATGCACAGTCTACAATTTTTGTTCAAAACATTTTTCATACCAGTAAATATTTAGCAAGTTATGCTGGAGACGCAGAAATACAAAAAAAGTGTGATTATTAAATAACAAGACTTTGAGACAGTTCCTGACCTTGACTGTTCATCACAAAAGTAACTATACATGTATAGTTACGACTGAACCTACCGCCAGTTGCGTGCTTAAACGCACTCTATGAAGTTGACAGAGTGTCAAGTAATAACATTTTTATGGATGATTTTGTAACTTGGTGCAACCGTGCTTGACAAAAAAATTGAGCAGAAAACATCAATGTAAAATTTCTTGTGAAACTGAAGAAAACCACCACAGAAACCTTCAATTTGTTATGTCAGGTATATGGAGAATACGCCGTATCAACATCTACTATATTTGAATGGCATAAGAATTTTCCAGATGGAAGAGAGAATGTGGAGAACAAATTACCCGCTCATCTGGTAGCACAAACCTAATGAAACTGTGGATGGTAAGGACTCTTGTGAGGACAGATAGTCATTTAGGCATTAGAATGACAGGAATGTAGGTAAATATGAACACAGAAATGGTGACACAAATACTAACAAATAAATTTGAACATCAAACAGTGCAAGTGGAAATGGTCCCAAAGAATCTGAGTGAAGATCAAAAACTTGGAAGAAAAGTAAGCCTGTTCTAAAATTCTGGAGAAAAATGAAGAAGATGCAAATATTTTGAACACTGTGGTCACATGTGATGAAACTCAGCTTTTTCAGTATGACCCAGGAACAAAGGATCAGCCCATGCAAAGGAAAACTCCTGGATCTCCGAGACCAAAGAAAGTTTGAATGCCAAAATCAGAAATTAAAACCATGACGCTGGTTTTCTTCAATGTCAGGGGAAGCATCATGGTTGAATATCTACCATCAAATCAGACAGTAAACCAGCAATTTTACAGTCAAGTTTCAACCTAATTACAAGAATGGGTTCAAAAAACAAAGACCAGATTTGTGGACTTGTGGTTGGCCTTTGCACCAAGACAATACACCACTGCACAAAGTGATATCAGTCTGCTACTTCTTAGCTGAAGAATAAATACGAATGCTTGAACGTGTTCCTCAGTCACCAGATCTTGTTCCATGCAAATTTTTTTCTTTTCCCAGAATTGCAAATGTTCACTCAAACGAGACCATTTTGAGTCAACTGAAGACATCCAAATGAAAACAACAGATTTACTTAAAGCACTATAACAAAGTTAATTCAAGGGAAGGGGTTGGAAGGCTGGAAGGAGCGTGTGGCTTCACACAAAAATTTCTTTGAATGTAATAACAAGTAGATAAAATAATTTCATTAATAGGGTACTGTTTGAAAAGTAGTCTCATAATTTAATAGACACACCTTGCATGTCACATAATTCTGTTACTTTTCTCAAACCTTGTAAAATTCACAAATATTAAATTTTATCAAAATCATTCCGTTGGTTCTCTAGTTGCTACCTGCCTACAGGTAACAGCACAATTTTAATAGGCACGCTACAGGGATGAAAGAATTAGAAAATGCGACTGAAGCTGTCACACTGTATGTCACTAAGTCCTTAGAATTACAGTACAAGGTTTGTGGTGAAAGTGATGATAATTATTGTAGCTGTGATTACAGAGGATCAGACATAAATTTACATAAACATCAATAAATTTTATAAGCAGTGATATTAAAGTCTAATAGGAATTGTAAATCTTTTGGTATGACTCTTGGAGGAGTACAGTTTCACGCCAAGTAGAGTTTTGGCACTTAATGATGCAGAATGACACCAGATATCTAAAGCTAAAGGTGGATTTTTCATGTAGAGATTTGGTTCAAACTTCCCACTGATCCCACAAATATGAATATTAAGATGATTCCTGATATCAATGCGCTGGCCGCTATTAGATACGACACAGTATTAATGTGGCGACTTTCGGATTTTTAGTAACAGTACTCAGTTTTCTAAACTTGATCCTTCTATTAACCCTGAGAATCACCAGTTGAGGGGGCAGCTCCTCTTTTTTGCAGGAAGGGGATGCACATGATCATTGGTGTATACAGCAGTATATGAATGGACCCATTTTTTCATGATTTAATGACTCAAAACCTCATACCTCCATTAGCCATCCGTGTTACTATGTCATACTGCTGAAGGTCTGGATTATTGGGCTAGAGCTTGATAGGAAAGTTACAAGTGAAAAGACTAAGATGAACATAACTTGCGTTACTAATTAAAATATCTGTCTTGTTGTATTCATATTGTGCTCTGTCCAATATGTCTCTCATCTTTCCTATGATTAATATGATATTTATTTATCTCGCTAATAAAAACATTTTTTGCATGTATATTGTCAAAACATGAGTACTATTTCTAAATGCATTACATTACAATGCATATTTAAAATAAATGCTATAAAAATATTTGCTTCTTTGGGCAGATCTATTCTCTTCCTGTTTAAATTATCTATCACAAAATCAAATTCTGATATACAAGCATGTATACATACATACATACACACACACAAACATATGCACGCATGCACACACACACACACACACACTTTAAGAATACCATATTTCTTTTTTAAGTAAAATAGAACATTAAAATTTCGTCTGAAAACACTTAACAAAATGACTTTCTAGGGCCATGAAAAGCCCATTCTCACACACTACTAGGCGGGAGAGAAATTCCACAAATTAAGGTAAAGTGAAGTATTTGGAGAGAGAGAATTTTAAAAAAGAAATGAGTCAAATACAACTGTCTCCATTTGACTTCAATTGTTTGGACACAAAAGGCTGGAAGCCCACACAATTTTTAACAGCTGTATAAAAGTTTTGGGTTTCTATGACATGCAATACATGTGTTTTCCGACGTTTCGGAGGAACATACTGCCTCCACCTTCAGGGTGACTGAATCTGGTTCCGATGCATGCTGCAACCAGGATAGTCAGTGAACTGGATACACTCCAGTCCACCTTCCATAACAACGATACAGCCCGAAAGAAATCTAACTCATTACATATCTGCCACAGCAGATCATGCCACCAAGAGGCAACCACATGACAACGGCCTAGCTGCCCTTCATCTCAAAACACTTTCAGCTGTTATCAACAGGGTGCAATCAAGATACAACATCAAGATCGTTAGCCTACCACCCAGGAAAATCTCCTGACTGCTGTGTCCTGTCAAAGATAACCTGGCCCTAAAATCTCCAAGTATATATAGCATCCCTTGCAAGAGCCACAAATGTATATTAGATAAACCGGTAGTTCCATTGAGACCAGGATCGAGGAACACCACTGCCAAATCCGACTACAACAACCGGAGAAGTCAGCAGTGGCAGAACACAACACTGACCTCAGCCGCAGGATCTTGCACAATAACAGAAGAATCCTCGCCAGAAAATCTAGGCATATGGCCCGGCTCATTAGGAAAACAGTAGAGGTCAAACTGCAACCCAACAACATAAACTCGGTAGTGGTTTTTCCCTATGCAGATTTTGGAAACCCTTAAGACACTCCCCTTTAAAAGAAAGAAAAAAAAAACAAACAAACAAGCAAGCAAGCAGCAGCAGCAGGCAGATTCCTAGGACAAAACAGTCTCACTCTAACATCAGTCATCCACAACATCGGCCACCCTGAAAAGGGCCAAAGGGCCTTTCACAAGCTCACCACTCACATCCGTCCACCTGCACATTCCATACTGGTGACACTTAAAAGGGCCATTCTTGAAACTCTCTCCCATTGGCTCATACTAACCCTATCCTTCTCCCCCTCCCATAGCTCTGATTGGCCAGATTTCCTCCAACATCCCATATAACCGATACACTCCTTTCCCACCCAACCACTTCAGCATCCACCTGAACCACATTGTCACCCTGAAGATGCAGGCAGTACATACTTCAAAAATGTTGGAAAACACATCTACCACATAGTGCAGAAACACAAAAGGGGGCCAAATTATCAACAATCGCCATAAAAACCAGAAAACTTACAGCTTTATAATTGAAAATGGAGAAACTATTTGGGCAGCTGAGATATTGAAGAGTTGTTCAAGTAACAGAGGATGTGATGTGACAAAGAAGAAACAGGAATTATATTTTAAATTTCAAACTGTAACGAGTATAGTAACACTGACATCACCTGAGGAAGAAGAAGGGCACTGTACAGTTACATGCAACACACAACCTCTTCGTCTTAGACTGAATTAGAGACAAACATAAATAGCCAAATAACTGCTTGTGGCACAGTCACAACCTGACAGCAGTCAGCTGCATGACCATCAACCAAGAAAACTGTCAGTCAGTTTGTATTACATATGGATAACTACAAGCTACAGTTGCTTCTATAAATCTCTCAACTCACAACAACTAAATTGTTATAGTTACAATTTACATTATTCAAACATGAAGCACATGAATGTTAATCCTGTTTTTGGGTGTTGGTACCATGTGTACGAAGGCCGTGCTGCTCATGTTTTGGAGGTACATGCTCCATTTTTTGGGATCAAAGTGTGTCCAGAATGTTCTGTCATATATAGCAAGTGTGGTCCTCCTGACTGATGGAAGTGGCATAAGGCTAGCGCTGAATCCCAGCCAATGGGACTGGTATACTGTGTGAATTGATAGAAAAGTCCATCGTGAAGTACCAGTCCTATTGGCTCAACCAAGCACTAGCTCCACCCTCTTCCATGAGTCTGTGAGGATGACATCTATCCATATGATACCACATTCTCATCCTACCTGAAGATGGGGGCATCATGTTCCTCTGAAAATACTGGATAAACATTAACAAACAAGTCACTGCGATGCTTAATATCTGCTCACAGTGTGTTCAGAATGACCGACAACCCACAACTACTGAATGACAGAAAACATCCTGAATGATAAAGTTTCTGTAAGTGAAATTTTGGTGAACTCAGATATAAACAAGCTGAATGATTCCGCATTACCTACAGCCAGGAAGCCTGCAAGTTCTGTTTATGAATATTAGCAATTCAAAGCCCGAGCAACTTTGTTCAAGAAATATTCTTCTTGTTGACATCTTACTGAACATTTCATCCTCTATGAACAATCTTTACTTTCTTATCTGTTAAGATTTTTAAGATCATCTGCTGCCTACATAAAAAGTACTCTTTCAACTCAGTCTTTTAAATGCCTGTTTGATTATACAAATTCAAGACCTACATGCCCTATCTAGATAAAAACAAAATTTAACATGAGATAAAAGTAACTGTGTTACTGTAAGATAAAATACTGACTATTAAAAACTGTATACACAGTATACTTTATACTATATACTTGACTATCTTCAAAAAGTGTCCATATTTTCTTCATACAGCTGAGAACGAGAACGCACAGGCGAGTATGGTCCTGCAATTTTGTGCCAGGCCTGCAGTGGAGAGGAAAGTTGTACATTTCTTTGGCATTGTGCTGAAGCTGCATCTGGAGATTGCAAAGTTCTTGTTTGTTCTTTGGGCCTTGAGTAAAGCGGGCTGGGCCACCTGAAAGTTACAAGACAAGTAACAACAAGTAACAAGACAAGTTCTTTATTTATTCAACCTCCACTAATATTTGGAAATTCTGTCTACATCCACCTGTGTTTGTAAGTCAGCTCCACAAACAACTGATCTTGGATCTTGTACGATGAACTGATGGCTTGCCTGACTTCAGAACTGAGAACTGAGGAACAAAGAGGTGCAGACTTTTATGAGTTTGTTATGAGATAGAGTTTGAAGTTCTAAGAATCATGTCTTTTGTAGCTGCTTGTCATTACATGTAAAAAAAATACTACTCTAACACGAATAATTTTAACTCAATCCACTGTATGTACAATGCAAACCTAAGACCATCCCCTGAAATCAGAAATGTAAACAAATTTGGAAATGTATGCTTAGAGGAAATAGTGTGTTTGGTTATTGGTATCTGTACCGGTCATGCTGCTTTCACTATAGATTAGTTAGAGGCCTCTAGTAGTACAGATACCAATAACCAAATACATCTAACGGCTTTTTAAGAATTTTATACAGGAAATAGTGTGGTTCACTCCCCTACAAATCTAATGCTCGAAACAGTTTGTGGTTTATTCACGTCACAGCAACAGCACTACAATCAAGCATGATAGGAACTACATGTCAAATGTAGCACTGCTGCTAGGATACCAAAACAAAACCACCCACAACACACATACAATGCACATGCATAGAGCAGGGATGTGAATGTCCATTCACACATCAATGCACGTGTACATTATACGCCAATTTCTTACTTGAAATTCCTTCTAAATTAAGATGCTTCAGCTGCATTGTTATTTGCATTGTCATGCTCTTCATACAGCATGTAGCTGTCGTTGGCAAAAACTACTTTATTTTCTTTGTTTAAATACACATCCCTTATGAAAAGCTGTAAGAGTGCTTTACTTACAGAAAGCATAACAGTACTTGAGAGGGCAGAAGTGGAACAAGAAACAGCAGAATAAACTCAGACAAGACAAAATGCCAGGGTATTTTAAGCTTTACATTTTCAGATGGAGCTCAGATAGCTCAGTTGGTAAAGACAGTAAGCTGCAGACCGGATCATCACATGAATGAGTGTTTGATTCCTGGCAGACGCAAGACATTTCTCTTTTTCCCCAAGGTATCCCAGACTTGCTGTGGGGCCCACCTAGCATGCTATTAAATGGCTGTCAGCACCTCTTTCCCCTGGAGTGAAGCAACTGGAATGTGAAACTGACCACTCACCTCCGTCCAGTGCTGAGGTTATGAATAAGTGGCGCTATACCACCACTCCTGCTTGCCTTCACACCTTTATACTTTTAGATACAAGATGGCATGACCAAAGCTTGTAAGTGAATAACAAAAAAGCATTCGCAGAATGTAAACAATTCTTAAGTTCTGCACAAACGTACTTACGTGGCTCTCTCATGTGCCGAGCGTAACAATACCATGTGTCGCCATCTGTAAATATTAGGATATTGTGTTGGTTCTATATTTGAGCCATCCAATGCCTGCATCACTGTTACATCAAGCCTGGATGGCGAGTCACTGGAGGGGAAAAAAAAAGTTACAATTCAACAGGACTTCTTTCTGCTGGCATGCAATGGCAAATTTTGTCACAACACAGTAAAAAAAACATACAAAACATCTTAATTTAAGATGACATAAAAAATGAGCTTGAAATGAAACTAAACATTTCATTTTAAATTTACACCAATTACCTTGTGTTATCTTTGTACACTGCACAATTAATATGTTTTTGATAATCTAAAGGTATGTTACTTGCAAATAAAAAATGTGAAATTAAAAAAAGTATCATTCCCTCTTGCTTCAGTCATATTTTAATATACAGGGCATACACAAAAGAATGGTGCGGTTTTAATAGTGAACACTATTAAAACCGCACCATTCTTTTGTGTATACCCTGTATTATCTACCTTTCAAACGACCAGATTGGTATTTAACTTTCAGAGCATGAACTTAACATTGTATTTACCATGCATTTTTTCAATTAAGATATATTTATTAAACACCAACTAATGCACATAAACTTTATTCACAATAGTTTATTCTTAAAATTCCCCTATACGTATTTCAGTGGTTTAAACCATCATCTTCAGGGGTCGTAGAGATTATTTAGCATAGACCATACAGTTATTACGTATGTGGTTACATCCGTATATGTAGAATATGAGTGGGCTGATATTGTCCACTTCTTACAGTATTGTAAAATAAGTTATTATAAAAGGAGTAAAATGTTGCTAAAATGATTACATAGCTTGTACAGTGAAACCTCTATCCATCGTTTTTCAGGGGACCGGAAAATTTGAACGATACATACGGGAAATGATAGTACCGGGAAACCATTAAAAATTATAGATAAGAACAATTTAATGATAATTATTACTTCTTGCTGAGAAAATCTTTCATTGACGTTTGTTTTGAGCCAACTTTACTCCTCCTCAATTCAAAGTACGATTTTTCAAGGCCTAGAACACTTTCACGACCACTGTCACTCGTGCTGTGCGCATAAAAGAAAGATCTTACTTCCATCAGCGCTTCATGCGTCTCAGCAAAGCTTGCCGGCTTCTTCTTCTCCTTCTTCCCGCTCCACACTCCTGGACGTCACGAGGCTCACGCACAGCTCCTGCACTGCTTCTACACCACAGGTTGCCACGTGACTGTCCACAGAAATGTAGTCCTCGAATTTATCTTTGTTCACGCCACTGAACTTTTCCCAGTCTTGGCGGAAATCGTCGTCATCGTTGGTCAATACGACAGTCACTATCGCCTGAAGATTGTCCCTGCACGTAACCAGCTTTCCGAAAACAATTTTCGATTGTCTGCTGGGTTACTTCTTGCAAGGCTGCCACAGTGTAGTGCAAAGCTTCCAGCACGTTTATCTTCTTTTTCGTATCTTTGCCTGCATCCATTAAGCAAACAGCTGTTTGCACGAGGCGTTTTCTATAAAGCTGCTTATAACAGTTTATTACCCCTAAATCAAGGGGCTGGAGCACACTTGTACAATTTGCCGGTACCGTATGACTTTTACATTTCTTAGAAACGATGTATCCTTTGGATGTGCGGCACAATTGTCCACAAAGAGGAGAATGTTCCTGTTTTGTGCATCCATACTTGCATCTAATGAACGCAGAAATGAAGAAAAAATGTCTGTGGTCATCCACGCTTTATTGTTCGCGTGGTACTTGGTGGGTAATTTTTTTACATTCTTGAAACATCGCGGTTTCGGAGATTTTCCGATAACAATCGGCACTTGTTAGTCAGTTCCATCACTGTTAACACAAAGTAACACAGTAAGTCTGTCTTTACAGTTTTTTCCCTCCATGACAAGACTCTCCTTTGAGAACCAAGGTTCTATCAGGAAGCACGTTGTAGAAGAGCCCCGTCTCATCCGCGTTGTAAATATCACGTTGTTCGTAGCCCTCCAACAAAGATGGCAGTCTTTCCAGCCACACTTCCGTGCTTTCGCTGTCCACTGCCGCACTTTCTCCGACTAACTTCTTGTATACTAGGCCATGCCGGTCCTTAAACCTTGCTAAACCATCGCTTCAAATTAAAAAAAAAAACTATCAGTGCGGGCAAATGTTGCGTCAGGACCGTGATTTTTCAACTATTGGTGCGGGAAAACGACAGTTCGAGGAACAATGGAGGCGGGAAAAAATAGTGTTATTTATATGGGGCTAATTTCGGGACCAAATAAGGCAGACGATACATGTGGGCGAACGACGGTAACAGGAACGATGGATAGAGGTTTCACTGTAGTCAATAAGAAAATTAATGGCAGTCTGGTCTTGAGGTTCATTGTATGTGCATTTTAAATTGCCGTAAGAAGGTCATCTGTATGTACTGGGTGAACCACGTGACGTTCGTGTCGTGTGGTTGCAGTGCGATGAGTGGTCATCGCACTGCAACCACACGAGGCGCCACACATCCCGCCAGAGGCACAGATGTCTGTCTCTTGTGAGTGTTGTGTGTTGTCAGGTAGAGGTCTTTGTGTCGGGCTGAGTACTCATCCAGAGAAGTCCTACCGAGCGTGGTGTGTCTGCATGTGATTGTGAAGCCTCGATAATGAGGAGGCCCTGGCCCACTAGGGGCTGTTGCACCATGGGGGAGGGATGTCTTTTTTTACATAAACCTTCCACAAGAAAATACATCTGGCATAACTTTCCTTACTGCTGTACTTGCAATACGTGGATCCTGAATTTCTTATCATCTGGTATTCTGATTAATATACCGTCTTTTTTATCAGATTCTGAAAGCTGTCATGTCATTAGACTGCCAGATTCATGCTGTCTGTCTCACTGTAAGTTAAAGGAAGGCACACTGCCCGATTTAAGCATTTCATAGTGTATACAGGTGTTAGTTAGAATAACGACCACACATACTGATAAATTAGTTACATGACGTTCAATAGCTAGATAGTGCCGTGACTGCCCCTGAAGATAATCTAAAGAATCAAAAGATGTTGGGGTGAAACAAAATGAAGTGTTTTACTACAGATGGTGTTGTGTGTGGTGGTTTCCTATAGATCAGTTCAATCAAAGTAACAATGAAATGTACAAACTCTAATAGTAACACATTACATCATGGCTCTAAGCAGCATCTGTATGAATACATCATTAAAATTATAATCAGAAAACTTGACTCTAATCATATACTTCCGAACATTCAAACAAAATTTTCCGCTTTGTTATAGACAAATAAATGCTGCAATTGTGCAAAGAAAAATTTATTTTCCTCTCATCTTCATAACATGACTTTGAGCACTTACCCTTGTATAAAAACAACTGGCCCTTCATCTGGTACTGACATATCAGCATCATCATCATCGTCATCACCACCACCACAGAAGGAAGGTGATTCACTATTGCCAGGTTTTTGGGGGCTTGATGGTGGCGTAAAGTATTCTTCTTCATCTAGAAGATAGATAAGGTAAAAGGTAAAACAATCCTTATACAGGCCTGGACAGACTCTTTGGGCTCCAGGAGATTGAGGCTTCCAGAATTTCTAGACAATTGGCACATGAAGGTGGCAAGTTTGGCAGCCCTACACACCGACCGCCTTTACCCCCCAGAAGAAACCCCTGGTACTCATTTCTGATAGAGGCCATAGTGGTCATAGGGCGATAGTGCAGCCAGAAGGATTAAGCCAATGAAAACTCCCAATGACCCCACCAGGAATCAAACCAGCGACCTTCTGGCTTGTAGCAGTGCCTCAATCAACTGTGCCACCGTGTGCCCCAGAAGCTAAATAAGACATCTATTAAATCAATCCTACAGATATAGGACTATCATATTCTTTCTCACATGCCTAAATGATACAGTTTATTAGTGACTGTTCTCTGTATGATCCCAAATGATTAATTCATTCTGTGATAAATACTCACACATAAAAAGTACACATGTATTATGATAGCTTTAAAAATTACAGAGGCATGAACCATCACATGTAGACTAGAAAGAAATAAGCTACTTCACGTGTGCAAACTTATATTAACATACATACCACGCAATACCAATTCATTCACCGCCAACACATAAATACTCTGCTTTAAACATCAACCTCTTCACTGTTTGATCCAACCATGTGTTGAGCCACAGTACTAAGCTGCAGAATCTACAGTTCTCATCAGACAAAATGTGCTTCACTCTTACTTCGTTATTAAGTTGAAAGCTAAGTATAAAATTCACACAGTAATCATTTTGTTGTACAATATGCCCACTACCACACAAAATAAAAACTCAGCAAAACCTGCATATTTTGGAAGATCCATTATCACACACCATTTCCGACACTTGATGAAGTTGTACTGGAGTTCATGTGTAGTCATCAAGTCATCACTGTATGTGTGTGTGTGTGTGTGTGTGTGTGTGTGTGTAAGAGAGAGAGAGACAGTGTGAGTGAGAGTGTGTGTGAGAGAGAGAGAGAGTGTGCGTGTTTGAGAGAGACTGTGTGAGTGTGTGTGTGTGTGTGAGACAGAGAGACAGTGTGTGTGAGTGTCTGTGTGTGTGTTAGAGAGAGAGATAGTGTGTGAGAGCGAGAAAGAGACAGTGTATGTGTGTGAGAGAGCGAGAGAGAGACTGTGTGTGTGTGAGAGAGAGAGATAGTGTGTGAGAGAGATAATGTGTGAGAGCGAGAAAGAGACAGTGTATGTGTGTGAGAGAGCGACAGAGAGACAGTGTGTGTGTGTGAGAGCGAGAGAGAGACTGTGTGTGTGTGAGAGAGAGAGACAGTGTGTGTGAGAGTGTGTGAGAGAGAGAGAGAGAGAGAGAGTGAATGTGTGTGTCTGAGAGAGACTGTGTGAGTGTGTGTGTGTGAGACAGAGAGACAGTGTGTGTGAGTGTCTGTGTGTGTGAGAGAGAGACAGAGAGATAGTGTGTGAGAGTGAGAAAGAGACAGTGTATGTGTGTGAGAGAGCGAGAGAGAGACAGTGTGTGTGTGTGTGTGTGAGAGCGAAAGAGAGACGTGTGTGTGAGAGAGCGAGAGAGAGAGACAGTGTGTGTGTGTGTGTGTGTGTGTGTGTGTGTGTGTGTGTGTGTGTCTGTTTCTTCTACGTAACAATGCTGTCAACTGCCAAGACTATATAGTGTCAATGATGGAGGAATAAAATACAAATATGGAGCACTGGCAGAATAAAACTGACTTAAGTACTAAGCGAAAAAGCTATCCCAGTGCCAATTTATCCTCCACAAACCCCACATGCCCTGGCCTCGAACCTAGGTCTCCACGGCAAGGCCTGCAGCCAAATGCCTGAGTCATCAGTTTCACACGACACTTTTAAAGTGATATTTTTATTTCTCCAAATACATTGGCTTTCTGGTCATTGTTTTTGGGCTATGAATTAATCATGAGATTTGAAGTGCTCCTCTGAAACACAATGGCTTGTAGTTCGGTAACTATTTACCACCTGGATGAACCTACAACTCTCAGGTTCAGAGATGGAGGCAGCAAGTTCCTCTAGAAATGTATCACATCTCAGAAGACACTAGCCTTCATGGTGTTCAGTCTTGTGTTCAAATACTGATTTGTACTTAAACCCCACCCCTTTTAAATTTCGAACATCAGAAAACAGTGCAACAAATTACTAGAACTTCCATTACTGTACTCTGTGAGGAAAATAATTACACCCCACACATTCTATGGGAACTTTAAAAAATATTGAAATATGATATGTTCATAAATTATTTTAGACTAATATTTATAAATTGTAGCCTCATGAAAACACAATCTGCAACAGAGTTTAATATTAAAGTCAGAAGGTCAATACCTAAGGCTCTCAACTCCCAAGTGACAGTTCAACAGTTATGTATCAAACATAACCTACTAAGGTGATTAATTCAAGGAAGGTGCAAGGTTAGGAAATGAAGTATTCATATGGCACAAAATGTCACTAGAAATCTGAAAAGAAAAGAGATTTGAAAAACATGGAAGAATATAATTAAAACAGATCTTTGGAAAATAGGGGGAAGGTGTGCACTGCCTCAGGAGAGGATCCAATGGCATAAAAATGAAACTTTTGGTTCCACAAAAGCAAGACAATTTCTTGACCATATGAGAAACTAGCAACTTCTTATGACCTAATTATGAATGCATACCAACATCATGGAAGGTAGAGTGTTGGGGAAGGAAAGTAGAGGATGACCGAGGCTCTCTTACATCAAGAATCTGATGAAGGAACTCTTTTGCAACTCCTACGCCGAAATGAAGAGACTGGCACAAGACAGACATCTATGGTTGCAGCGAAAAGGCTTAGCCTTTAGAGAATGATGAATGATGATGATGACCACTCATATTGTGCTGAATTAGCTTTTACATATTCTGAAAGTTCTCCATAAAGTTTTAACCTTCTCAGTGACAATCCAAAACCTTAAAGTACCTCCTAGCACTGGCAAGCCACATTTTCTTTTACCAACCAGAGCTGACGTTAGGAATTTCATACTCCTGTCTGAAGCCGAACAAATAAATATTCCTATTAACGAAAAGCTCAGACTTTCTTCCCAAACCACTATGATAATGACTGTCACCTGCTGGTAACATGAGTATATTAATCTTTATCCTACTGGCGTGGGTATTTAAATTTCAGCACATGGTTTATGAAAATCTGAGTATTATTATTTGAACAGAAAAAAATAAAATTATGAAATAAACAGCATTTTGTGCACGACAGAACAGAGATTATGCAGCATGTCTTACAAATGCACTAATTTCTTTGTTGTCTAAATATATACAATAAATTTCTAGGGATGTTTTCCTACGTGTGTTTGCGTATGTGAACGCAGGTCTTTAAAAGTTTAATATATCAGCTCTGATGAATTTCATGCAAATCTGGCAAGCTGACGTAACACCAGGCAGCACTAATGGGGTTAAGAACTGCCTGATGTCTCAGAATACTTTAGTCTATCACCAAGTCTCCTGGTTACCATTCTCAGATTTGTTTCCCAAATTCATACCTATAAAATACTTGCAAATTTATTAATTCCTTCACAAACCAAAATATGTCTCATTCTCTCATAGCCCAGAGACACAAGCATGTACGAAGTATGCAGTCTCCCATTTGCATATAATATAACAACTTATGCCACAATTTGTCTTCCACAATTTGGAAAAAACTTATAACATTTCTGACACAGCCCTTACATATTTACACTGTCCCTAATTTCCTCCAGACTCAGATTTCTGGTATAAAATAGGCATATTTAATCCCTCAAACATAAGAGGTGCGGCTATTAAATAACGAGAGTAATTTCAAAAAAGTAATTTAATAATGAAAGTATTAACGAGGAACTTAATGATCTGCACTTATCACCAAATATTATTCGGGTGATCAAATCAAGAAGAATGAGGTGCGCGGGGCATGTAGCACATATGGGTGAGGGGAGAGGTGCATACAGGATTTTGGTGGGGAGACCTGAGGGAAGGAGACCACTTGGAAGACCCAGGCATAGATGGGAGGATAATATTAAAATGGATCTTCAAGAAGTGGATGGGGGGGGGGCATGGACTGGATTGATATGGCTCAGGATAAGGACAGGTGGTGGGCTCTTGTGAGTGCAGTAATGAACCTTTGGGTTCCACAAAATGCGGGGAGTTTCTTGACTAGCTGACGATCTGCTAGCTTCTCAAGAAGGACTCTGCTCCATGGAGTTAGTTAGGAATTAATGAAAGTATTGCACCTACATGTTAACCCCTTTCAGAGTAATTTCAATCACAAGCGCCACTGTACTCCATACGAACCTTCCAGGCCTCAAAGCATCCCATGAAGTAATTTTGTGAGACAGTGTAAGTAACCTCCCATTTTCTCATGGATGTCTTCAACTGACTGAAAATCAGGTTTGTTTGAGCAAACAAGTCAATTGTGGGAAAAGCATACATTTTCACAAGAAAAGATCTGGTGAGTATGGAATATGTATGAGCACTGGTGTTTATTTTACAGCTACAAACTGGCATATCAAAATTGCTTTATGCACTGGTGTGTTTGTCTTGTGCAAATGCCAACTGCAACTAAACAGACCTGGTCTTCATCAGTCCTGCCTCATAATGTTAAAATTTCAATTCTGCTACCTAAATGATGATCTGCTCTCAGAACAGTCCTCACCATTTCCACCATTGCATCAATTCTCATAGTTACCAGATGGCCAGGCTGTTCACCATCTCCCACATCCTCTTTCCACCTGAAAATCTCTTGTGCAATTCAAACACACATGCATTTGAATTGAAGTGTTAGTGGCTTTCAAAAAGGAAAACCCCTGACGATGATCTGAGGATCGAAACGTATGTAGGGGTATATATTTACAAAAGCTACAATAAAGGTGGTTTTAATAGTGCATCGGTTGGTGTGAATATTGTTTAATTTACACATGCACTTGATAGGACATCTTCTCCATATGCCTCACATAACAAATCAAAGGGGCTGTTGCCATGTTCTCTTAAATTGCATAAAATTTATAATTACTCAGTGCTCAATTTGTTTATCAAGCAAAATTGCAGCAAGTGAAAAAGTTGTTTATAAGAAAATGTATTACTGGACATTATGTCTGTGTAAAGGAGCACGGTCTGGATGCAAATGGGGGAACGTTCAATGATAACTAGATGTATATACAGTGGTCTTGTTATTTAATAGCCACACCTGCATATCAATATAAATTTCCCTTTTCTAATTATACATTATCATACAAAACATGGATCTGAAATCTCACCTGAAGTGTTGTCTGAAACTGACAGCTGATAACCCATGCAGCTCGTTGAAAGTATATCCGTCACTTCATGTGACTTGTCAACTTCTGAAATATTAGATGTCTCTTTAATAGTGCCACATGTTCTCTGTTTATCTACTGTAAGTTCTTCATGAGTGGAATGTGCCATCTCACCACCATACCGCTGGTCAGAATCTGTTGAAAAGCATATAATGAACCAGTTACCATCACCTTCATCATCATCATTACCAGCAGCAGCAACAGCAACATAATCATTACCACCACCACCGCCACTACCACATGTACAACACATTCTCAAAATAATTAGCCATGAAAAAGTAATGGAGGGGCTCATTACTAGAGTAATTATTTAAATTATCAAAATAATTTGGCCTAGTCCTTTTAACGTCACAATGATGGGAAAATGGGCATTTAAAGCATGTGTGAGGTACCTGCACTTGGCTTTTGATGTAAACGCATATGTCCCGTCTGGTCAGTTCCAGCTAAATCACTGCAGGAGTGCAACAGCCAACTCCTGGTATTGTATTGTGTTTATAAGGTCCAACACTACTACCACAGTTCCTTATAAACTCCATCAGGTTTGATTTGTTGTTCTTTACTGCACATATAGTCTTTGATCCTACAACATAATCTTTCGCTAGTCCCCCCCCCCCCCCCCAATTCCTCCACTTGAATTCAGAATTCATTCACGCTCCTGTTTTTCTAATTGAATCATATAAATTTTTGACAATGGTTTCATGTAAACTTTGTCAATTATATTTATTACAACTTTTTACATTGTCACAACACCACACAAATGTATCAGAAACTATCTACTTCCCCCCTCAGATGAAGTAACACTAACTTCAAAACAAATTAACCAACCATAAAACAATAACTATTCATGAGAAATAACACACAAATATTCCATAAACTAATAAAACCCACATAAACAAATTGAATATACAAATAATTACCAAAAACAAAAATTATAATAAGGGTTAATGGGACCAGTGGCCCTTATTACAATTATTTTTTGGTAATTATTTTTATACAGGTAGCCCTCGATTTGCGCCGGTCCAATTTGCGCCGATTCAGAATAACGCCGATTTTGAAACCAGGATGTCCAAAAATGAAAAAAATATATTTTACTATTATTTACAACATTTTACAATTTTTCACGTACTGCTTCTTATACTAAATCGTAATTCTTACATCGCTGATGTAAGAGGAAGAGTAGGAAAGAGAGGAAGAAGAACTTCCTCTACGTGAAATGAAGACAAGCGATCTCCAGTACATCCTCTCAGACATAGATAAAGTCACTGATGAGCTTTGCGAGATTGACCACGACTGGAAGCGGAGTGCTACAGCGAAGAGGGGTGTTATGGCATCCATGAGGCCTTATCATGAAATTTTGATAGAAAGAAAGAAATCACAACAGTCCACACTGCATGCTTTCTTTAAAAAATGTGACGATCCTCAACCAGGGACTTCGTCAGAGAACTAACGCTGCTTCATTATGCCATTGCCGGTTGTAAGTGTACAAAATATATTTTTTAAATTCCCTTTATTATATTTACATTATTTCACAGCTTTAAATGCAATGCCATTATATTACTTGTCACTGTCTGGGTGCCAGGAACACATGTCATTGACTTCCCATTGATTTACATTATAAAATCGTTTCAATTTACGCCGATTCTGATTACGCCGGTTCGTCCAGGAACGCATCCACGGCATAAATCGAGGGCTAACTGTATTTGTTAGGTTTATGTGGGTTTTATTAGTTTATGGAATATTATTGTATTATTTCTCATCACTGGTTACTGATGATGTATTGACTTTACAGTTGGTTAATTTCTTTTGAGGGTAGTGCTACTTCACCCAAAGAGGGAAATTGGCAGTTTCCGAAATGTTGTGTGGTGTTGTATGTCGATACAATAAAAATGTCCTAATGAATATAATTCGTAAAACTTCCTGTTTTACTGTCACCACAATATTATTCAAATTTTCAGCTGTTTCAGAGGGCTCAGAAGTTAAAAATCACTTCTGGAATACTTGGCACATGCTTCAATGTAGCAAAGTGGCAAACAAGAAATGTTGACAGTGGCAAAATGAGTAACTTTGAGAAATGGCTGTGAACAGCAATGTTCAGAAATCTCCACTGCAACACACAAACCAATGTTCATCTTACCCCAGCAGCTGCGCCATCTCCTTGTATGGTTCACATGTAACCACAACTCCATGGACCCGAGTCCTTCCTGAGAAACTAACAGGTCCTCAGCTAGTGAACAAACTCCCCACATTTTATGGAACCCGAAGGTCTATTACCGCATTCAAAAGCGCCCGCCACCTCTCCTATCCTGAGCCAGACCAATCCAGTCCATGCCTCCACATCCCACTTCTTCAAGATCCATTTTAATATCATCCTCCCATCTATGTCTAGGTCTTTCAAGTGGTCTCTTCCCTCAGGTCTCTCCACCAAAACCCTGTATGCCACATGCACCGCCCATCTCATTCTTCTTGATTTGACCACCTGAATAATATTTGGTGAGGAATACAGTTCATAAAGCTCCTCATTATGTAGTCTACTCCACTCCCCTGTTACGTCATCCCTCTTAGGCCCAAATATCTTCCTCAGCACCAGACACTTAAACACCCTCAGCCTATATTCCTCCCTCAAAGTGAGAGACCAAGTTTCACAACCCATAAACACATGTAACCACAATTTGACATAATACTACTAAATGACCTACACACAATTTAAGAGGGCCAGTGTTCCAACACCTTCCACTGCTGTTGCCAAACTCACAATGAAATTTGACCGGGATTAATTCCAGATTATGATACTGTCATATCATGGAATGAGGAAATGTAACTCCCAATTTCATGCATTTTAATTACATGCTCAGACTGATGGCTGAACCCCAAAGACTAATGTTATGACACAACTGGCACTGGCAACACAGTTCCAAAGCCAAACTCCAAATTCTCTTACTTTCTTATGCCTGACAAGCACAGCTGTCCCACCCCCTTCAGACCCAGTTCACACTCAGCTCTCTTAACACAGAATGCTGCAAAAACATCTGAAAACAATTCTACTTGTGGCATCCCCTTAGACAGAACTATAAAGCATGTTTCCAAAATAGAAACAAGGCATTTCAATTACATATCACATGCATGTAAAATGAGGTTGCTAATTCAGAGATAGGGCGATTTAATAAACTACTGCACTAAAACAAAAGAAACTGAAGCCCTAAGCTTTTAAGGTTACTGTATACATAAAGATGCACACACACCTGCTCTGGTACCCCAACTGCCTGCACCTGCGGTCTTCACGAAGAAGAATCCCCCCATCCTAAGCAATCTAACATTTGTAAAATGGCAAACACTTTTTCCTAACTTCATTCATGGAAAGATTGGTATAAACTTTCTTGCGTTATACTGTGGTTTAAGTACAATCTTACAGCCATGTGACACAATGCTGGCCTGTAGCATTATATATGTACTGGTAACTGTCTCCGACCTCATCACACAAACACAAATATAAAACCAGGACACCCTACACCAGACTACAACACCGCAGTAAGCAAGTTCAGCAATGCTAAACAAATAAAAATGTAAATACTGGTACTCCACATTTAAAATGAAGAAAAGGAGAAAAAACTGTTACCATAAATGTTAAACACAAAGCAGGAAAATACCTTACAATACAAACCATCAGCACTAATATGGTAGAACACAAGGAAAAGAACTACATAATACAGATGTACAGCACAAGTAAATTTGTACTTTCACAACTGTATATAGCAACATGACTTTATGACTTACAGTTACCTGATCATTAACAGGAGGTAATACATTCATGATCTGCTTTACAGATGTAACAATATTACATTACATAAACCATTCTAAACTACAATCTACTTTAATTTCTACAAATAAATAAATGAATAAAGGACACTAACAGGGTAACATTCTACTGACCAACAAACCGTGTACATTCCCTTTCATGCGGTGCACAAATACATGGGCTTCATAAACTCACCATCGTCTCTTTCAAAAGTAAGTCTTCTTGTAATTTCATCCAATGAAGATACTGCATTAGCTTTGTTCTTTGAAGACATATACCTCACACTGTGACGTCTCTTATAGGAAGAAGTTTTCCTAGCGTTTCTCACAAAATTCTGATTCTGCCTAAAGCACGAGCATTTTATTGCTTCAGACCAGATCCTGATACATTCCTCTTCTTTTTGAGCATGGATTACCTTTGCAGCACCACCGTCGTTGTTTCTTTGATTATCACTCTGTCTTTTATCTAAGGCACTCAGGATATATTCAGCAATGCATCTTATCTGATTACGTTCATCAGCTCTTTTCCTCTGGTGGTCAGCATATGTATGTGCGTTACGGTAACTTAAGATTACATCATCCTCTTCGTCAGAATCACAACAGCATGATGGGGACAATGCAGACTTGAGACCAAATACAACAAAATCAAGTTCATCACTTGCCAGCTCAATAAGCTTCACTGCCACAATTTCAGCAATTCGAGAGTGAACAAGATTAAAATCAACAGACACAAATCTAGCATCATCCTTGAAACTGCCAACAAGACCCTGAAGGTGTCTAATTTCTGGCCGAAGCATATCAAACAGGGCATCACCAATCTGTGCACTGTGAGCAGCTACAGTCAGTCCATCAGAAATTCGTTTGGCAAACACATGACAGGATTTGTCTACATACAAGAATGGGCTAAGGCCTGGATTCAGTAAAACACTCAACAATGCTTCATCTTCCACACCAGTATTTGTATCCCCACCCTGATAATTGCACACATTTCTTGCAGTCCTTGCCTCACTCTGCACCAGTGGTTTACCCGGACTTTCATCAGAGAGACTGCAAGCTTTGAATGCAAGGCACAGATCTGACACTGGACTAACAACCCCATTACCTCTCGACTGGTTTTCACTGGACTCTGGCGAAGCCGAGGCACAGCCATGCTTTATGTTGTCATATCGCTCACAACCTGTATTTGAGATATCATGATGGTCTTGCTTCTGCCCAGCCTCCAGGAATCTCTTCTTCAGGTACTCTTCAAGTTTCTGCAGTCCATCCTGAGAGGCCAAATTTGTAAATTTATCAAGAAATGGCCAATACTCATTCCATCCAACTTTGAATTCTTGTGCTAGATCCCTGCAATAAACCATAGGCACAGCACATAAGGCTTAAGGTACTGAACTGGCTAGAATATCCATTCAGTTCAATATGTGTTAGACATACAGTAGAACCCAGATAAGAAGTCCCCGCATAAGACGTTTTCCCCTGTAAGAAGTCTGATTTTTAAAGTCCCGAAATAAAATCCATAATGCGCAAATTAATTTTTCCCAGATATGAAGCTTCCCACTTATTAAGTTTTCCCACCTAAGAAGTCGAATCCCATGATACCAAGAGTATGATTTTTTTATGAAATTTTACCCATTTAATAAGTTTTTTAAAGATATGTATAAAAAAAATTTCATTCCCTTCAAATATGAAAAGTCTTAAGTTGCTGTTGATTCATCGATCACTTGCTATCTGACTATCGATATATGCGATATATCGATATATGCTATAATGCGATCATGCGATCGATCTCTGCAGAGATGAATTTGTTTTTTATTTCTGTATGTTTAATTTACTAGTTACTATCCTATTGCTTTTAATAAGCTTTCCCTCTTAATAAGTCTTCCCGCTTAAGACGTCCCTAACTTAACAGGGTTCTACTGTATAAGAAATAACCATGAACAATCCAGATTTGCTGCACACATCTTCAACACTTGTCATAGCTGTGGACAAATGAAACATTATAGAAAGCATTACATGTGCCAAAAAAAAGGATGTTACGTAAATGTTAAAGAAAGTCTATACATCCAACTGCATAAATGTAAAGGAGACCTGAGAGAAGAACGAATGGTGGGTGAACCCAACAGCCTTTTTGATACTGCATGGTGGATCCAAAATAAATATAATATGTCCGTGCACTAAACCGCTTCACTCACAGGCAGGCATTCAACATTGGCCAGATACAAGACAGTACATTTCTGCTCAACACTCAAGATGCACGGTACAAAATAGCTCTGTTCTTTCTTTAACCTTGGTGCTAGATGGGGGTGGGTGGTCAATGCCATGCCGCAGCCACTCTACCCCCTAGAAAGAGACCCGGTACCCATTTACAGGAGGCTGTGTGGGCCCCAGGGCTGATCTGGATGGGAGCAGAAAATCTCGCCCCCACTGGGATTCGATCCCCGCACCGTCCAACCCATAGCGAGTCGCTACACTCACTATGCTATCCCGGCCCCTATTTCTTAAACACAGTATCACATATTTCTTGTGTTTACTGAAGAAGAGGTGGCTTAGGCTTTCACCACTGAAAGTAGCGACCATTTTTCCCATCATTCCCAGATTCCTACAATCATGGTTTTGCCAACAGATGTGTCTTTTGGGAATAGAATCCCTGGAGTTTGCAATGGATACCTGTATGTGGGAAGCAATACTGAATATGTATACAATACAATGTAAAGACCTGTGTCAACTTAACTGTTTGTCTTTCAACTACAGAGTGCTCCAACAGACAGTAATACATCCTGTGGTAACCTAAACCTAACACAAGAATTTTACGGTGCAAGATCACAGGTTTTCATAGTGCTGCCAATGAAGATTTAAGTCTACTGGGATACAACGTCATGTCAATTGCTAAACTGATCTTATGTTTCAGAAGCTCGTACTGCTCCATCATCAGGGACTCTTCAAACCCTGAAGATGGAGGCAGCAGTTCCTCCAAAACACTGATGGCTATTTACCAATCAACATAGCATCATATCCAGGAAGTGCTGAATCTTAAAGAATTTTACAGTCTTCATGCATGTCTACTATAATATTCCATTCTGACTAAGCATCATGCCATAAGAAGTAAAGATTCATTCATTCCTGACAATCACATCAGATTAATGATTATCAATTCTATTCTTGGGAAAAACGTACTAAGCCACTGATGCCTTTAGGCATGGTAATTCAGAAGCACTATATGTCACAATCAAGGGCTGGGATAGCTCAGTCAGTGTAGCAACTCGCTATGGGCTGGAAGGTCTGAGGATCGAATCCCAGTGGAGGCAAGATTATCCGCACCCATCCAGACCGGCCCTGGGGCCCACCCAGCATCCTGTACAAAGGGTACCGGGGCATGGCGTTAGCCACCCACCCCCATCTAGCGCCAAAGTTAAAGAAAGAGTAGAGCTATACCTCTACTCCCTTCTGGGCCTTCACGGTGAACTTTCCCTTTACGTTATACGTGTCACAATTTTCTTTCTTGGCACAAAGTTCCACAGTCACAAGCTTCCCTAAACTGTGAAATGACAGTCCTCGGAGGACACAAGTGAAGTACAAGAAGAAGTGCACCTCTGCCACCAACAAATGACTTCGGACTTGTATTTTTAAAAGGGGTCCGTAATGACTTGTGTTTTACGAATTTATCGTTAGCTGAAATAAATGTATACCCAGGTTGCCCAGGTAATATATATTTGTGACCTTTGTAATTGAAATACTACAAAATAATTGCTTGGGATCAAAATACACAGGTGGATCCAACAAAAGAACCTAATTTTTACATTTCTTCTTTAGGAAGTTCTTTCTCCCTGGTCTGTTGAAAAACTTCTTATCCAAGGAGCATTATATAAAACTCCTAGCTTCCCTCAAAGGTAAAGGTTTTGCTGAGATTTCGGAGCCCAATGAAACATGAACTGTATTACTAACAATATAACTGTTTGTTCAATAACTTAATTACATCACAAATTACACACCCACGAAATTTGGTTATGATTTGTTAAAAAAAATGCACGGTGAAGGTAATATAAAACTTAAACACATACTTGAAACTCAGATTTCTGGCGTCAATTTTGTAAATGTCTTTGTAAATTCACTCTGAACATAAAAAGAAAAATAGTAAGTGTGGTCATCTGGGTGATGTGACCTGCTTTTTGGTTACAAATGTTGGCAAAGAACTTGCTCCATCCACCTTCAGGGTAGAAGTGAGTCAATTTGGGATGTAGTAGGTTATATATGAAAGGTAGCCAATGGGACTGGAGAAGAGGCCTCAACAGTGGTAACTTTCAAGGAGGACCCTCAAAATGGCATGGTGTCATAACCCAGAAGGCTATGATCTCAATGTTCACCACCACAGAAAATTAACCAAGAAAGAATGTAAATTCATCCTTATGCCCCACCTGCCAACTCTTTCAAGTCCTTTCTCAACATCCAGCAGTCTAAATGAATGACAATTTGGACTCCCTGTTTCAGCCTGTCTGTTGGTGTTGCGGTTTGCAGTCCGAGGCATCCGTGGAGGAGTTTTCCATCTTTTCCGAAAGGTCTGTGCTCTTTCAAGATCCATTGGCCCTGCATAAGCCCGGATTTCCATTCTTGGACTAACTGGATCAACTTTTAATACCTACAGAAAAAAGGAAGATTTTGATACATACAGTAAAGACATTAATTAGAAGTTCTTGGGATTAAGAAATAAAAACTTAGCACCAAACACATCTCAATTATGTACTTTGCATCTCAGACTTACCTGCTGAACATATGATTATGTAATAAAGGGCAGTTTGTGGAAAATAAGACAGAGATTACACAGCATGTCTTAAAAATGCAGTACAATGCCTTGTTGCCTAAATATTCAAATTGAATTTCTTGGGGTGTTTTCCTACGTGTGTTCACATATGCAAACGCAGGTCTTTAAAAGGTTAAGGCACCATTTTACAATTCAAACTTTTTAAAATTATTCATATTGTGTGTAGGAGAAATTCTTAAACACACTTTCAGATGGCCCGTACATAGTGGCTACATTTGTGTGCAAGTGTTTGTGCAAAAAACAAATTATTACCAACCAGAGGGCATGCTGGAGAGAAAGGTTCACCAACAGTGGCTTGCACAGAATTATCCTCTGATCTGAGTACAGGAATGTAGAATCTGTCATCCAATAAATTTTCCAAGCCTTGTCTTAGACCTGCTTCTGGCGACGAGACACGGCTACAGATAACCTGAACAAACAGAACTGTGCATCAGACATGTAACACAGCAATAATTTTATGCATTCATCGTACCAGTTTATTACGGGAAGAAGTCACATTGCAGCCTTCCATGAATACGCATGTATGTATTTTGTAGTACTGTAAAAGACTAGTTCGGATTTCTCTTTATACTTCTTACCATGCAGGCTGGTGCGGTGGTAATATTCTAGACTTGTATTAAGCAGGTAACAAGTTCATGTCTTGACCAGGTTAATGGGTATCTTGAGTGGATCTTTTAAAGTTTTTCTAAATATTTCCCAGCAAATTCTGGGAAAAGAGCTTCAAATAGGCTCTGACTGCCTCCCCTAATATTATCATCTATGCACAATTCATTATTACTTCCCCATGACATTCCATGTCGCCTCTGCCAATGATAATGCAGTCACAAAATACCCTTCAACCTTTGTTCTTCCACCCACACTGACATTTAACTTCTAGACACATTTGACATATACAAGAAGAGAGTTCTGTGTAAACGACACAACGACTACGACTCATAAATACAGAACTAAGTCTTGTCAGCCAGTCAGAACCTCTAACTGCTTGAAGACCTCATTAAGCTTTAATGTGTATTTCACACAATATTTCAGAAAAAAGTAGAAAAAACTTCACCCTACAACAGGCCATGAAGGCACAGAGGGACAGTAAAGCTCTCCTCTTTCTTTAACTTTGGCGCTTGATGAGGATGGGTGGTCAATGCCATATGCCAGCCGCTTTACCCCTAGGAAAGAGACTCAGTACCCATTGTACAGAAGGCTGGGTGGGTCTCAGGGCCAGTAAAATTTACAGACATTAATGCCATAAATACATCATGACACATACTGCAGTTTATTTAGGTTTGAACTAAATACAGGGCATACACAAAATAATGGTGCGGTTTCAATAGTATTCACTATTGAAACCGCACCATTCTTTTGTGTATACCCTGTATATACATTACAATAGGAGCCAGGACAGCATAGTGATTAGGCCACATGCTGTACACCTGAGAAGTGTGGCTCCCAGGGGGGCAAGAAACTTATCTCTTTTCCAAAGCATCACAAACAGCTCTCTAACGCACACTCAACCTCCTATTCATTTGGTACCAGAGACTCTTTCCCAGCAGTAAAGCAGCAGGTATGAACATGACCACCCACCCATACCTAATGCCGAGGTTAAGAATGACTGAACTGGAGCTATACCTCTACTCCTCCATACGCCTTGATGGTGTGCACGGCATAACTTTACGTAAGAAAGGTAAAGGTAAAGTTCAACCCATAACAGGCCATGAAGGAACAGAGGGGGAGTAGAGGTATAGCTATCATTCTTCTTCAACCTCGGCGCTAGATGGAGATGGGTGGTCAATGTCATGCCCCGGCTACTTTACCCCTGGGAAAGAGACCTGGTACCCATTGTACAGGAGGCAGGATGGACCCCAGGGCTGGTCTGGACGGGTGCAGAAAATCTCACCCCCATCGGGGTTTGATCCCCTGACTGTACAGCCCGTAGCAAGTCACTATACAGACTACGCTATCCCAGACTGCATAACTTTACTTTAACTGTTATATTACAGTATTTTATTACCCCTCTGGCATACAGCCATTGAAATTCCAACTCACTGATGGCACAGGCCATTTTTCAATTTGAACTCCCATTTCTGCAACTGTTCATACGATATGATGTATTTCAAGTGACGCTGCGTAGTCTGGCAAAAATTACCCACATTTTGGATGAACCTACTGCCTATTCTTCGGGGTAAAAGATTCTGCTGGTCAAAAAATTCCCTGCTCTTACAGAACCTGAAGGGTCGTCTCTGTTCACAAAAATCTGAGACTGGATTACTATAAGCCAGTTCAGTTGAACACAAATTTCACACCCCCTCCCCCCTAATAGCCAATGTACTCCTATCTATGCTTTATCCCTCAAGTTCTCTCATGTCTTAAGGTTTACCTGACAAAATTTCATACACTTTTCTTGATTCTCCCATATGCACTATATATCCAACATATTCTATCCATCATCATTGAATTACAAATAAAGATATTAACATGAATATTTCATTATCAATTACTGCTGAAGACTGTGGATTAGCTACCCTGAAAGGAACATAACAAAGGATAATGTTGAAAGTTTCATGTTGCATGTTATTAAGATATGAAAATAAAGGTGAGGTGGGATAACTCCATATAGTGACTGAGCTACAAACTGGAGGACTGAAGAAGCATGCTTCCATTCCCAGCAGGAGCAAAATATTTTCTCTTCTCCTAAGCACCAAGACCAGCTCTGGGGCCCACAAAGCGTCTTATTCAATGAGCAGAGAGGAGTCTTTCCTCAGAGGTAAATTGGCCGGGGCATAAAGCTGACTGCTCACCTCTGTCTAGTGCTGAGATTAACAATGAACAGAGATATACTCCTCCCATATAACTTCATGACAAGAACACGGACAACCTTACCTTTTTTTATTTTAACCTTTTCTTACGAAAATAATGAAAATACATGTTACTTACATCTCTTGGTGCCTGCCCAAATTTATTTTTTGCATGCTTATCACACTGTGGATATGACACCAATACGTCCACAACTGAGTATGCGCCAAATTTAACCGCAAAATGGAGTGGTGTTTCATTGAGGGCCTTGTCAGGAGTATTTAAGTACAGATCCACAAGGATACGAGCCCTGTCCTCACAGCAGGCAATATCATCATCTCCATACAACCGCTGTATAAATGCAACATTACCCACTGTCTGCAGAATACGGCTACAAATTTCTGCATTACGAGCCTTTGCTGCTACATGCAGTGCATTATAGCGAGAACCTTCCTGTGAACAGGAAAAGAGAAACAAATTAATTGTTCTTTTATTTAACAATGTCATCAACTGCTATGATTATGCAGTGTCGTTGTTAGATGAAAGAAATACAAGTATCAGCCACTGCTGGAATTATACTAACATGAGAAAACTGAAGTACTTGGAGACAAACCTGTCCCGAGTGCCACTTTGTCTACCGCATATCCCACATGAATAGCCCTTGGAAACAACCCAGGTCTCCGAAGGGATAGGCCAATCACTGACCACCTAAGCCATGGCACAGCTATGAGGCATGCAGTACAGATTTTGAGCTATAGTTTGTTAGTTGCTGTTCAAATAATTTCTTTGATCATTTATTTGATCAGTTAAGAATTATAACAGTGTGTGATAATTATGAGTAGTTTACTGGTTACATAGTTAATTTTTGTATGAGGATAGTGGTGTCTACCAGCAGCTTGTTATCAATGTATCAATGTATCAATCCTTCCACTCATTGCTACTTTCACCCCTCCTTGTGTCAAGCAAATCCTGACACACGCAGCATTCACCACCAGTTCTTAGTACTTATGTTTACGGATAACCACCACCACCACCACCACCACCACCACCACCATCACAAAATAATCAGCAGAAAACAAAGCATAATAATTCATAAATTCCTGAAGTCTATTATCCAGTGCCTGTAACTAAACTTTCAACTCAAAGATAAAAAAAACTGAGCACATACATAGGGATGGTGAGTTAACTTCCAGAAAAACTGAAAATACTCATAAATTAGAAGACACTTAAAATCTCAAACTAGTTGTTTGAATATTTGCCTATTTCACATACAAATTTCAACTGAAAACATTTAAAAGAACAAAAATGCTTATGTTCACCACTGTGTTGCAGAAAAAGCAACAAATTTACAAACATACTGGTAAAGCACTTCAGCCACTTTTTCGTGCAATTGCATGACCATGTGACACCATGAAAATCATATTTTGCAAAACTGCTTTTGGAACTATTTCATTAACTTCAAGCAATCTTTGTCATCTTGTCATTGTGCTGTGATATCTTCTTTAGGATATATGATGACATAACCATGTGTCATATTTCCATCAACTGACAAGTCAAACTGCAGCATAAAAACCAGTGCCATATTGAGAAATTCATCAATCCCATGAAGAAAGTAGTATTTTGGTAAATGTATGACAGTCATACTATACCAACAATTTATCAGTACAAAACATCACACATGATACGTGAAAGATGCAATAGGAAATGAAGGTCATTCTAATATAGCAACATCTCATACTATTTAACAAAACACAAATGTAAGGACATGGATGTTACAAGACCTCTTACAGAACAACTTGAAATCTTTGAAGCACCAATCTCACATGATCACAGACGGAACATACAAGGTAAGATGAGCATGTGATACAAATTTAATAGAAAGCACATCATGCCAAATAAACGCCACTCTTCCTCAACATAACAACAGGAAACACTTTTGTTCGAGTAAAAGTATATCTAAATGACAAGACTTATTTGTTTGAACTCTGCTAGTACATCTACAGATATTAATTGGCTGATAATGCACCACAGTCAGAATATTATAAAAAACACACACACACGCATAACTTTTCAGTTTTTTATTGCAGGTGTAGCTCAAATGATAGTCTCTGGATTACTAGGCCATGTAGGATCATACACTTGTTCCAACATTATATAAAAGGAAATTACAAGAACCATCAATCACAACTCAACTTTGACAATTATTTTACGCCAGATTGTACGACATGTGTCGGCCTTACAAAAGGTCATCATCAGGTACTTGTATTTACAAAAACACTGAGAAAAATACGTAAAATAATTGTCGAAGTTGAGTTGTGACTGACGGTCCTTTTACTTTCCTGTTACACATTGTGTCAAAACAGGATTTGTAAACCAAAGTTTGTTACATTTCAGTGAAATATGCTACCTCCATCTTCAGACTGATTGAATTAAGTTCAGGTGGATGCAGACATCCCTTGCAAATATACTATATAATTAACCCCACTTCCTCCTCTGAATAACTTCATCAACAACCTGAAATTAATTCAGTCATCCTGAAGATGGAGACAACATGGTCCCCCAAAACGCTGGAATGAACTTATGATCTTCCATGGTATACTAACCCAGAAGACTGACTGTGACTGACTAACTAACTAACTAACTAACTAACTATGTGCAGCATAGTCCTTCTTGAGAAGCTAACAGTTTCTCAGCTAGTCAAGAAATTCCCTGCATTTGATGGAACCTGAAGATTCATTCCCATGTTCACAACAGTCTGCCACTTGCCCTGTCCTGAGCTGGATGAATCCTAATTCTATAAGTTAATTTTAATATTATCCTCCCATCTATGCCTAGGTCTTCCATGTGGTCCCTTTTCTTCAGGTTCTCCAACCAAAACCCTGTCTGTATTTCTCTTCTCCCTCATATGTGCTACACATCCCACCCACCTCACCATCTTTGACTTGATCACCCAAATAATATTGTAAGAAGCACGAATCATGATGCTCTTCATTATACAATTTCCTCCCTCTTAGGCCTAAATATCTTCCTCAGCACCATATTCTCAAACACTCTCCGTCTAGCAATTTCATCTTCATGTGACAGACCAAGTTATATGCCCACATAAAGCAACAGCCAAAATTAGAGTTCTCTGTATTTTAATTCTTATATTCTTAGATAGAAAGTATTCTAGACCAGATGGTAGCATGTATTCCCTGGATTTTATCTGCTATTAATTTCTTCAAAAATGCAATTTTAGTTTGTTAGTGTCATTCCCAAATATTTAAACTTTGCCACATTTTCAAAGCTTTTTTTTTTTAAATCATGATTCTATTCACAAGACATGAGCATACACTGTGTGTCCTCAGTATTTACATCCAAACCAACCTCCTTACTAATGACTTATAAAGCTTCTGTGTTTCTCTTAATGCAGGAGACTACCATTTGAAAAACACACACAGGTAACTGGTCAACATATACCTCAACTGGTATTTAATCTTTCATTACAAAAATGAAATAAGTGTCATGCAAAAGAGTGCAAGGGCTAACAATCATTCATTGGCTGATAACAGTTCCAATACATGATTGGGCTACTCAGTTTATAGGATCATAATATGTCCATCAGGGAATAAATAACAAGCAAATTACACAAATCCGTGTCCAAATTCCCTATCTTGAACACACAAATAACAGAAAAGCTCAATAAAATTAGTCAAGATTGCTGTATTCAGGATGTCACCTTATATCAGTATACACATTTCAAAACTGGTTACACACGAAAGAAACTGCCTACCTGAAGAATAGCTGGAGTATCTCCACTGCTGACAAGGTATCTAGGATTATCCCAAACAGTTACTGTGAAAGTGTCAATATCTCCACACTCAATCACTTTCCTGAGCCGAACCAAATCTTGTGCTTTAGGTCCTTTGAAAGGACTTGGTTTTTCTCCTATTATACCACTTGCAGCATCTACATTATCAGCCAATCCAGGGGAAGAGATAACTAGAGTTTCTGGTCCCTGAACTGCAAATTCCACAGCCGCCTCTCTCGACTTAAACGACTTGAACCTCGCTTTCTTGTGCTTTTTCATAATTTTCATCGCTTCTGATCTGTCGGTATACACATGCAAACTTTCTGAAACACCAAGCACATGGGATTTTGATGTAAATATAGATGCTGCATAATTCTGTCAAGTGACAAGAACTGACAGTCGATACTGCATGGTCCGACAATTCACAATGGTGTTACTAATAAACAAACTCACTTTATTTTACATTTAAAACTACCGCTTACCATCTATTTCACCGACACTGGAGTCAACGGGTATACTAACAGCATAATACACGGTTTCTTCAGCATTGTCAGAACCACCTAATTTACTTGGTAGTGGTCCCATATCTTGGCCGTTTGCCAGCAACCGGTCACCTTCGTTACTAACGCCTTGTCCTAATGCACGAGCATCCCACCGACAAGCATGACTAAGTTCTGGATTCTGTTCGACATTAACTTCATTCGTGTTGGACTCCATTTTGAACATAACCTAATTTGGAGTGTTAGCCCTGCTCCGCCTCTGCGTATAAAATTCTGCGTCAAAATATCACCTTTAAAATATCACATTTTCCTTGACGAATTTTTAAAAGAAATATTAAAAATGCCATACAACCCCGCTTCTCATGATCCCTTCCATCTTTGCGTACGACGGTTACACCACAGCACAGATCATATACCACAACCAGTCGTCTGTGACACGCATAGATGACCTAAAATTTACAGTGCGATCACAGAATACATTAACAGAAGTACTTACCCAACAGCACGTAGTATCTAAACTCAAGGAGTAGCGGATGGTGTGGGTAGGGAAGGATTATTGATCGAACGTAATATTATTACTAAGAATGCAAGCTGTGTAAAGTGTCTTCATCTGGAAACCCAATTACAAGAGACTTAAAATGAGTTATCCACAGCGCGATTAATTATTGAACTGATTGGAAAGGAGGATAAACATAGTATGTCTCCGGAACAGGTCGAGACCAAATGTATTATGTCATCACAGGTAAGACAATATCAAGAAGAAAAGAATAATTGGGAACTAGTGACTTCAAGACGTCCAAAAGAGCAGAGAAGAGGAGAAATACAAACTAATATGAAGGATTCAGCTCGCTCACCTAACCAAACATTTATTTCCGCAAATCATTATGCTGTATTGGAAGGATTGAGTGATATCAACAGAAATGATACTGGTATAACTAAGGTTTCAGAACATGGATCAATTGATGTAAGTAGGAATAGTAATGATGAATTTAATATATGTAGAAAAGACAATACTCCCCGTGTGGTGACCGGGGAAAAGAATAGTCCCACTGCTGCCCATGCAGGTCGTAAAAGGCGACCAAAATGGGTACCCAGTGCCTGGGGGTATAGCTGGGCCACCCTGCCCCGGGGGTTATAAATTCGGCGGACTGGCCCTCCAGGTTGGGGGTTGGGCGACAGGCTGACAACCTGTCACTGTAAAAAAATGATTGTTAGGAAACCTAACGTGGCCTCGGAACAGTCAGATAGAATGGTAACGACCTAGGCAATGGAAAATGATTAATGAGATAAGGATAGCGCCGTGGACATTGTACAGAGCAGGAGCAATGAGGGAAATGGTGAAGGAGATGGATAAATATAAAATAGATATTTGTGCCCTGCAAGAAATTCGATGGCCAGGGAAAGGAACGGTGATAAACAAGAATTATATGATTTTATATAGTGGAAATAAAAGTGACAAACATGAATTTGGAACAGGATTTTACATTAGTAGACACAATATGGATAATTTATTAGATTGTAAAATTAGGATTAAACTTAAATACTACAATTTGACACTGATATCAACACATGCCCCAACTGAAGACAAAGATGAAGTAGTTAAAGAAGATTTTTATAACTGTTTGGAAAAGACATGTGATGCAATTCCCAATTATGACATGAAAATAATACTAGAGGACTTTAATGCTAAAGTTGGAAAAGAGACCTATTTACATCCAGCATGTGGAGGACACAGCCTTCACAATGAAGCAAATGATAATGGAAAACGAATGGTAAATTTTGCACTGGGCAGGGATTTAGCTGTGACAGGAACATGGTTTCAGCATAAGGACATTCACAAGATTACCTGGCGATCACCCGACAACAAGATATGTAATCAGATAGACCATATACTAGTAGACAGAAGACACTGCACTAATGTGTGTGATGTAAGAAGTATGAGAGGGGCTGAAATAGAATCAGATCACTTTTTAGTGAGGGCAAAAATTAGATTAAAAATTAAGAAAATAGAGAAGACTAAGAAAAGTGAAATAAAGAAATGGGATATTAACAAACTAAATAAGAAAGAGGTAAAAGAAGAATTTAGCAAGGAGGTAACAGCAAACATACAAAATGCTCAATTAGAGGAAGTGGAAGATATAAATGAAACGTGGAACAAAATAAAAAAAGGAATAAATGAAGCGGCAGGAAAAATAATAGGAAAAGAAGAAAGACTACAGAGAAATACAGTAGTTGGTTTGATGAAGAATGTCAAATGATATTGGAAGATAAAAAGAGAGCTTACATCAAAATGATAAACAGAAATACTAGACAAAATGCACAAGAATATAAGGATAAAAGGAAGGAAGCACATAAAATATTTAGTCAAAAAAAGAGAGATGTGTTTAAATCAAAGCTGGAACAGATGGAAATAGCTTATAATAACAAGGAAGCAAAGAAATTCTACCAAGAAGTGAACAGTATAAGAAAAGGATTCAAATCACAAACACTATTAATCAGAGATAAGGAAGGTACCATAGTAAGCAATAGAGAGAAAGCACTACAAAGATGGTCTGAATATTATGAGAAACACTTCGAACTGCAAGATGGAACATAAAACCACAGGGGAGAAGAGGGGACAATGTGCATACACACTGCAGAACCAGAGATTAAACCACCAAGTGATGTAGACATAGAGATAGCAATAGGTAAATTAGAAAATGGAAAAGCAACTGGACATGATCAAATTCTGGCCGAATTGATGAAAGAAGGAGGAAAAGAACTCAGGAGGGTTATGTATGGTCTAATTTTAAAAATATGGGAGAAAGAGACTATACCACATGAGTGGAAGTATGGCATAATATGTCCAATTCATAAGAAAGGGGACACTATGAGATGTGACAACTACAGAGCAGTCACACTGTTATGTACAACATATAAAGACCTGTGGTAACATACGGAGCAGAAGCGTGGACATTGAATAAGGACATTGCTAAAGGGCTGGCAGTTTTTGTACGAACAGACATTAAGAAGTGTAAAATTAACAACTGGAAAGAAAGGTCAAAAAACAGAGCTGACTGGGAAAGGGCCATTAATGAGGCGAAGGTCCGCATTGGACTGTGGTGCCACCGAAGAAGAAAAGAGAATACAACAAGTAAGGAACGATCTGTATCTTTATGTAAGCAAAGTATAACCAAACATAACCTTCAAGATCGAAAGAGGAACCAGAAGAGGCAGGATGTGAAGGAAGAAAATTTTATACATCCCATTCCAATTATAATCAATGGACATATGTTAAACAAGGATAAAGGAAGATGTTTAACATTAGGAAAAGTTGTAAAGGAAGTGAATAAAATTAACTCGGTGAATGTGAATAGTAATATGTCATTTAAAGAACATAAACATAAGGTGGTAATTTTAGGTGACAGCCACTTACGAGTTAGTGTTATGAGTATAAAAGATCACATAAATAATAATTTCGAAGTTACTGGCTTTACTAAACTAGGTGCAGGTGTTGGACAAATTATGCATAAGTCAGTAATGGAGTACACTAGCTTGACAAAAAATGATGTGATTGTGTTTAATGGTGGATCTAATGATGTAAATGTGAAGAATTTTAAATTGGCATTAGTACAGATCACAAAGTTTATACAGGTTAACAATAATACTAAAATAATAGTATTAGGTATTCCACATAGACATGATTGTCATGAATATGAAAATTGTAGCATTTAATCACAAACTAAGAAAAATTACTAATTCATATGAGCATGTCACAGTTATTGAGTGTAGCTCTAATAGGGAATTCTATACTCAACGTGGTTTACACCTAAACAGAAGAGGGAAAAGACTGATTTTTGAACAAATGGTTTCTGAAATATATAAACTAACTACAAAAGAAGTAGAAACTTCAATTAGTTTGCAATGGGTAAAGGAATCAAGTGAGAGTATCACAATTACTTCTCGGGAGAATGTGAGGAAACAATTAATAATGTAATTGTTGATTCTCTAATTGATAAGGAAATAAAGGTAACACAGAACAAAGATGAAGCTATTTGTAGAATCTCGTCTAGACCTAAAAAAGCTCCAGTAACAAGGAATACCGATTTTTTATGGTAAATTCCAATCAAAATTTTATAAATAATGTTTATGTTGCCACTAAATTTAATGTTGATTTGTTGAATAATAATCTAGCTAAGCCTGTTAGTAGTCGTGAGTTTAAATCTAATTGCATAAAGCGTGAGTCAATTCATAATTTTAATTCACCCACAACCTTAAGAATTTATCATCAGAATATTTGTGGTTTAAGATACAAAATAAATGAATTAATAAGTCATGTATATCATAATTTACCACAAATATTTTGCTTTTCTGAACATCATCTCAAATATTTGGAGTTGGAGAGTCTAAGCATTCCGAATTATAAATTAGATGCGTATTACTGTAGAAATACTTTTAGGAAAGGTGGGGTATCCCCTCCAAAATCCAACCCCTGGCGTCCCCGTCGTGGAGGGGGGTAACGTCTGTAGGTGGCTAACAGGGGCTATGGTTCACCAAAACCAAGGTGTGAGGCATCGTGCTGAGGGCTGTATGGCACTGGGGTGGTAAAATAGCAGTGCCCTTAACGATCCCCTCGGGGCACCAGGCAGCACCCGTTGTATTTATGCCTTCCACTCGTAAGGGGCTCTGTGGGTGGTGACTGTTATTTCCCCATTACTCGTGGGACCAAAATGGACACAGGAATTAAGGAATCTGAACAAGGAGCGGCATTGGCTGCAGACTTGTTAAAACAAGACTCCCTAGTGGAGGCTGTGGGCTCTGAGCCCTTCGCTGTTCCTTCTGAGGAGGACAAGCTAGCTGCAGGTGTCTCTACGATTAGACTGCAGACCAAGCGTATCTCAGGAGCGCAGCGGAGGAAGCTCATTAAAGCTAAGAAAATGAAGGAAGGTACCTGGACAGTTGAAAAACCTACAGGCAAGACTCCTTCATCTCAGGAGAAGGTGGTGGCAGGTAGTAGTGGGGGTGTGAAAAGACCCCACTCTGACTCGAGTATCTCGCCTTCGATAACGCAGCAACCTAAAAAACCCAGGAGCACTCAGGTGCAGACTGGGTCTTATAAGGAAGCTGTAGTTGGGATCAAGATGGCGGTGATTCTTAAACGCTATCCTGAAGTAAAACTGGATGAGTCCCAAGCTGACCTTATTCAGACAAAACTTTTAGAGGCTGTGGATGCATACCCCTTGGGGGAGACGCCTCCACAGTTTCTTAATTCTAAATTTGCACATGGTGTATTTTGGATCAACTGTGCAAATGAACATTCTAAGGTCTGGTTGATGCAGACAATAAGTGGACTTGGGGAGCTTTGGGAGGGTGTGGAGCTGACTGTCGTTGACTCCAAAGACCCCCCTAAGAGACCCAGGGTGCTTGTTCATATACCGGACACTTCAGAGGCTACTACTGTTCTAACACGTCTCAGGATTCAGAATCCTGAGCTAAATACGGCATATTGGACACTTACGAGCCGCAAGGTTATCAAGAAGGAACAAACCTTGGCCTTCTCTATTGACCCCGACTCATTCAAAGCACTGGTCAAAATAAACTTCAGGGCCTTCTGGGGATTGGGAAGAGTCATCTTCCAGACCCTGAAGGAGAAGGAGGAAGTAAAGGAAAAGCCGGAAGCTGAGGGTACTGCAGGTGAATCTTCATCACAGTAGGGCATCTTTGGCGGCCCTCTGTGTTGCCATGAAGAACTGCGACGTTGCCCTCATACAGGAACCATGGACCTATATGGGGGAAGTCAAAGGTCTAAAAGAGGTAGGTGGAGAACTTATTTACAGTAGATTCAATCAGAATCCTAGGACCTGTATTTTAGTCAAGAAAGACTTTCAGATACTGCCATTGATGCATTACTGTTCTAGAGATCTCACGGGGTTAAAAATCAGGAAGTCATGTGACAAGGGGCCGAGGGAGATTATTCTCGGATCGGCTTACCTTCCATATGATGATCCAGAACCCCCACCCCCCAAGAAGGTGGAGAGGCTGGTGGCAGGATGTAGAGCTGATGGATCTCATCTTGTCATTGGCTGTGACGTGAATGTGCATCACACAACCTGGGGAAGTACTAACATCAACAGAAAAGGTGAGTACCTGTTTAATTTTATTATGGCAAACAATTTGGACATAGTGAATAGGGGTAACAGACCTACCTTTGTTACCTGTAACAGGCAGGAAGTTATAGGTATCACTATTGCCATCTTTTATGCTGGCAATTTTATTAGAGATTGGCATGTAACTGAGGAGGTAAGTTGTTCAGACCACAGATACATAGGATTCAATATTACGGGAATTGACCGTTCAGCTGAATTCTATCGTAATCCACGCGAGACTGACTGGGAGTCCTTTAGAACTGGACCTGGCGGGTCATCTGTGTGGGATGAAAGAAAGGATTACTAACTACAGTAGATTCCGGTTAATTGGGACACATCGGGACCAGAACACTTTGGCCCAATTAAGTGACTGCCCCAATTATGCAAAGTTTCATGTAAATAGTTAAAAAGATATAAAAAGACAAACTAACATTTCACTGAGCAACAAATCATTTTTTCAAATGAATTACAGAACAAACAATAGCAAAATATGTATTTAATATTTCAATATTATTCATGTTGACCTGTTTCCAATCTAATCCTGTTAAAACAAATTAGAGAAAATATTGATATTTAAACGTTATATAACATTTAATTTATATTACAAACATGCGCATACTTACTAAAGATCTGTATGAACCATCTTCCTCCTTATCAGTTTTTAATATGAGTATAAAAATATTTAATAAACTACCAGCTGAAATAAAGGTATTAAATTCATGATACTAAGAATTTAAGAAAAGGTTAAAGGTTTTCCTTCATTCCAATTCTTAATACAGGAATATTTTAATTATCAAAATAAGTAATTCTTTAATTTTATATGTTTTCTTCTGTTATAATTATTGTTTTATTGTATTTAAATGCACAAACACATTTTGTTGTGTTCTTATGTATATAATATACTGACAGATTCTATATTTGGAGGTTACTGTAAACCATTATATGGATTGACAGAATGTATAATGTGAATAAATTAATAAATGAACGTTGTTGGTAGGACTACGTAGCTGGTTCGTTGTATATTGTGCGGCCATCTCTGTGCAGCATATGGTACTAACATGCCAGTGACAACGGGCGAAACCACAGCATCTCAAGTCGGTATAACGAGACCCTGTATTTACCAAATAACATCCCAGAAAACTTGAATATTCTTTAACACCGTTGTGTGAATGTCATCATTCATGTCAGAAATGTTTCTCAAATTTAAGCAAATATGATTACAAACAAGGGCTTTTTTTTTTAAGACACTATGCACAGCCACTTCTACTGGACATAAAATTCACAGAAGTGTCTTCTAAGAACTGAGTTTCACATTTAATCAACAGTGCTGTATTGGATACCATTGACGCAATGACTATTGATTGGGAAGCCTGGAAGAGGAGGTTAATCTCTTAAGTAACATTAAAGTTTCATTGGGATAGACTGATTAAAATCAGGATGAGGTAGCTGTCCTTCTGCAATGTGGTGTCTTTACCTGGGTGATAGGACATTTCAACCCTTGAAGATGAGACAATCATACTATCGTGAAAGCCTGCAAACTACACATAAAACCAGGCAGGTGCACACCCAGAATTTTTCATTGGGAGGGGGCATGTAAATATAACTGCAATATAACATTCCTTGCAACTACATATATATATATATAACTACATGTTCCATGACTCACTCACCTAATTTAAATCACATCTAATCAGCTTGGTTCTTTTAATGTCACCTAAGACACCCTACAGTTTTTTATTTTATTTTTCCAAACTTCTAATCTACTAGTCATCAGCCGATTTCAGTGGCTGATTTTGGCTGGAGGACAAATTACGTAAAATGGTTGATATCATCGTGTCTACAAAGTGTGTGCTTTTAGGCACGTTCACAAAATTGCAAAAAGCAACTATTAGCTTCATCGTGCCTGTCTGGCTGTCTCTCTGTCCATCAGCATGGAACAATTCGGCTCCCACTGGACAGATTTTCATGATATTTGATATTCAAGTATTTTTTGAAAATCTGTCGAGAAAATTAAGTTTCATTTTCATTAAAATCTGACAACAATAACGGTACTTTACATGAAGAACTACGTACATTTATGATAATATCTCGCTGAATTCTTAGAATGAGAAATGTTTCAGACAAAAGTTATAGAGAAAATCAAAACACACACTTTATGTTCAATAACTTTTTTATGAAAATCATCCTGTTTATGAGATAATGTGGAAAAGTATGGTACATACAGCCAGACAGGCCACAGATGACAATATACGGCCCATGCGCTTTGCATGCTGGATAACTAAGGCTACAAACACACACTCAGAATATGTAATATGTATTGCTTTTCCACAGCAACATCCCCCCCCCCCAATGGCTCGACAGCCCCTTGGGGGGCCTAGGCCGCCTCATTTTTCGAGGCTTCACGATCACACTTTTTAGACACACCGCTCTCGGTAGGACTCCTCTGGATGAGTGACCAGCCCGTCGCAGAGACCTCTACCTGACAACACACAACACATACAAGAGACAGACATCCATGCCCCTGGTGGAATTCGAACCCACAATCCTAGTAAGCGAGAGGCCGCAGACCCACACCTTGGACCGCGCGGCCACTGGGATCGGCCCACAGCAACAATGGCTTACACTAATGCGCCTCATGTTATACATACATTGCCTGTCTTGTTAAATTTTGATTTGGGTGTGCCCCTGAAACCAGGGTCCTTGTCCCAGGGTCTTATTTCATTCTGAATCATTCAACTTACTTGTATGTTGCAGGTCAGCAGGTCATTGATTGTGCTGGCAGATGGATTCTCTTACATTGAGCCGCTGGCTTTTAGTTTGAATTGCCGCAGGAGTCGTGCTCCCTAGTCTCGGTCCCTGGTAGGCCTATCCGAGTAATCTCGGATCCTTCTAATCTCAAACCCCCCCCCCGAGGGTGTCCTTAACCTCGAGCCCAGGAGTTGCTTAGCAAGGGAGTGTGGGTGTTGAAGAAAACAGGAAGGCAGATGGAGTGTGGACCTGAGAAGAGTAGGGGTGTTGGAAGTTCTGCCTGGAAGAGAAGTGTGCAGACAAGTGCATGGACTGTATGGTGCAGTCTATGTACTGTATATTGAGAACAGAGGACCTTGCGTGGAAGTTGGTGGATACCTCCTGCGAGTTACAAGTGCCGGATTGTTATGAGCATCGTACAGTTTGTCGAGAGCCTGGATGTTATTGGATTTGTTATGTTCAGTAATTGTATAGATTCTCTCCTCTAGACCCTACTGGCTCAACATAGACTTCATTGTATCCTTGGGATATACCAGATGTTCAAAGAACACCAGGATTGACTCATGATATAGCAATAAGCAAAACAGATATCAAATTCAGCATAGAATACAGTATATTTGCTTGCTTCTTATGTTAAGAGATGTTGGCCAGACATAAATTGTTCTATTTTAAACAACCTTTACATTTCAAGGCAAGAATCTTCAGCTGTGTGTGGATATAAAACAAAGCTCTCACTCCACAAAACAGTGACACTACTTCATTACACAATTCTGATAATCCTATGGGTGATGGTAAAAGTTTATGCATTTTACATGTAATGCTTTATTTGGCTATGTCATTAGCAGATGGCTCTGAATTTGATTGTTCTTTTATTTATGTTAAAGATCAAACTTCTGTTTATTGTTCTGAAAAATTTTCATATACAGCCTTTCACTTCTTGATGTAAACATCATATTTCAAGCTTTTTTTGTTTTTAATGTTAAGAACAGAACTTTAAAAACAGTTCAAGTAGCCAGTGCTGTATATCCCTTGTGATGTCACATCTTAGACAGGTATGTTGGATGCATCAATTGTATTTGAAACTAATAAAATAATTAACCAAACATGATAGTTGGTGTCACTTTTACTTACATATAAGAATATCTTTTTAATTTTTTCCTATACTGGCAAGAATCAACTAACAACAACAACAAAAACTGTGATTTTTAATGAAATGCACATCACTTCATACTGCATAACAGAAAAGTAACTTTTCTAATTACTCTTTCATTTCTGCAGAGTGAAGACTGTTAATATACAAGCTCATTAATTCTTAGCATCATATTCAGGAATAGCTAAAACATCATTCAGTCATTGTCTCTTTATTTTATTTCAATATTGTGCAACATTCTTTTACTGCTGTATATTCTATGTATGTAGTTCAAACATTTATTATTCTTTACCAAACATAGTACACCATATCGGGTAAATGTGCGGAAACATATCAGACAAAAGGTGTAACACAGACTTTTAGGTACATTTCACTTGATACAGTGTATTATGTTAGTTAAAAAAATAATAAATATTGTGCAAGATCTTTATTATTGTCTAATGAAATCACAGAATATCAAAAAGTTTGTATTCTGCAGTTATTAATGATCCACAGTGAATGGTTAATTAAAACACAGGCTAAAAGCCTTTCATCAGATAATGGACAATGGAACAGTGTACCAAAGGCTGCCCACACTGATTACTTCTGGTTACATGCTTCCTCTCTACCACATAATATCCTTCATGTAACCAGTGTAGGGCGAATGCTTGATTCCAAATGTATGTGCTGGCAGATTATCCATCCTTGTCTGCAACAAATTTACTATCATTAATATTTTGAAACTGTAGCCATTCAATGATTAAAGAATGCAGTCACTGACTAAATCTGACACAGGTAAAATAACATTTTACATGACTATACCTCCAACAATCTGCATTAAAATATTAATTAATGATTAAAAAAAAACTTCAATATTTGAAAATCTGATCACAGTTTCTAATAATGAATGGTAAAATCACAATTTAGGAAAAATGTGGGGCTGACTTTACAAAAATACCACATTATGAAACAAAACCTCCATCTAGACCCCAAGGTTAAGAAAGTGTGGAGCTGTACCTCCACCCATCATACATCTTCATTGTCTGGTACTTCATTAAGCACAGGCAACTTTGCCTCACTTACCTTTACAACTTTCATTTAAAACATTTTTCTCTCAAAAGAATATGTAAAAAGATATTTCAAAAACTGTATTAAACTTCTAAATCATGTGAGGCCCTGAAGTGAATTAAGATGAACATATATAACCCTCAGCAATACTTGCATAAAAGAAGCAGTGTGAACTGAGTTAAATTGTCAGAGGTCTCAAAATAAACCATAAAGGTTTATTTAACCCCATGATAAATTGACCCTTTAATGAAAACCATTGAATATAACTCACACACTACAGTATCTGTGTAAAAGAATTATAATAATAATAACCATGGCTCAACAGCCCTATATGGGCTCGGGCCTCCTCTTTCCGAGGTTACTGGGTCGTGCACATTGGTGGCAGTTGGTGACTGGCCAACTGGCCGCGCTGCTGTTCTATCGATCCTGATGTGACCGCCAGAGCCATCTGGCAGGCAGTCAGGAGACTTGGGTGAGAAATTGGGGTTGAATTTTGCTTACGAAACATTTCTATTCATGCCCGTAAGGTTCTTTTACATGCCGTAAATCTACGACATGGGAAGGAAGTGGTGCTCCGGATTTTTATCACCCTTAAAAATCCTTCGACCTCAAACCCGCGAACCTTGGGTCCAGTGGCGAGCACGCTAACCACTAGTCCACCGAGGTCGACAAAAAGAATTATATATCAAGTTTTAATTAAATCTGTTAAAGGAATCACAAGATACTTTGTAAAACTTTGTTTCAGCCATGGGCAATGTGATCCTTAAAATGAATAAAGTACATTAAACTCACACATTGTAATGCATGCATACCATGACTGCCAAATAACAAGTTTTATCAAAATCTGTTGAAGAATGTAAAATATACAAAGTAAAAGATAATTTAGTCCCCTAATTAGCATGGCCATTAAAATGAATTAAAGATAATAAAACTTACACTTGCCCATACTTTTATACACAAAAGTTCATCCACTAACGCTTATTACCACTAATGTCGCCTAGCACTGTAAGTCAAAATCTTGTGACACTTTAGTTCCTATGTCTCGTAGCAAGATTTTTTTCTTAGCCAGCGTTTTGAACTACATGTATCCTTTCCGGATATAGAGACAATCAGACCACTGTCACCCTATTCAAAAACACTCTAAGCCATCTGCTACATAATAAACAATCAACATGCACTACATGTGTGTTCAAATCTTCTTGTGCTGTCATAAAACTTAAAAAGAGGTTTTCTGTCAAGACACTCACAGCAGAATGTAAGGTTATGCTCCAGAAACTTAAGGTTTGAACCCCTGCTGTGAGTTACTGGTGAAGGAATTTACAATCATGCTTGACAAATTCCTAAAATTAATGGCCAAAACTTGAAGCACCCATAGATTACCACCCGCTTGATACTATATAGCCCCGAACCCTAGCATTGAAAGACATACCAACAAGCACAATCCCCTCTCATCCCAAAGGATTTGTGCCCAAATAGGTAGTTTCAAAATCTAAATGAATCAATAAGATTCATTCAGACTCAAGTCAAAATCAGAGCGAGTTATTCTCACGAGAATTTCAGAATGACAGGTCAACAGTCCTAAAGAGTGGATGCAATTTACCTTCAGCTATAATATTACAAATTTGGCATTAGTAGTGCCATATACATTTTAACTGAGAGCAGCAAAATTTATTATAAAACAAACAGCACAAATTAAAAGAACATTTACAGATTGTTTAATAGAAAGACGATTAATGTACTACAAACACAACTACAGACAAGAATCCAAGCAATTATAATTTTATTTGTTCACATAAATAAAATGACCATCACTTTCAATGCAGCTAGCAGAACTCCAGTCATAAACGTACTGATAAAATAAAATTAATTAAATGAACTTTGCAAAAGTGAATTATTTTCACATTAAACTCTGTGTGATTTAATAAACACAGTGTGTGTTCCCTAACAGGACCCACTCACTGATAAAATTAGACCGAGGCACCATGAAGACCTGAGAAAGAAGATTGTCTGTAGCCTGTTATCTTATTAACACTCTCAGGACCACAACCTGTTAATAGTACGGTATATTGAGTTACTGACAGAGTGAGTTCACATCAACAAGCCTTTGTATTGAAGCAGCTCCTTATTTGCATAACTTAAAAACAGTTGCACAAATTCAGAAATAACAGGACTGAGCAGGACTAGAAATGGTGGCACACAGTTATGTATTTAGATCGAAGAGCCCTTTTAAAAAAAAAAAAAAAAACAGACACTTTAACTAACATTCCAACAACAATATATATAAGAATGAATTCCTATATGGGCACAGTAACGATTTCCTTTACACAAATATGTCTCTGACATAACACCAGGTGTTTCTACTGATATGAAGAATAAATCTCGTTATGAAACGCCCTCACTGTAACAATCGCTGTCAATTGTTTAAATAATAATCTAGCAATGTAAAATGAGAACAAATATGAGACATTATTGACGTTTGCCGTCTTTCTCATCCTCATTACAGTATATCAGCGTACTGACCCTCTGAAGACTGATATTCATCTAAATTATATACAAAACTTCAGTTCCTACCTCACAGAGAATACAGTGCGTCAATTACAAAGACCAAACAGGTAATGCTGTTTAGAGAAATAATCATTCTTTATTTTGAGACCCATATTCAACACATGAATGCACTAGGCTACAAAAATCACAGTTTCTTAATGTTACCAGGCTTCAAACGGTTAACAGTCTTACTATGAGTTCATGTAGTTATAAAAAAACTATTTTGCTGATACATTAGATACTTTACCAAAACAACATCTCCATGAATCCGTAGCTTTGTTTTTGTTGTCGTATGTTGGAAGTCACTTTTCGTCGTTCATAATTCTTGGCCAAAAAGTTCCCATGTATGGGGAATGTTTGATTCCGAAGGAATATCTGGGTGCCCAGGTCTTGTTAACATATACCTGCACGGTAGGAAGGGAGGCCAATGGGAAATTAGTACATTAGTGTACCCTTATTCCACTGATTCCAGCTACTAAAAGGTAAAGCTACCCCAGTACACACCATAAAGGCACAGCAGGGGAGCAGAGGTATATCTCTACTCGTTCACAACCTTGGCACTAGAAGGGAGCAGGTGGTCGATACCATGCCCTGGCTGCTTTACCCCCAGGAAAGACCCAATACCCATTGTACAGCAGGTTTGGTGGGCCTCGGGGCCAGTCCTGACAGTACGGAAAATCTCGCCCCCACTGGGGTTCAAATCCTGGACCATCCAGCCAGTAGAAAGTCACTATACCGACCACCCTATCCTGGCTGCCAATTCTGACTGCTATGATAATATCATACTATCATAGCAGATTTAGGGCTGTGAGATTTGAATATTATCATAACAGGTGAGTAAGACCTACTGTGTGTGCAGTGTTAGGGCCATTTTTTGAGGTTTCACTTTCACTGTCAAAGCACAGAAGCATTAGTTTAACATACAAACTTGAAGGTAAATTTTACTGTAAGAACTAACTTGAACTAGTTATTATATAAGTACTGCATGCAGGCATGCAAGTTACATGTAACAGGTGATTATCAGGGTGCACTATCTAAAACAAGTATAAAGTGATGGCTTATGAATTCAGTAACTGAAGATATCATAAAAATGTTAGTCAAAGCATACTTCAACTGGTCATGCAGGTCATCTCTTTGAGAGAAAACATTAATCTCTTTACTAATTATGAAGAAGAAACTTACCTTCTCTGGGGAGTGTGCACCTGGGCCAGGTTTTAGTGTCGAGTCAGAAGGCATCTGGTAGCGGGAACTAATCGAGTATGCTGGTGCCTTTGCTTTGTAGTTGTCAGCCTTAGAATTATTGTATGTTCCAGGTCCTGGAGTCAGAACACGATCATCTAATGGTTCCTTTTGCCTCCCAGATATTGTAAATGCAGGGGCCTGTTTCTTGTTACCCTCTTTTGTTTGTCCGAGAACAGTTGGGATGTTGTAAACATTTGGTGCTGCAGGTTACAAAATAAAACTAACTTCAGAATTTTGTCTTCCCAACTGACATGCAAAATACGATTTAATGACTTTAATTTAAAACAAATGTATTACTAATTATAATTTTTATCTTGTTTTTAACCGAGGGCAATAATAAAGAGGAAAAATATTCATGTCTGAAATAGCATTCCAAACCTCAGGCCTCACTAACCGCTTTATAAAATGCAAACTTGTATGCAGCAATTGATTGTTTATTGAATACTTTACGTGAAATAGCCTCATATTATGCACATTCACATATAAAATATCTCCAGTCCTAATAATTATGAAGAAAAAAATTCTTCATTAGTACTTGTTACAAGAATTAAATGTTGTTAATCAATTTCTTTAAGCAATAACAGTAAGTAAATAACATTTAGTTTTACCTTATATTAGTAAAGTCACATTCACCTCTTTCCATTTGAATGTTACAATCAGCTCAGATGCCTCAGAATGAAAGGTTATGTATACACAAGTGTTGAAGTTAGTATATCTATTACACATGAAATTTCTTTCATTCCTTGTTATAATACGAAATATTTAATACTAAAGGTTTGTTTCAGTTGTGATGGCTCTCTCTAGATGTGTTATCTAGAATATATCCTGAATTTCTAACTACAAATTTCACATTTACTCTTATTTAGTACTAAGAGGCACATTACCATCATTCATGTTAAACTGTGTTTCTGTTAACCATTAACTAACTAACTCCATGGAGCAGAGTCCTTCTTGAGAAGCTAACAGGTCGTCAGCTAGTCAAGAAATTCCCCGCGTTTTGTGGAACCCGAAGGTTCATTACCGCACTCACAAGAGCCCGCCACCTGTCCCTATCCTGAGCATTAACCATTAAGTTGATGAATTAATCATATGATGGATTAATCATATATAGTTAATAGGTTTACATTGACTGAGTTTTTGTCTGAGTGAATTCACCTGCATTAACAAATATTTCAGTTTAACAAGAAAAGGTAAATTAGTGCATATTTGTACTCAATTTAAATAAAATCAAAATCAAAATTTTGAACAAAACAAATACCTAAAAAAATATCATACCAAACTTACACATTGTATATCACCATAATTTACTACTCAAGAGAACAGAACAGGGATGTACAGTATACAAAAGGCTGTAACAGCATTATAATATCTGAGCAACATGATCAGCTGACGTTAATTTGGTACAAAATGTCGGCTGTGGATAACTTGGATGATAATATATTCAGAAGTTAAAACAGTTTGGATTCTGCACAGGGCACTAGGGTGTGAACAGGCAGTCTGGTCCCCATTAGTGAATAACAAAGCTTAACTTTACAGACGCATTACTCTTTTTCCCTCACTCTCATAATTCCCATCTCTCATCCTATGCTATGGTATCAGCTCATGTGGCATTATTTGTCATTTTAAATATTTTTGCAGAGGTTCTATGTCTAGCTGAAACTGTAGCCATTCTGAAAGCAGTAGGTCCAAGTCCTTCTTGGTGAAAACATAACAATACCTTGAAACAGAATGTCTACTTTCTCCCCAGTCCGTTTTCATTCACTGTAAATAATTCATCCTCTCATTCCATCCCAGACTACATAACCTTGCACTCATTAAGTAATTTCCACATAAACACAATTAACTGTGGTGTATATAACATACACCCATAACATGTATACACAGAAAATGCAGTAGTCAATTTCTGTTAAATATGACAAAGACAAGTAAATAGCTTAGTGCCATGATCACCTGCATGCACTCAGAAACAGCCTCTGTATCACTGGATGCCTCGATCGCCTGCGTGTCCACAGAAATACCTTCATTCATTCATTCTGTAGTCTGTCTTACGACAGGTCCGTAGCCTCTTCCAAAGCGAGTTCTCCACAGGGTGCGATCTAGTGCTTCCTCTTTCAATTTCCAGTATCTTTTCTTTTCCTTAAGGTCATCCAGTAGCTGCTTACGTCTTCTCCCTCGTCGTCCCGTCATTTTTATCCTTCCTTCTAACTTTCCTTCAATCACGTGTTTCAGAAGGCAGTTTCTACGCAATATGTGACCAATCCAGTTAGCCTTTCTTCTTTTTATTGTATGTAGTATATTCCTCTCCTCCTTGACTCTGTGTAATACTTCTTCATTTCTCACACGATCGGTCCAACTGATCTTCTCCATTCTTCTCCAGCACCACATTTCAAAACTTTCCAGATACTTCTGATCTACTTTCCGAAGTGTCCACGTTTCAGCACCATACAAAGCTATGCTCCAAATGTAGCACTTTACTAGTTTCTTCCTTAAATTTAATTCCAGTTTGCTGGTGAAAAGATTTTTCTTCTTGTTGAATGCTGTTTTTGCCATGGCAATTCTGGATTTAATTTCACGTGTACACCTTGCATCACTTGTTATCATGCTACCCAAATAATTGAAATATTCCACATTCTCCAATTGTTTTTGATCTATCATAATTTTCATTGGGGATGGTTGCCTTGAGATTTTCATTACTTTAGTTTTTCCCACATTCATTTCCATTCCATAGAGTCCTCCAATTTCAATTAGTCTATCAATCATGCCCTGTAGCACCTTTTCTTCCCTAGCCAGTAGCACAAGGTCATCTGCATATTTCACAGTGTGAATTACTTGTCCTCCTATTTTGAAGTCTCCAAACCCTTCAAGAGCTTCCTTGGTAAGGTACTCGCTGTATAAGTTGAACAGAATCGGTGACAAGCAGCAACCTTGTCTAACTCCTCTTCCAATCTTCACACTTCTCGTCTCCCCTTGGTCCAGTCGTATTTTGACACTCTGTTCCATGTACAATTTGCTGATCAATCTTCTTTCGCACCAGTCTATCCCAATTCCTTTTAGGATTTGCATTAATTTGGTCCAGTTGACACGGTCAAATGCCTTCTGCCAGTCTATGAAGCAAGCACACAATTCCTCATCTATGACCAAGGTTCGTTCTGATATTATTCTCAGCATCCCAATTGCATCCCTAGTTCCTTTTCCTCTTCTAAATCCAAACTGATCTTCTCCAAGTGCATCTTCAATTTTCCTCTCAATCCTTCTTCTAAGTATCCTCGCTACTATCTTTGCTGCATGAGCGATGATGCTGATTGTGCGATGGTCGCTGCATTTTGTAGCTTTGGGCTTCTTCTTTAAGGCAATCATTGTAACTTCAATAAAATCTCTGGGCCATTCTCCAGTTACATACATGCTGTTGATCATCTGTGTCATTAGCCTTAGACCACCTTCTCCCAACAATTTGAGTACATCCCCAGGTATATCATCATCTCCTGTAGCCTTCTTATCCCTCATCTCCTTGATAGCTTTTTCCACTTCACTTTGCAAAATATAAGGCCCTTTCTCGTCTTCATCTACTTCATCTTCAGGTTCGACGTCTAGATGTTCTGGTCGATTAGCTCGATCATAGAGCTCTGTGATATAATTCTCCCAAATTTGCAATACTCGTCTCTGATTTATTATCATATTGCCTTGAGAGTCTTCGATGCCAATGTTTTGAATCTCATGGTTTTCTTTCCAACCTAGTTCCTTTGTCTTCATGTACATTAAATCATACCGTCCTATTCTTTGAAATTCTATGATCTCGTCGCATATGCTCTCCAGATATTCCTTCTTGGCGTTGTCCGTGGCTCTTTTCAATTCGTTCCTCAGTCTTCTGTAGTTCTTCCTTCCTTCTTCATTGTTGACATTCTTCCATTTTCTTCGTTCATCCATTTTACTGATCATCTCCTGTGTAATCCATGGCTTTCTTGCTCTCCTCTCGACTTTTCCAACCAAACCACTCATAGTATCTAACACACATTTCTTGATATTGTTCCACTGCACTTCCACATTCCCACTTTCACATTTGATTGCACCAAGCTTTTCTTCTAGTCTATCGTGTACTACCTGTCGTTGAGCATATAGCTTCTCCAAATCCCATCTTGGTTTTTTCTTGTGGAACCTCATGATCTTCTTCAATCTGGTGCAGATCTTTGCAACCAGTAAATTGTGGTCAGAGTCAATATCTGCTCCAGGCAGTGTCTGCACATCCTTCACACTGTTCCTGAATCGCTGTTTCACTAGTACATAGTCCAGCTGATATCGATTCCTATCTCCTGGTGATTTCCACGTGTACAATCTTCTTTTAGGTTTTTTGAACCATGTTTTGTTATAACAAGTCCATTTCTTTCACAGAAGTCAATAAGCATTTGACCTCTCTGATTCCTCCTTCCCAGTCCATATGGTCCAACAGTGTTGTGATGTGCTTTATCTCCAACCACACTGTTCCAATCTCCCATTATAATCGTGTTTGTCGCACCCTTTCCATCCTCTTCAAGAATTTCTTCAATTATATCATACAACTCTTCCACTTTCTCATCTTCATAGTCCGATGTTGGCATGTACACTTGCACTATCAAAATACTTACCGGTTCTGCCTGCAATTTAATAGCAATGATTCTGTCACTATACACACTCTTCTTAACAACACTTTTCACTACGCTTTTATGCACTACTATAGCTACACCTCTTTCAGCACTGTCACCCCCGGAATAATACACTGTATAATCACCACTTTTTATTTCACCTTGACCCTTCCACCGCACTTCACTAACACCTAGCACAGACACTGCGTTCTTCTGCATCTCTTTCTTCAAATTTTCGAGTTTTCCTCCTTGATTCAAGGTCCTTACGTTCCAAGTGCCTATCTTGAAGCTGTTATGTTCATTCTGTGTCTTCTGCTTTTGTCTGTAGTCATTACCGCGTGGTGTCTCCCCTAGAAACACTCCCCCCCGGAGATCCAAATGGGGGAGTAGTTTACCTCCGGAATGTTTTGTCTCCAGAGGAAGCATCTCGCATTTGGCATTTGTCTCTGTTTCTGGAAGAGACTGTCCAGGAAAAGTAATAATGTGGTAGTTTTTCCATTTGCTTTCCACATCGCAGTACAGCAGCCGTTCAGACCACTCTGGTCACGCCTGTTGCTACACGATCATGAACCATCTCGAGCATCATTTGCTCTGTGCTTCATGTCGCTACTGATGTCGCTGCTTCCGGCATCAGGGGAGTTTTTATTCGGTTTCCCATCTCCTAGGCATCTCTCTTCGTCTGGTTCCTACCCTTTTGATCTGTCCGGCTTGGGAGACCCTACTGGTAGCAATGCTACCGCCGGCTTAGCTCTCAGGGTCACTGGAACTCACAAGCCCCTCTACCACGGCAAAGAAATACCTTATTCACCATTTAATATCTTAATCATATTCATGCCCTGAACAACACCCTCTGTACCACTATGCCTGAATCATCTTCATGCCCACAGAAACACTACCTGTATCACTTGAGCCTTGCTGACATGGATACACAGAAAAACACCATCTTTATCACTTAAAAGCCTTGACCACCTGCATACCCACAGAAACACTCTCTGTGCCACTTAATCCTTTGTTCACCTACATGCCCTCTGTACCATTTACAGGAGACTGGATGGGGTCCAGGTATGGAGATTAATAGAAACTGCAGAGACTGTACTGACTAAAAAGAATACATTTTTTAAGGATGACAGATGGAGAATGCCAACATCACATTCAGACAATGCACAATTTTCGCAAATGATGCTCTGGCAACGAAGTCACAATGTGAAATAAATGCTACTGTGAGGTATGTACAGTTAATTCAAAGTTAACTTGAAGTTTTCCTGAATTTCTCTAAATTCTCTGGTTATTCATGAGAGATATCACAACAGACAACACTCATGATTTACCAGTTCAGTGTAAGTCTAACAATAATTAAAATTGGTTAATATTTAATTTAAACAGCAAAGTCACAATAACCTGAATATATGCTAACTAAAATAACATTTACAGGAACTATAACTGTTTAAGAAGAAATTCTGAAACAAGAAAGAGAAATTTATTGTAGGGATAAATATAATCATTGAAAGTTTAGTCACATACTCCCCCTAGCTTATGCAGTAGTTACGGTCCAGAACAGCCAGTGAAAGTCAAATTTTGTACAAGTCAGAACTGAGTACACATATGACCAACTATGTATGTATATACAAGGGAGTCCAGTTGAAATGCAAACCCCAACACCCTGAAGGCAGCGTGACTGCCCCACTGCCTGGGTCATCACCCAGCACTATTCTTCCATCCACCTTCGTCTCATTGTGCTGTCATTCCCGAAAAAATGTGATTTCAACTTATATATGTATGTATATATAATTTGCACAAGTCTGAAACTGTGTAACTTGAGATTGCATAAGTCAGGTAGTATATATCGTTGAAATTAGGGCATGCAAATCTTAACACAGACAATGCAGTACCTGGAGTTTGACTTGGCTTCTCCACCTGAGTCTTGTGGCCAAATGTGTATTTGGGAGAATTGTCATGGACAGCTTTCTCAGACTTCTCAGGATTGTAGTCACCTGGTGCTGGTGTCATATCAGGTCGTCCCTCCTTTGGTCGGCTGTGGAGCGTTGCAGCAGGGGCGTTGTCCTTGCCTGTGCAATTAATTTACAATAAAGAGTCTTCAGAGCAACAGTGGAGACATAATATATGAACAACTAGTAACTATGCAAAACTTGACCTCTCCTAGGGAAGGCTGGTTTCTATTTAAACATAACCTGCAAGTTTGAATGTGTTGTTTCCCACAGTATCACTTTCTCAATTGCAATGCCACATAGTGAAACAGGTAATGGAGAAAGTAGCATGGAAAGTTCAAAAGGAACATGATCAGAAGTGATTAATGAAGATGAAAGTTGAACAGAAACACAGCCACCATGTGGCCTGTAACAGTACCTGGTGATACTGCAGTGAACCAGAATTCAAGAACTCTAGCATGAACAGAAAACATATACCGGTACATTTCCTCATATGGAAAAGCTCAAGACCTGCTAGTAAGATTATGGTTACATCTTTGATCACCACAGACCACAACCTCTGTGATTTTCAAGAAATGCAAATATGCTCAGTCTAAAGACAGCGTTATTATACTGATGAAACTAGATACATGTTTCAGCTAATGATGGTAGCCATCATCAGGCTGATCACAAAAATATAAAAAAGGAAGTGTTTACAGCTGCATTGGTGGTTACAGATCTCGGACCTTACAAACGTAGTGTTATATAATATACAAAATACGCAGCTAAGTAATTTACATGTTATGTATATTATATAACATTCTTATGATCAGCCTGATTATGGCTACTATCATTAGCCGAAACATGTAACTGGTTTTACCTGTAAAATAAAGTTGTGTTTAGACTGAGTATATTTGCACTTCGTGTTAAACGGTGAACTCGACGGGGTTGAATCGCCTAAGATTGCATGACTTTCGTATTTATGGCCATCTGAAGAAGGCATTCAGAAGACACAAATTCTGACCTACTGCTCAAGTGCAGAAGCTGTGTACAGCTGGTGTTCTAGAAATACTAAAGAAAGCCATCTAGCACTTCATGACTCACTGGAATGTATGAGTCAGTAATGATGGTGACCTGTGTGTTTGGGGTCAAGAATATCTCTGTTAATCACTGTCAGGTGTGCTCCTAACAAACCTCCCTTGTGCTTGTATGAAATTTGAGGTTCTGACAGCATATTAAGACCATAGTGTGTAGTCCCTTGTATCTGGTAGGAAGGTTATCCCAGTGGATATTTGTGAAATTTGGAATGGTAGGTGGTTTTAAGCAAATGCATGAATTTCTCATTTATAAAACCAACATATGCACATCTAATATACATAACAATAAAGTTTTTTTTGTTTATTCCTACATGTTTCGGCTAAACTCCGCCATCTTCGGGAGTCTATACACCAATATTTAAAACTCACTGAAGTATATACTAACTAACTAACTCCATGGAGCAGAGTCCTTCTTGAGAAGCTAGCAGGTCGTCAGATAGTCAAGAAATTCCCCGCGTTTTATGGAACCAGGAGGTTCATTACCACACTCACAAGAGCCCACCACCTGTCCCTATCCTGAGCCATATCAATCAAGTCCAAGACCCCCCCCATCTCACTTCTTGAAGATCCATTTTAATATTATCCTCCCATCTACGCCTGGGTCTTACATTACTATAATAATACATATTACATTAGCTGCATAAATCACTGCAATGTAATATATATATTATTATTGTAATGTATTATACTTTAATGAGCTATAAATATTGGTGTATAGAACCCCTGAAAATGGCAGATTTCTGCCAAAACATGTAGGAGTAAATAAAGAACTTTATTATTATGTATATTAGATATGCGTATGTTGGTTTTATAAATGAGAAATTTAGTCACAATGCACGGAATAAACAATATCAAAACAAGTCCATGAATATTTTATATAAATTTTCTTTGCGTGTGAAGAAGGGAATCACACAGCCCTTGACCAACCTACTTGTCAATTGTATCGCTCCTTCTCTCCTGATCCCCCCAGTCCCTGAGGATGAAGAGTACTTGTGGTCAGACTCACCTTTTGAACAGAGCCCAGTTACATTGTACTGGCCAGGTCCTGGGCCGGGGCTGTCATTTTTATTTCCGTGCCTAAAATGAAGCATACAGTTCTCAATAGCACCAGTAATTCACACTTCGGGCAGACACCTCAGTACTTAAAGTACACATATGTATATAAAAGGGGAACTACAAAAGCTTACAAACTTTCACTGCAGTTCCTGAATATTTTTTCTCATACGCCAGTGATGATTTGCAATTTATCAGAAGGAGAATAAAAATAATAAGATGCATATATTCATAAGCATCTTACTCTGAAATACAATTCTCATTGCTTTATCAATAATTATTCACTGAATAAGACATGTGATCATACTAACCGCATTGTGGTCACGCCATTTTCTACAACACCGATTTAAGTGGAATATGCAAAATTTGTAGACAAAAAAAGAAGAGGGTAATATGTTTTGAATAAGAGATATTATATACAAGAATATAGTTAGGTTAATTAAAATGTGTTCAAATAAAACTTACAGTAAAACCTGGATAGGCAGGCCAACGCAAGTACTGACGAAATGGGGAGGAAGTCGGTACAAATTACTGGAGCCCTGGGGGGGGGGGGGGGGGGGGGCAACTATGTTGCATATATTTTTGTCTTTCTGGGTAGTATCAGTGTTTGTCGATTGTACAAATTAACCCTATCAGACCAAGCCCAAGTCACTCTCCAACTGTCAGTCAGTCTTTCTGATTAGGTGTAAAGATTTTTAGCGTGTCCGCCCTTGCTGGAAGGGCCTGAACCCTTCCCTGGCGGCCCTGGGCCAATGTTTCTCCGATATAATTTCTATTCAGATGGGTCTGAAACAATAAGACAAGGAGATACTTTATCAACATTGCTTTTAACTTTGCTTAAGAATATGTCATTACAAAGGTTCAAGAAAACCAAAAGGGATTGATATTGAATGCAAAACATCACATTCTGCTCTGCATTGATGATGTTAATCTATTGGGTGAAGTAAAGTTTTTCCCTGTCCAGGCCATGAAGGCGAATATGGCGAGTAGAGGGAGGTGGGCACCCAGGATTTTTAATTAGGGGGGCTGACCCTGACACTATATATAATTTATGTTTGATTTTAAAAATTATGTTATAAAAATCATGTCATACATATAACTGTAACATAACACTGTTTGCAACTGAATTTATATGCATACAAATATAACTACACGTTCCATGACTCACCTTATTTAAGTCACAAGGTCTAATCTTCTTGGCTTTTTTTTTTTAATTTCATTTAAGACATTCTTCAGGTTTCATAAAATGTGCGGAAATCTTTGACTAGCCGAGGAACTACTTGATAAGAATGAGAACAAAATATAATTTTGCAATTTTTAGTCTAGATGAAATATGTGGACAAATGAACACACTTGACCTTCTTTTATTTGTTCACATCATGTGTTTTGTGTAAATGATGCATCATAACCAGCAATATTTTAGTATCCTTTACAGTTCCCATAGTCCCACTTGTGATACTTGCCTTCCTCCAAAACTGAATGCCGGTGATCGCCCACGTTTTGAGTCAGGAACTGTCGAAACACCTGTAAAATTATTGTCCTTGACTTGTCTGTGTCAAGATTTGCAAACATTTGTATATCTACGACACACTACATAATTTTATCAATTGAGATTGTCATCAAATAATGATCGTATCCACCAGCATACTGCACTATATGGTGCTTCACTGTCATAGAAACATAAATGTTTACATTTTGTCTGTGGCCACATTGGCCTTACACACAAAAATACTCGTGCACATCTCAAGTTTCAAAATTTGATGCCCTTAGTTCTGTTCGTACCGTACCAGATCGCACGGTCGCTGTAATATTGTTCTGTAAGTGTCTAAACGAGGACATACAAGGACGATTGCAAATACTCTTATGTAGCTCATCCAGAAAGTACGAACCAGTTGGGTATAAGAAGTGTTTAAAGAATTTTTCAAAAATATTTTCATTGCAGCATGTTGGTACCTACATTAAACTACTCCTCCACATAGTCACCGTATAAACTAAGGCACTTATCATAATGTGGGAAGGTTTTTGTATGCCTTCGTTTAAAAATGTGGCCACCCAGCCTTTCAGCAAGTCCTTCAGAACATCTGTTGTCCCTTGCGGTCACTCCTCAGACTGTCTGGCTAAACACTTCTTGAGGTGGAGAAACAAGTGATAGTCACTTGGTGTAAGGTCGGGACTGTACAGAGGATGCTCGAAAATTTCTCAATTGAACTGTTCGCGCACCTACTTCTTTACTCGTCAGGCAGTCCTGCCTTCTTTGAATAACCGACGCCATTTCCTCACAGTCCCTTCTTTTCTGCACCTTCACCACACACTTCAACAATCTGCCTGTGAATTTCCGCCGGACGAATATTTTTAGCGTTTCAAAATCATATCACCTACCGCACTTCACACGTACTGCGATTTTCGACTTTCGTGTTTATCTTTGACTACAGCCAATGATGAAAAATTTATGACACCGTACTACGCAATACGCGTTCCCCTTGACATACTGAAGACGAGTGACCTTGACAGGAAGAGCTCGCGTCACCAGCGCGGTCGCCATTCGTGATCAGTTCTTACTTTCTGGACATGCCTCGTACATTAATGTAATGCGGTACTTTCTTTCTTTCTGTCTTCACAGAAGAAAAAACTAAAACCTATTGCTTTAAAAACCAGAGCAAGAAACTTCCGCCTTCTGTAAGACAGAAATTATAAACATTTATGGCATTTCAAATCTTTCACTATATTTCCCCGATTCCCGATACCACTGGTCTAGACAGAAAGAACATATGTACAGTATTGCACTATATCACACAAATTTGTAATACAGTATCAATAGTATCCATATTAAACAGTATACAATATCCTAGTGGAGTAGCATAACACACAGATCTGCTAAAGAAATTACGTAATAAAAGGAACAGGAAGTTAATACAAAATTGGCTCACTAATACCGATATAAATAATATTTATTCTTATTTTAATCGTGATGTTTTGGAACTGAGGAAAATACAGAAATGTAACAAGACAGGCAACATACGTAAAAACGCAACATTAAAGCGCGTTCGCGTAATGCCGTGGAAATGCAGTAAGTATTACGTATTCTGAGTGTGTGTCTGTAGCCTTAGTTATCCAGCATGCAAAGCGCATGCGCCGTATTATATTGTCATCTGTGGCATGTCTGGCTCTACCATATTTTTCCACATTATCTCATAAAGAAACGATTTTCGGAGAAAAAGTTACGGACAATAAAATGTTTTGGTTTTTTTAACTTGCGTCTGGAACATTTCCCACTCTAGGAAGAATTCAGCGAGATATTATCATAAACGTACATAGGTCTTTTATTCTTGTCAGATTTTAATAAAACTTTAATTTTCTCGACAAATTTTCGAAAAATTCCCAAATACCAAATTTCATGAAAATCCGTCCAGTGGGAGTCGAGTTCTTCCATGCGGACTGACGGTCAGACGGACATAGACGACGAAGCTAATAGTCGCTTTTCGAAATTTTGCGAACGCGCCTAAAATATTACTAACGTTGGGCATGAACTTAAATCAATATTATAAATAATATTGTAAGGAATTGAGGTCTAATTCCCAGAAAATTGACACTTGCTATTTTATATTTATGAAATTTTAGAATTTTGCATTTTTATGTTCTATTAGATTAGCCTGATAATGACTAAGTTGAAACATGTCACTGGAGTTAATGTAACAAGTTTTGTTTAGTAATGAGTGTTGTGTTTGACAGTGTACAAATACTGAGTGTCGATACGGATAACACAACAGGATGACAAACATAAAACTTATGAAAGAAGTTATTCAGTTAACCAACAAATGCACAAACATAAACTACTTTATAGTTTTTATTAGCATCTGAAATTAGTATTAATATAGTATTATAGTGTCGACCTCGGTGGACTAGTGGTTAGCGTGCTCGCCACTGGACCCAAGGTTCGCGGGTTCGATTTTTAAGGGTGATAAAAATCCGTAGCACCACTTCCTTCGGAGGGGAAGTAAAGCCGTCGGTCCCATGTCGGCATTTTTACGGCATGTAAAAGAACCTTACGGGCATGAATAAAAATGTTGCGTAAGCCAAATTGCCTCCATTTCTCACCCAAGTCTCCTGACTGCCTGCCAGATGGCTCTGGTCGACACATCAGGATCGATAGAAACAGTAGCGCGGCCAGTTGACCAGTCACCAACTGCCACGAATGCGCACGACTTTGTAACCTCGAAAAGAGGAGGCAAGAGGAGGCCCGGGCCCATATAGGGCTGTTGAGCCTATGGTTATTATTATTATTATTATAGTATTAGTATCTGGTTAATTGAATAATAAGTGAAAATGCACGGTGAAAGCAATATATAAAATTTATGAACGAAGGTTTCGTCACAGCCGCCAACACCTCCAGCAGTGTGGCCGAGAAACGAGATATACAAAATTAAGCAATACTGCTTTTCTACAAGGCGGAGTGGATGGTATTCAACCTACAGCACTGTTTTTCTTAGTTTTACAACACATCAGACTTTTTGTATGGAAGGGAATTTTCATGATTCATTCTACACATCCTTTTGTTTCAGAACTTTTAATTAGGCGCATTCGTAAAACTGCGAAAAGCGACTATTAGCTTCGTCAAGTCTGGCTGTCCATCCGTCTGTCATAAAACAACTCTGCTTCCACTGGACGGATTTTCATGAAATTTGACATTAGAGTATGTCTCGAGTATCTGTCGAGAAAATTTAAGTTTCATTTAAATCTGACAATAATAACGGGTACTTTACATAAAGACCTAAGTACATTTATGATAATATCTCGCTATATTCTTCTTAGAATGAGAAATGTTTCAGACAAAAGTTGTAGAGAAAATCAAAACACACATTTTATGTTCAATAACTTTTTTTCCGAAAATCGTGCCGTTTATGACATAATGTGGGAAAATATGGTAAGCTTGACAGGCCACAGATTACAATATAATACGGCGCATGCGCTTTGCATGCTGGATAACTAAGGCTACAGACACACTCAGAATATGTAATACTTATTGCTCTTATACTGCAACAAGGTTACACGAACGTGCCTCAATGTTACGTTATACGTACAATGCCTGTCTTGTTTGAACCCTATGTGAAATGTGGATTTCTGGAGAAGAGACTCACCTATTAGATTGGGCAATGTGACACAGGCCGGACCTGGACTGGAATACTCAGCAGCGATTGGTCCTCGCCTTTTTGTTGGGGTCCATGGATGCTGTTGGATGCCTCCCATGTTTCTTTGCTTCACGCACAATTCAGAACAGACGTCAGTGATACCAACCGGGAAGCTGAAACATAACAATAATTGTTACTGCATCAGTATGCTTAATAATAATAATAATAATAATAATAATATTAATGTGCGGCTATGCTTGGCCTCGACCGCTTCCCACCCCGTGCTTTATACATGAATAATACGGGCTGTTCCTAAGCGGTCATCCATCCAAGTACTAACCACGTCCCAAGTTACTTAACTGCGGTGATTGAATGGAAACGCGTGTAGTCAAATTCGCAGGGCCCTTGAAAGGCTACGTGTTTACTGAGTGGCTGATATCAATTGACTTAATGTCAGGTTTCTTAACTAGGACATCCCCTTTATTATGCGTAACTAGAAGGTAAAGTTCACCCTAAAAATGGCCATGAAGACCCAGAGGGGGAGCAGAGGTATAGCTCTACTCTTTCTTTAACCCCGGCGCTAGGTGGGGTGGTCAATGGCATGCCTCGGCCGCTTTACCCTCGGGAAGGAGACCCGGTACCCATTGTACAGGAAGCTGGGTGGGCCCCTAGGCCTAGGACGGGTGTGGAAAATCTCGCCTCCACCAGGATTCGATCCTCGGACCGTCCAGCCCGTGGCAAGTCGGTATTACGGGTGACTACACTTTCTTTTTATTAATTAAGATTTACAATCTAGTGTGCAGAGCAATAAGAAAATGAGAGGCATCCAGAGATGACACTCCTGATATCTGTGTTGGTTATTCGAAGTTTCCTGTTGTGGGAATGAGCAGGTCTCGCGGTCATTGTTTCTGGAGTCTTCTGGGGGCAATGCAATTGCAGAATGACAGAAACCAACGTCTTCCTGCTGTCAACACAGCTTTCTTACTGTGCGTCACAGAACAGTAAGGAAGTTATGTTTCGACTTTACATGTCAGGTCATCTTCAGGCCTATATACATAAAAGCAACTAACTCAATGGAGCAGAGTCCTTCCTGAAAAGCTAACAGGTCCTCAGCCAGTCAAGAAATTCCCCGCATTTTATGGAATCCGAAGGCTCTTAATCACATTCACAAGCGCCCGACATCTGTCCATATCCTGAGCCAGATCAATCCAATCCATGCCCCCCCCCCCAGTCCCACTTTTGTCTGTTGTCTCGCATGGGTGTGAAACTTGGTCCTTCGGACTGATGGAAGAGGACAGACTGAGGGATCTGAGAAATGGGGATTAAGGAAGAAATTTGGACCTACGCGGGAAAGGGAGAAATAAATGAAAGAAGGTGGTCGAATTAGGTCGAAACATGTTACCACAATAACCCATATAACATACGTCAGTTGTGTCTGACAGTATTTAAACCATTTTTTGTTTGTCTCTCCTTCTTCTCTGCTATCCCTCGTTTTTCCTTAATCCTCTTCTCCCATTTCCATTAAAGTTAGAGCCTGAAGGTTTATACTATATTAAATCTATTACACATTTCACATTTGTGGTCTACCTGTCTAAGACATCTACCTATACAAATCAGAAGAGAAAAATTCTTCTTCATTGGCATACGGTCCTTACAGTTTAACCAGTACCTCCTTCACAACGATAGCACATACAGATCTGTCTTCTGCTTTCTTCCTCCATCTCTTGACATACGGTCCTTACAGTTTAACCAGTACCTCCTTCACAACGATAGCACATACAGATCTGTCTTCTGCTTTCTTCCTCCATCTCTTGACATACGGTCCTTACAGTTTAACCAGTACCTCCTTCACAACGATAGCACATACAGATCTGTCTTCTGCTTTCTTCCTCCATCTCTTGACATACGGTCCTTACAGTTTAACCAGTACCTCCTTCACAACGATAGCACATACAGATCTGTCTTCTGCTTTCTTCCTCCATCTCTTGACATACGGTCCTTACAGTTTAACCAGTACCTCCTTCACAACGATAGCACATACAGATCTGTCTTCTGCTTTCTTCCTCCATCTCTTGACATACGGTCCTTACAGTTTAACCAGTACCTCCTTCACAACGATAGCACATACAGATCTGTCTTCTGCTTTCTTCCTCCATCTCTTGACATACGGTCCTTACAGTTTAACCAGTACCTCCTTCACAACGATAGCACATACAGATCTGTCTTCTGCTTTCTTCCTCCATCTCTTGACATACGGTCCTTACAGTTTAACCAGTACCTCCTTCACAACGATAGCACATACAGATCTGTCTTCTGCTTTCTTCCTCCATCTCTTGACATACGGTCCTTACAGTATAACCAGTACCTCCTTCACAACGATAGCACATACAGATCTGTCTTCTGCTTTCTTCCTCCATCTCTTGACATACGGTCCTTACAGTCTAGCCAGTACCTCCTTCACAACGATAGCACATACAGATCTGTCTTCTGCTTTCTTCCTCCATCTCTTGACATACGGTCCTTACAGTTTAACCAGTACCTCCTTCACAACGATAGCACATACAGATCTGTCTTCTGCTTTCTTCCTCCATCTCTTGACATACGGTCCTTACAGTTTAACCAGTACCTCCTTCACAACGATAGCACATACAGATCTGTCTTCTGCTTTCTTCCTCCATCTCTTGACATACGGTCCTTACAGTATAACCAGTACCTCCTTCACAACGATAGCACATACAGATCTGTCTTCTGCTTTCTTCCTCCATCTCTTGACATACGGTCCTTACAGTCTAGCCAGTACCTCCTTCACAACGATAGCACATACAGATCTGTCTTCTGCTTTGTTCCTCCATCTCTTGACATACGGTCCTTACAGTTTAACCAGTACCTCCTTCACAACGATAGCACATACAGATCTCATACGATCTGTCTTCTGCTTTCTCCTCCATCTCTTGACATACGGTCCTTACAGTTACCAGTACCTCCTTCACAACGATAGCACATACAGATCTGTCTTCTGCTTTGTTCCTCCATCTCTTGACATACGGTCCTTACAGTATAACCAGTACCTCTTCACAACGATAGCACATACAGATCTGTCTTCTGCTTTCTTCCTCCATCTCTTGACATATGGTCCTTACAGTATACCAGTACCTCCTTCACAACATAGCACATACAGATTGTCTTCTGCTTTCTTCCTCCATCTCTTGACATACGGTCCTTACAGTATAACCAGTACCTCCTTCACAACAATAGCACATACAGATCTGTCTTCTGCTTTCTTCCTCCATCTCTTGACATACGGTCCTTACAGTTAACCAGTACCTCCTTCACAACGATAGCACATACAGATCTGTCTTCTGCTTTCTTCCTCCATCTCTTGACATACGGTCCTTACAGTTTAACCAGTACCTCCTTCACAACGATAGCACATACAGATCTGTCTTCTGCTTTCTTCCTCCATCTCTTGACATACGGTCCTTACAGTATAACCAGTACCTCCTTCACAACGATAGCACATACAGATCTGTCTTCTGCTTTCTTCCTCCATCTCTTGACATACGGTCCTTACAGTATAACCAGTACCTCCTTCACAACGATAGCACATACAGATCTGTCTTCTGCTTTCTTCCTCCATCTCTTGACATACGGTCCTTACAGTATAACCAGTACCTCCTTCACAACGATAGCACATACAGATCTGTCTTCTGCTTTCTTCCTCCATCTCTTGACATACGGTCCTTACAGTTTAACCAGTACCTCCTTCACAACGATAGCACATACAGATCTGTCTTTGCTTTCTTCCTCCATCTCTTGACATACGGTCCTTACAGTTAACCAGTACCTCCTTCACAACGATGCACATACAGATCTGTCTTCTGCTTTCTTCCTCCATCTCTTGACATACGGTCCTTACAGTTTAACCAGTACCTCCTTCACAACGATAGCACATACAGATCTGTCTTCTGCTTTCTTCCTCCATCTCTTGACATACGGTCCTTACAGTTTAACCAGTACCTCCTTCACAACGATAGCACATACAGATCTGTCTTCTGCTTTCTTCCTCCATCTCTTGACATTACGGTCCTTACAGTTTAACCAGTACCTCCTTCACAACGATAGCACATACAGATCTGTCTTCTGCTTTCTTCCTCCATCTCTTGACATACGGTCCTTACAGTATAACCAGTACCTCCTTCACAACGATAGCACATACAGATCTGTCTTCTGCTTTCTTCCTCCATCTCTTGACATACGGTCCTTACAGTTAGCCAGTACCTCCTTCACAACGATAGCACATACAGATCTGTCTTCTGCTTTCTTCCTCCATCTCTTGACATACGGTCCTTACAGTTTAACCAGTACCTCCTTCACAACGATAGCACATACAGATCTGTCTTCTGCTTTGTTCCTCCATCTCTTGACATACGGTCCTTACAGTTTAACCAGTACCTCCTTCACAACGATAGCACATACAGATCTGTCTTCTGCTTTCTTCCTCCATCTCTTGACATACGGTCCTTACAGTATAACCAGTACCTCCTTCACAACGATAGCACATACAGATCTGTCTTCTGCTTTCTTCCTCCATCTCTTGACATACGGTCCTTACAGTATAACCAGTACCTCTTCACAACGATAGCACATACAGATCTGTCTTCTGCTTTCTTCCTCCATCTCTTGACATACAGTCCTTACAGTATAACAGTACCTCCTTCACAACGATAGCACATACAGATCTGTCTTCTGCTTTCTTCCTCCATCTCTTGACATACGGTCCTTACAGTATAACCAGTACCTCCTTCACAACGATAGCACATACAGATCTGTCTTCTGCTTTCTTCCTCCATCTCTTGACATACGGTCCTTACGTTAGCCAGTACCTCCTTCACAACGATAGCACATACAGATCTGTCTTCTGCTTTGTTCCTCCATCTCTTGACATACGGTCCTTACAGTTTAATCAGTACCTCCTTCACAACGATAGCACATACAGATCTGTCTTCTGCTTTCTTCCTCCATCTCTTGACATACGGTCCTTACAGTTTAACCAGTACCTCCTTCACAACGATAGCACATACAGATCTGTCTTCTGCTTTCTTCCTCCACTCTTGACATACGGTCCTTACAGTTTAACCAGTACCTCCTTCACAACGATAGCACATACAGATCTGTCTTCTGCTTTCTTCCTCCATCTCTTGACATACGGTCCTTACAGTTTAACCAGTACCTCCTTCACAACGATAGCACATACAGATCTGTCTTCTGCTTTCTTCCTCCATCTCTTGACATACGGTCCTTACAGTATAACAGTACCTCCTTCACAACGATAGCACATACAGATCTGTCTTCTGCTTTCTTCCTCCATTCTTGACATACGGTCCTTACAGTCTAGCCAGTACCTCCTTCACAACGATAGCACATACAGATCTGTCTTCTGCTTTGTTCCTCCATCTCTTGACATACGGTCCTTACAGTTTAACCAGTACCTCCTTCACAACGATAGCACATACAGATCTGTCTTCTGCTTTCTTCCTCCATCTCTTGACATACGGTCCTTACAGTATAACCAGTACCTCCTTCACAACGATAGCACATACAGATCTGTCTTCTGCTGTCTTCCTCCATCTCTTGACATACGGTCCTTACAGTATAACCAGTACCTCCTTCACAACGATAGCACATACAGATCTGTCTTCTGCTTTCTTCCTCCATCTCTTGACATACGGTCCTTACAGTATAACCAGTACCTCCTTCACAACGATAGCACATACAGATCTGTCTTCTGCTTTCTTCCTCCATCTCTTGACATACGGTCCTTACAGTATAACCAGTACCTCCTTCACAACGATAGCACATACAGATCTGTCTCTCTGCTTTCTCCCTCCATCTCTTGTCATACGGTCCTTACAGTCTAGCCAGTACCTCCTTCACAACGATAGCACATACAGATCTGTCTTCTGCTTTGTTCCTCCATCTCTTGACATACGGTCCTTACAGTATAACCAGTACCTCCTTCACAACGATAGCACATACAGATCTGTCTTCTGCTTTCTTCCTCCATCTCTTGACATATGGTCCTTACAGTATAACCAGTACTCCTTCACAACAATAGCACATACAGATCTGTCTTCTGCTTTCTTCCCCCATCTCTTGACATACGGTCCTTACAGTATAACCAGTACCTCCTTCACAACAATAGCACATACAGATCTGTCTTCTGCTTTCTTCCTCCATCTCTTGACATACGGTCCTTACAGTATAACCAGTACCTCCTTCACAACAATAGCACATACAGATCTGTCTTCTGCTTTCTTCCTCCATCTCTTGACATTACTGTCCTTACAGTTTAACACAGTACCTCCTTCACAACGATAGCACATACAGATCTGTCTTCTGCTTTCTTCCTCCATCTCTTGACATACGGTCCTTACAGTATAACCAGTACCTCCTTCACAACGACAGCACATACAGATCTGTCTTCTGCTTTCTTCCTCCATCTCTTGACATACAGTCCTTACAGTATAACCAGTACCTCCTTCACAACGATAGCACATACAGATCTGTCTTCTGCTTTCTTCCTCCATCTCTTGACACCCATCCATTTCAGATCATTCTCAGTACAGTCTAACCACCTTAACTTTGGTCTTCCTGCTTTTCGTCTTCCTTCTGGTTTCCCCACAAATACTGTCTTTACGGTCCCATCATCAGACATTCTTACCACATGACCAGCCCATTATAGTCTTCGTACTTTTATTGCTTGTTACAATATTTAGTTTCTATACATAACTGCAGTTCATCATTAGTTCGGATTCTCCAGCCATTTTGATCTTTTATTGGGCCATATATCTTTATTACTATTTTCCGCTCCTATGTTTTAAGGGATGATTTCATTGCTCTGTCACTGCCCACTTTTCACAACCATGTAGCACTATAGGTTTAATCATTGTAGGGAAGATATGATTATGTGCGACAAACAAGATTCGAACCCACAACCCTGGTACTGGAGTGGTCCAAGAACGACCCCCCGTTACAGCGTTTTACCAATGTGTTCAGAATAAGTAAAAGGTAAAGGTAAAGGTAAAGCAATCCCTTTTACAGGCCAGACAGGCCCTTAGAGTTCCAGGAGGTTGAGGCTCCCAGAATTTCTAGACAATCGGCACATGAAGGTGGTAAGGTTGTCAGCCCTACGCACCGGCCGCCTTTACCCCCCACGAAATATTCCTGGTACTCATTTCTGTTAGAGGCTGAGTCGACCTCAGGGCCATAGTGCGACCGAAAGGATTATATCAATGAAAAATTCCAATGACACCATCGGGAATCGAATCCGCGACCTTCGGGCTTGTAGCGCAGTGCCTCAACCAACTGCGTCACCGCGTGCCCCGTTTATAATAAGTAATGGTATCATTATTACACACAATGTACTCATACCGTACATAGGCCTGTATTTCCGTTTCTGCACACCGTTCGTCGTCTGACACAGTCGGAACGTTACATTACTGAATGACGCGCATGCGCGTTGCACGTGCAGAGAAATTCCCGTACAGAATGTTCCACGGCGAGAGGATCGTGTGGGAGCAGCAAGTACCTGTCGCAGCCAGGTGAACTAAGCCACAGCTTTGCCTTTAAAGCAGAATCGATAGGCAGAAAACCGAAAAGACAATATTCCCTTCTGAATACAAGTGATGTAAGTCGCATATTCAACAGAACGCATTGGAACCTGCCAATAAAACAAGCTAAAGATTTCAGTTTTTCTGATATCAACAAGCCATGAAATAAAGTAGAGTTGTCGCTGTGTTTGATTATACTGACGTGAGTAGTCAGCTCCAATCTTTTGACACCTTTACCCTCGGACAAAAAGCCTCCGATTCGCACTGAATACGAGGCTGGGTAGGCCCGAGGGCCTGACTGAACGCTGTGAAAAAGATGAAAGTTAGTCGCTGCTGGGAATCAAACCACGATTCCTCACTCCTCCAGTCATTAGCATAGTCACTATACTGACAGAGCTATCCGGGCTCTATCGCCGTTGGTTATGCTTTTAAGTTATTTTAAAAACAAAAAGTATACGGATAAAGGAAAAAAGGAGTCGCGATTTGACGTCCGCCATGTTGGTAGAAATAAAGGTGGCGTCCTCAGCACATTTAGTCTACGGGGAGGCAGCGTTATATAGCACGATATGGCGTCAGAACCTGGCAATCCAAACGTTAAGAAAATTGTCGCGACTAGACTAGGCACTGCAGTCTATGTAACTGACTTTACAGTCAATGTAAGAGAGAGCAGTCAATGCAAAATAAAATTTGGTCCATACAACTGACACTGCAGTCAATATAACAGGCACTGCGGTCAATATAATAGACAATGTGGTCACAATGTGGTCAATATAACAGGCACTGCGGTCAATAAAGTCAATATAATAGAAAATGCGGTTAATATAACAGGCAATACAGTCAACATAATAGACAATGTGGTCAATATAACAGACTGCGGTCAATAAAGTCAATATAATAGAAAATGTGGTCAATATAACAGGCAATACAGTCAATATAATAGACAATGTGGTCAATATAACAGACACTGCGGTCAATAAAGTCAATATAATAGAAAATGCGGTCAATATAACAGGCAATACAGTCAATATAATAGACAATGTGGTCAATATAACAGACTGCGGTCAATAAGTCAATATAATAGAAATGTGGTCAATATAACAGGCAATACAGTCAATATAATAACAATGTGGTCAATAAACGACACTGCGGTCAATAAAGTCAATATAATAGAAAATGTGGTCAATATAACAGGCAATACAGTCAATATAATAGACAATGTGGTCAATATAACAGACACTGCTGTCAATAAAGTCAATATAATAGAAAATGCGGTCAATATAACAGACAATACAGTCAATATAATAGACAATGTGGCCAATATAACAGACACTGCGGTCAATAAAGTCAATATAATAGAAAATGCGGTCAATATAACAGGCAATGCAGTCAATATAATAGACAATGTGGTCAATATAACAGACACTGCGGTCAATAAAGTCAATATAATAGAAAATGCGGCCAATATAACAGCAATACAGTCAATATAATAGACAATGTGGTCACAATGTGTCAATATAACAGACACTGCGGTCAATAAAGTCGAATATAATAGAAAATGCGGTCAATATAACAGGCAATACAGTCAATATAATAGCCAATGTGGCCAATATAACAGACACTGCGGTCAGTAAAGTCAATATAATAGAAAATGCGGTCAATATAACAGGCAATGCTGTCAATATATAGACACTGCTGTCAACATAACAGACACTGCGGTCAATAAAGTGAATATAATAGAAAATGCGGTCAATATAACAGGCAATACAGTCAATATAATAGCCAATGTGGCCAATATAACAGACACTGCGGTCAGTAAAGTCAATATAATAGAAAATGCGGTCAATATAACAGGCAATGCTGTCAATACTATTAGACACTGCGGTCAACATAACAGGCAATGTGTCATACTATTAGACACTGCGGTCACATAAAGGCATGCTGTCAATACTATTAGACACTGCGGTCAACATAACAGACACCCAGCGAACACAATTTTAAGAACCTCAACTACTGCACGAACAGTGCAAATGAATAAAACAGATCAAGGGACGAGGATCGCTGTTCACGGGACTGACACGGTCAGTATTCCGTTCTAAGCGGAAATAGGAAGCCCTGTAATGCATATCCGGGGCCTGCAGAGACAGACACCAAACCCTTCCCACTTCCGAACTCAGTTAAAAAAGAGACAATGACATGAACGATTATAAAACGACACAACGTTTGTGTCTAGAGGACATATTTGTGCTGCATACAAAACTCTCTCGGGCTACCGGCCGCGTCAGATAGCTGGCAGGCGAATAAAGCAACGTTGCGAGAACGAGCTCTGGTGTCGCCAGCAAGAAACTGTGTCGGGTATACAGAGTTATAGCTGGAGAATCAGTCAGTAATAGGCTGATTAGTCACTTCGTACAAACGTCATTATTTTAATGAAAATGAATCTTTGTAATTAAGTAAAAAAAAAACTTCAAATGTAATAAAAGTTTTCAATTATTCCATAAAGAACTCAATCAAAGACAATTCCTTTTATTATCGTAATGTAGTGAATTTTGGGAACACTGACCGTTTGTCAAATTTTTTAAAAATGCTGTTATTATAAAGTAGGTTTGTAATGTGTGGAGAAATGATGTAACAAATATTATGTTATGGAATTCCATAGTTTGTTGATGTGTGAAGGCCAGAACACTGTTATGGAGTAACTTGGTTTGTAAAGCATTTGCTGATGGCCAGAAACTTTGTCGAGAATTTGAAGCCTAGACGAGATCGCGATCCATCGCCGCGGTCTACGGTGGGTCTACGACGCTCGTTATAGATTTTGGTTCGAATCGCTAGGCAGGATTCTGTCTCTGTGAGTTTGTGTGTTGTCAGGAGGCATCTGCGCGGGCTGATCCTCGTCCAGAGGAGTCCACCGATGTGGTGGTCTAAAGTGTGATCGTGAAGCGTCGAAAAATGAGGCGGCATAGGCCCCCAAGGGGCTGTCGAGCCATTGGGGGGTGGGGGAAGACAGAGGTCTGAGTGTGATCGTGAAGCCTCGAAAAATGAGGCGGCATAGGCCCCAAGGGGCTGTCGAGCCATTGGGGGGGTGGGGGAAAGACAGAGGTCTGAGTGTGATCGTGAAGCCTCGAAAAATGAGGCGGCATAGGCCCCCAAGGGGCTGTCGAGCCATTGGGGGGGGTGTGGGGAAAGACAGAGGTCTGAGTGTGATCGTGAAGCCTCGAAAAATGAGGCGGCATAGGCCCCCAAGGGGCTGTCGAGCCATTGGGGGGGGTGTGGGGGAAAGACAGAGGTCTGAGTGTGATCGTGAAGCCTCGAAATATGAGGCGGCATAGGCCCCCAAGGGGCTGTCGAGCCATTGGGGGGGGTGTGGGGGAAAGACAGAGGTCTGAGTGTGATCGTGAAGCCTCGAAAAATAAGGCGGCATAAGCCCCCAAGGGGCTGTCGAGCCATTGGGGGGGAAAAAAAAAGACAGATGTCAAACAAAGTGTATAGTTATTTTTTCGTTGAGAAATAACAAACTGTTGCGATGAGGCAGGGTTGAAAGACGCAATATTTTAAGTATAAGAACGTCAGAAAGTTGGACAGTTAAGAGGTATCTAGAGAGAGTCATCGAGTCGATGCTATCGTCAAGGTTACATACTGGCACAGATATGAAACCGGACGTCGTGCTGTTGGTCTGCGCCTTCGTGTTATCTCTACAACGTAGGACGGATTATTTCTGAATTTACCGAAGGTGTATGGTGGTTTTTGATAGTGATGGGTGTGGAAGCCAGTGAATTGTCAGTTCAAGTATCATAGGAAACCCTCGCCCCTTAATATAATAATGCATAATTTTTAATAATATACTTTGTTTAGGTATTAACCTTATTACGGTTGCTCTCTTTCTCTCCTTAAAAGAACCTATGTCTTCGAGCCTACAGAAGGGCAGTTTGTAGAGTCTGATCTCTAGCAGTCCCTCCATTGTTCATTTTTATATACGAGAGATGATGGCACGCTACCGGATCGGGTCCCCGGACTCAGAGTTCGAGAGCCTGGTTGTTACTCTATAGTGGCGCAAAATCTGATGTTCCAGAACTAGTCCAGAGAGATCTGGAGGGTTGGACCATTGTTCACAACAATTATTAAAACAATTTTTTCACAACAATTTGCTACATGTTTCGGCCAATAAGGCCACATCAGGCAAAGCTGTTACAAAACACAAAACTGATTCAAATGTAAACGGGGAAAAAAATTATATAAAATACGTAATAAAAAAAACAGCAGTTGATGATCTCATACGAGAAAATCGCCCCATTATAATTAGTGAAATTGCGACGGAGATGGAGATTATTGTTGATTCTGCGCACAGCATCGTTGCAGAGGATCTGCGCTACAGAAAGTCTGTGCTGGTGGATTCCTAGGCGTTTAACACCATAAATCAAGGAACGACGATCGGATATGTGCTCTGTGCTTCTCGAACTACCACAAGCAGGAAGGGGAGACCCAGCGAATTTCACCTCTTTTGACCCCGTCAAAGACGCCCTACAACGACGTCACTTCAGATAGGATTAGGAGGTAAAGGAGGCTGTGCATGACTAGCTGGCACAGCAACCAAAAGACTTCTTCGGCTGAGGAATTTATGCCATAGTGGCACGTCGGAGGAGGTGTATAGAACGTGGTGGGGACTGCCATGAAGATTAGTGAAGATTGTGCTGTATCCATTTTTGCAATAAATTACTTTATATAATTTTTCCGGTTTTTATTAGACGCGTTCGCAAAACTGCGAAAAGCGACCATTAGATTTGTCACGTAAGCAGCTAGTGGATTACATCAGGGGAACTAGAGGATAATGTAAATTGAAAGAGGAAGCACTAGATCGCACTCAGTGGAGAACTCGCTTTGGAAGAGGCTATGCACCTGTCGTAAGACAGACTACAGAATGAAGAGGCTATGCACCTGTCGTAAGACAGACTACAGAATGAAGAGGCTATGCACCTGTCGTAAGACAGACTACAGAATGAAGAGGCTATGCACCTGTCGTAAGACAGACTACAGAATGAAGAGGCTATGCACCTGTCGTAAGACAGACTACAGAATGAAGAGGCTATGCACCTGTCGTAAGACAGACTACAGAATGAAGAGGCTATGCACCTGTCGTAAGACAGACTACAGAATGAAGAGGCTATGCACCTGTCGTAAGACAGACTACAGAATGAAGAGGCTATGCACCTGTCGTAAGACAGACTACAGAATGAAGAGGCTATGCACCTGTCGTAAGACAGACTACAGAATGAAGAGGCTATGCACCTGTCGTAAGACAGACTACAGAATGAAGAGGCTATGCACCTGTCGTAAGACAGACTACAGAATGAAGAGGCTATGCACCTGTCGTAAGACAGACTACAGAATGAAGAGGCTATGCACCTGTCGTAAGACAGACTACAGAATGAAGAGGCTACGCACCTGTCGTAAGACAGACTACAGAATGAAGAGGCTATGCACCTGTCGTAAGACAGACTACAGAATGAAGAGGCTATGCACCTGTCGTAAGACAGACTGCAGAATGAAGAGGCTATGCACCTGTCTAAGACACCACATTATGAATAGGCGCACCGTGCAGTAAATTACAATTTATTTAATATAGCCAGTCACAGTACACAATCTCTGGACTCTGATAGTGTTACATTAAACAAATTAAACTGCAACACACGTTTGTAATTTCTCAACAATAAAGTAACTGATGGAAAGAATAACATAGAAAGACAAGGTAGAATGCTGTGTTTTTGTTTGTCGAATACTTCCCTGAAGATGGCCGAAAAAGGCCGAAACATGTAGGAGGCTTGCTATGTGATAGTATACTTTTTTTTAATCTAATTATTGTGAAGTTGTTGAAATAAAAATTGTAGAAGAAGACATTTAATAAGTAGAGAAATTTCCGTCAATTATTCACTTCTACTCTTTACCGTGGGTTTACACAAATTGAGCTACTTTATCTACCCAGCCCTTCAATTCAAATTCGATTTTACACCTATCGCTTGACTACAGCACCTACTTCAGACATTTGTGACAGCGATCTTTAGCAGACCGCTCAAAAGCGATTCATCACACAAATCAAACAATAACTAACTTCATGCAGCAGTCCTTCTTCAGAAACTAAAGTTCCTAAGCTAGTCAAGAAATTTGCCTAAATTTTACAAATTTCAAAGAGTCAGTACCGTGTTCACTACAGCCAACCACTTGTCCCTATTAATCCAGTCAATGCCTTCCCAGACCATTTCATTAGGATTCGTTTTAACATTACCCTCCCATCTACGCCTAAGTCTTCCAAGTGGTCTCTTTCCCTCAGGTCTCCGCGTCAAAACTCTGTACGCACCTTTCCTGGCTCCCATACGTGCCACATGCCCAGCTCATCTTATTCTTCTTGATTTGATCACCCGAATAATATTTGGTGATGAGTACAGATCATAAAGTTCCTCGTTATGTAGTCTTCTCCACTCCCCTTGTTACCTCGTCCCTCATAGGCCCAAATATCCTCCTCAGCACCCTATTCTAGAACACCCTCAGATTATGTTATTCCCTTAATGTGAGGTGCACACTTTCACGCCCATACAAAACAGCAGACAAAACTAAAGATCTTTATGCGCCGCAATAAATACACAGAAAGACTCACTGTCTTTGTGATTCACTTTACGACGCTGTTAGTATTTCAGGCTATATACACGATGAGCCGATCCCAGTGGCCACACGGTCTAAGGCGTGTGTCTGCGGCCGTTCGCTTGTTGGGATTGTGGGTTCGATTCCCGCCGAAGGCATGGATGTTTGTCTCTTGTCAGTGTTGTGTGTTGTCAGGTAAAGATCTCTGCGTCCGGCTGATCACTCGTCCAGAGGAGTCCTACCGAGTGTGGTGTGTCTGAGTGTGATCGTGAAGCCTCGATAATGAGGAGGCCTAGGCCCCCAAGGGGCTGTCGAGCCATTGGAAAAAATATATACATAATGAATAATTAATTTGGAAGGATTTTGAAGGGAAAGAACATGGCTTAATTTAAAAATTTTAACCTGGAATTTGCCTACAGCAACTCAGGAAGACCTCAGAAGACATCATTCAAGGCAGTGGTGTCCCGCCCGGTATTAGAACAGGGCATTCCTCGAAGTCAAGTCTAGAACGTCAATGATACACCGACTTCTTGCTCGATGGCACACAATAACTTATTTCGAGAGTGGGCCCCACTCCAGCTCGGAGTGCAGCTTGCTGCTCGAGTTTAATTCGCTACGCCTTCTAAATAACCCGAATACTGAATTTTAGTAAACACATCACGTAACCCCGCCCCAGAAACTTTACTTTCAGCAGTAACCTACTTTCGAATTGTAGTCCCTCCATTATTTCTCTTCAAAGCAACAAACGGCCCACAGCTATCATGTTAATCAGGAAGACAGACGTACAGGCATCTCTGTCCCATTTACATTTTACGCCGCTAGCGTCCATTTCAAAGAAACTGGACAGTTAACGTACCAAATTTGGTAGACAAGATGTGAACAACACAATATTCATCTACTTTTACTGAACTGGTATACATGTCTTGAATGATGATTAACTGAAAGTATTTCACGTACTGTAACTTCCACGTATTCTTACGGCTCAAAAGAAAGAAACACGACCAGACCATGACAAGGAAGGTATTTATATGATAACAAAGGCAATTAATAAAACATGATAATAAAGTATAACAATAATGATTTTTTCCATGGCGCAACAGCCCCTAGTGGGCTAGGGCCTCCTCATTATCGAGGCTTCACGATCACACTCAGACACACCACACTTGGTAGGACTCCTCTGGACGAGTGATAAGCCCGACGCAGAGACTACCACACAACACTCACAAGAGACAGACATCCATGCCCCCGGTGGGATTCGAACCCAGAATCTCAGCAAGCGAGCGGCCGCAGACCCACGCCTTAGACCGCGCGGCCACTGGGTAATAATAATGAAAACATCCATAATTATTATCGTCTCTATTCATTCTGTGGCCTTCTGGGTTGTGACACCGTGTAGTCTGATAAATGGTGCCAACGTTTCAGAGGAACATGAACCTCCATCTTCAGAGAATATGTCCCTTTGTTAAAATTCAATTCTAACTATGTAAAATCATATGCACATTAATTTTCGTGATAATTAGAGACCTACACACCTAAAGAGGGCAAATGTAATTGTGGTAACGTGTAGAGCTGAACTGATTTTAAGTGCAATTAGTGTCTTTAAGGGAGAATATATTTGATGGTATTATTGTTCCAACATATAATTTTTAAAGTTTTATATTTCAAACCAGGTGCCGATCCCAGTGGTCGCACGGTCTAAGGCGTGGGTCTGCGGTCGCTCGCTTACTAGGATCGTGGGTTCGAATCCCACCGGAGGCATGGATGTCTGTCTCTTGTGAGTGTTGTGTGTTGTCAGGTAGAGGTCTCTGAGTCGGGCTGATCACTCATCCAGAGGAGTCCTACCGAGTGTGGTGTGTGTCTGAGTGTGATTGTGAAGCGTCGTAAAATGACGAGGCCTAGGCCCCCAAGGGGCTGTCGAGCCATAGGAAAAAAAAAATGTCAAACCAGACAATGCCCACATAAATGGCCAGTTACACGAACGCCAAATTTCTTGCCCGATGATGGTTTTCCACAAAAGCCGAAACATGTAGCAATAAAATAACATAAAACGTAGCTGAGATTGAGTGTACTTCGTCGCTGCTCTTCATTTATCACAACTGGATGCCATACGTAAAGATAAAGCCATATTGCGTCACTTCAAGTGGACGCACAAGCAGTTCGGACGGAAGTCAGAACAGTTTCCGCTTAGTTACGTATAAACTTTACAATTGTTTTTAAATCGCACGCTCAACGACATTTAATTTATGTCCTACTGTTATTGTAGTCACATCTAAACTATTTAAAATATTCATTGCTTTAAGTAATTTATCACCGTTGTTATTAAATACAAAGAAATAATTTCGTCATCAGTCAACAAAACATTTATATTCAAGACGAATAAAGGTCAGTCCAATTAGCCATCATCAGGAGTATATATTATCATTTTAACGTTTTGTATACTTCAAGTTTTTTATAATTTTCAGGCAATCTACATCTTACACTATACATGTATTTTTTTGCCTGTGAAGGTTGAGATTTCAAGCCTAAAATACAGTTGCAAAATATACCTTTTTATGTTCTTTTAATTAGGCCTGATGATGACTAATTGGTTTTAGCCGAAACATGTAGCCCTTATTCTTCTTGAATATAATATTGTGTTCACTGTTCGAAAAAAAAAATATCATTTGTAAAATACAGTCGAACTCGAACGAGTGTTGTTATAACCGAGGAGTAGGGGAGAGAGAGGCTAGATGGCTACAGGGTTAAGCTGGTATAAGGGCCGTAACTCCCAAAGACAGCGCAGGATAGCAGCGCCTGGTAATTTGTACTGTTCAATAGCTTCTCCTGAGAGCGGTCAGCAAGTGTCAGCGGTTTATGAGCTATGACCAAAGAGTGGTGTGGTGTTTTATTTTATACACCGCAGGAAGTAATTTTTTTTATCGCTGTATAAAATGTTTTGTGTTTGAAGTTTGGTTACAGCTACATGTGACATTGTGTCACCATTGAATGGTACCTCCTTTTGGCTAACATTGGAGTTAGAGAGAATTGTAGACTTCCATTGTGTTTGAGGATGATACAGTCTAAAACAGAAGAAGATGGCGACGGGGCAGGTCGGCACACTAAACGTGGGGCATGTTGGCTCACTGTGTCAACTTGTCCCGCTTTCGATTAGAAACTTATTGGCTAATTTTTTTACCAGTGTTATTCTTTTCTGTCCGGTTTAAGAAGCTAAACAATGCGTACTTCTAAGAGGAGGTCAGACAGGAGAAACACAAGCCTTGAGCACTGCTACAAGCTGTGAGAGCTCTGCGGAAACGTGGAAGGTCAACAAGGAAAGCGGCGAAGGATTTTCAGATTTATTTTCGTATTTAGGCAAGATACTGCAAAAGGGTAAGGGAGGGTGAGGTAAAAGCACCTCACCAACACTGTCATTGAGCATACCGTCCATCCCTCTGGGTAGATGACGACGGAGCATTTTGTAAGACACGTAAAACATTTCGCGGCACATGCTAAGCCTTCTAAAGAGAGATCAGTAGTTCTGTTGCTGGACAACCATGATTCGCATTTGGCCATAAGGACAACAGATTACTGCAAGCAGAATGGCGTGACTGTCCTCAACTTCCCTCCACACTGCAGCCGTAACTCCAGCCTCTTGACAGGTCTGTCAACGGATCGCTTACGACGTATGTGAACCGAGCTTATGATGCCTGCATAACTAACCATACAGGCACAAGTGACAATATATGAAAATTCTTGTGTCGTCAACACACCTTCGCACCTGACTTCTTTTTACTGCAAATACCAAAGCAGGTTTCCAGTTTTCTGGAATTTACCTGTTCAGCGGCGATATTTTTTCAAAATGAAGAATTTATGGAAGATTACGTTGCAGATATATCTGCCCCTCCTATGGGGGCAGCAGCTTCCAGTAGCAACAGTGAACTTCCTGCGATTTTTATGATTCTCCCAAATGATCGCCATCTGCTTCAAAAGTTACAACACATCCTCATACTACAGAGGACGTCCGAAACCTTCCTTAACCTACGCAAAAAACGCAAGAATGTAAAGAAGAATAAGACAATAACTGCCATTGTGGCTGATACCACTGTCAAAAATGCTTTGACACCCGGAACAACAGAAGTCTCGGAGCAAATGAGCGAAGAACTGGGCCTAAAAGATAAGAAAGAGATGCGTGCCACTTATCTAAAGAGAGAATTACAAGAGCAGAATGCAAAAATACGAAAAAAAAATCCAAAAATGCAGGCGACACAGACGGAGAAGACTCCGAGGAAACTTCCTACCTCTACTGTCTTGGCGCATCCAGAGAAATGTAGATTCAGTGCACAGAATGCAAGTTGCGGTCACTTGAATAATGGACTGATGGCTCTCCCAACTGTGTTTGCTTAAGTTGCTAGGCTGATGGGATTGGGACACTTTATTTAGAATACAAACGTGTATTGCTGGTGGTAGACTAGTGACATACTGAGCTACCTTTCCTTTTGATTTTCTTTTTAAATTTAAATAAATATATTGAATTTTGTGTCGAAATTCTATCGTTTCTCAACTATTTTATTGCCATAACAACACCTCGTTGTTGCGCACAACCTGTATCTGACACCAGGTGCGCAACCAAAATTTTTCTTTGGGGGGGGGGGAGGCTGACCCTGAGGCTATATATAATATGTTTGATTTTAACAACTATGTTATAAACACATGTTATAAGTACAACATAACACTGTCTGCAACTGCATTTATATATATATATATATATAACTACAAGTTCCGTGACTCATCATTGACATAATCGTTTCGGTCGCACTATGGCCCTGGGGTCGACTCAGCCTCTAAAAGAAATGAGTACCAGGAATCTTTCCTGGGGGGTAAAGGCGGCCGGTGCGTAGGGCTGACAACCTTACCACCTGGAGCCCTAAGGGCCTGCCAAGGCCTGTAATGGGATTGCTTTCCGTGACTCGATCACAGTGTCCTATTTTATTGTTTTTTTAAATTTATTAATTTATTATTCAAAATTCTAATATACTAATTTCGTCTGCAGGGTAAATCACATAAAACCCTTGATGTCGTATTTACAAAATCTATGTTTTTTAAATTTCAGTTTTGGCGGGTTTGGGGGGGGGGCTGCAGCCTGGTAGCCCCTCCTTGGGTGCGCCCCCGTCTGACACATTTGTTCCATAAAACATTATATTAATCACTGTCTGTTACATTTTGACCTTGAAAAGTTGGCATCTTGATTTTCCACGTATTTTACCATATGCCAACTTACCCCGTGCGTGGGGCAGGTTGGCACACGTGCAGAGGTTAGGGCAAAAGCCTCTCCCTCCTATTCCTTATGAATAGCGTCAAATTTGTGTAGGTCAGATTGTAGCCCAAGAGTGTTGCTAGCCATACGTGTCGCTATATTCGACTTAACAAGTACAGAGAAAATGTGAAAAATTATAACGTGAAAAGTGTGCCAACTAGCCATCCTCTCCCCTATAACGTTATGGTTAACAGTGAGGAATTAATTGGTACCACAGAATATCTGACGCTATATACGAGGTGTCGCATAAACCGATGTCGTTATAACCGGGTTCGACTGTATTCATATTCAGATATTTCATTCTAGTGCCATGTTGCGCGCTCCATTTCAGCGAAATCTTCCCCCTCAGAATTTTGCAAATCCGCTCTGATTACGTACAGGTTTCCATGACTCTGCACTGAATACACTCAACAAGTTAGCGTAGCGGTAACGCTGTAGGCGAGCGTTTCCAAAATGCTATCATCAACGACTCTCATAAGTAATAATAAGTTTCTTGCTTTAAAAATTTTTCAAGGTTTGAGACAAATTTTCGACGCCTCTTCTGCACACCAACTGACATTTTTACGCTGACGTTGTGCGTCTGTGCTACATGGCTATAACTTCTAGCCTCGAATGCGTTTTTGCACGACGGTTGTGTAATGTTGTTGTGCAATTTGCTCACGTTTGACTTTAACCGTAAAGCAATAACAATGTTTTATGTTATGTGGCCACATTACATATCTCTAACTTTTAAACGCAGTCACAGGATATTTATATTTATGATGCGTCATAACGGACGTTTCCGATATGAGCTTTTCGCTCTTCTGCGATGTTACACAGCGTTGATTGGTAGTTACCGATGTTTCGGGACAGCCTATCAGTCCCATCTTCAAGGGTCAAGGAGTCCATAGAGTCTTCCTTTCACACTTTAACTACCGGATAACATTTTAATACATTTTAAGATATATTATTTTATTGTTTTATTCAGGTTTCGGCTCTCACAACACTATAATACTGTAATACTGAGATCTCAATCACATTCGGGATAAAAAAAAATATTGTAATGTATGTAGGCATTCTTTCAGCAAGTATTTTATATATGTCTAAAGATGGCTTTTGATAAAAGCCGAAAAATATTTTATTTGACATAAAATTTGTCTTTCAGCATTCTTCTTCTGTCAATACATCCGTCTCCTACTGCTCTTTACGTCCAACACTGATTTCTTATTACAAAATATTTTTAATAATTATCATCGACTTTCTAGGTACATCTATACCAGAGAATTCTGGGTGAAATTTATGGCGTCATTTGGCATACAATATTTCACGTGTGATTCGACCAATAACACACGTTGTTCATTACGTACTATACACCATACTCTCAGTGTCAGTCCACTACGAGATAAAACGAACTTAATTGTGGTTTTCTGAGCGACTCACCTGGAGAGAGCGCGACATTCTTGTATGTGGCGACTCACAGGCACAGATAAAATTAATGGGCAAGAAGTCAGGAACTGCGCCCTGATGCGTAACGCTTCAATTGTTAATTCCGTGAACACTTTCAAGAACAACGCCGCTTAATTTCAACACACAATAAAGAAATTTCCGTTATCTTAACAACAGATTCACAATTGATCATAATCGATATATCGTAAGCGGGGAGATTTACAATCGATAACTCCTGCACGATGGTACGTAACGTTTACAGTCGATAATGCAAGACGTTTGCATGCGAACGCGACTAAAAATGAAGGCGAGTATAACCTATATGACATACAGATTGGGAGATAGAAAGTGTCAGAAAGAAAAAAGTTTATTTTTTGTTAGGCGCGTTCGAAAAATTGCGAGAAGCGACTATTAACTTCGTCATGTCTGTCCGTGCTCAGGGAACAACTCGGCTCCCACTAGACGGATTGTCATCAAATTTGACATTTGGGATTTTTCGAATAATCTTTCGAGAAAATTCAAGTTTCCTTAAAATCTGACAAGAATAACGGGTACATCACGCGAAAACCTAAGTAAATTTATGATAACATCTCTCTGAATTCTTCTCAGAATGAGAAATGTTTCAGACAAAAGTTGTACAGAAAATCAAAACACACATTTTATGTTCAATAACTTTTTCCCGAAAATCGTGCCGTTTATGAGATAATGTGGAAAAAATATGGTGCAGCCAGACAGGCCACAGATGACAATATTATACGACTCAGAAAAGATTCGATTTGCATGCGGGATAACTAAAGCAAGAATAGACACACTCATAATATTTCATCCTTATTGCTTTCCCACGGCAACAATGGTTATGCGAACGCGTCTCAGTGTTACGTTATACGTACATTGCGTGTCTTGTTCTCATTACGCGCACTGGGGGGTTTAGCAAATTAGTGTAACAAGAAATAATCAGAGCCTAAAATGGTTTCAATACGTACCACCATCTTTAACATTCACACAATCTACCTTCTGCCGACAGAGAATATGTATGCGTTTTGTATGAATCTCTTAACAAACAGCTATTATTTCACTACACCTGATCGATTTTTCGAACTGAGACGGAGTGTGTTTACTGCGCGGTCCGAATTGAACCTTTATATTCAATTCAGGTTCATATTGGTTTTTAAAAGGTTAAAATTCGTTACTAGAATCCTATAGCCAGTATTGGTATAACAAGATAGCTTAAACGATATCACGTGAAGGTCTTTAAGGAGCCGGTGTTGCTCACACATGAGTAAAGAAAAAAGATAAAAAATTTTTAAGTAAATTATTATCATTCAAATTTTATTTTTAGGTAAAGATGTGATATATACAGTTTAAATGGTACTTTCGACTAATGTAACAGTTTGATAATTGTTTGGACGTTCCCTTTTACAAGCATGTTTCGTCACCCAAGCAAACTGGATTACTTTTCCCAAGCCAAGTATGAAGGTTCGTACAGATCTTTTAATAGCAAGTCTCCCTAATTCCCGGACTTGATACAATTAAGTCATTCGGTTTAGAGGAAACGTGTCCGAGCAAGAAAGAAATTAATTTGTAAAGACGAGATAGGACATCTCAAGCTAACAAGTTTGTTCTCGGGCACTACCCCGCCATTTTAACATACCAAGTTCTATGAGAACATCCCAAAGAATTGTACGCAAAAATGAATTATAATCGTAAGGTAAAGAGGCCTATACAATTAATTAAAATTAAATTTACAAATGGAAATACGTGATAGAAGAACCGCATATTAAGTTTAATTAAAGTTTGTCAATGCACTCGAAATTAAATACTTATATTAGACTTAAAATAAAGCATAGTCGCATAAATCCACGCGTCCCCCAAAGTGATGCGATCCGATAATAAATCTGAGCGAATGAAACGTACTTAGTGGTAGTCGCAGTGTAAGTAAAGTGACCAATAGAATGAACCAAACTAACGCAACAAGTGAGTAAATAAACTATGCTGTAGATTTATTATACTGTTTTATTCCATTATTATACTGTGTTTGATCGAAATCCGTCAGGTTTGGAGCTGTTACTAGCGGGCATACGTCACACTTACCTTGTCGCTTTTAACTCGACAGCCTATTGCACCACTATCCACACTTAACAACCTCTCACACCGCGAGACGAACACCGACTGCTAGCGATACAAATGCGCGGGCAGTACTTGTACAACAGCGTCTGCGCAGATCTCTGCAACTAACCTGCTATTCAAGCTTTCCCTCGTTATTACAGGAAGATCAGCACTGTCGCCAATGTTGCCGTAATAAGTAAAGGTAACCTGAGGACTTATTAGTCATACCATTCTCTGTGTTGGGTCAAATCAAGATTGCTAGCACTTGAAACCCCCACACAATGACGTCACGGTGGGTGTACCGACCTGGCTGGTGTAGCGGTTACAGCCCCGACGAGGATTCTGGATGTACTGAGTTGGAATTTCGGTCGGATTACGAGCTATCGTGTTATACTCAGGCTCTCCAGATTAACACTGCGTTAACAGAACTTTGAAATATATCACTACTGCTTACATCCAAATCCTGACCTACATTCTTGAGTATCTAAAAATCGTTCAACTGATGAAGAAATTCTATGCATTTTGTGGGAATCCAAAAATTTACTATGTGTTAACAAAAGTCCGCCACTGCTCTCCATTCTGAGCCAAGCAAATCCACTTCACACGCTTATATACAATCGAACCCGGTTATAACGACATCGGTTTATACGACACCTCGCCTATAGCGTCAGCTATTCTGTAGTACCAGTTAATTCCTCATTGTTAACCATAACATTATACTCCTCTGTTATAACAACACTCGTTTATAACGACACAAAATATTCAGTCCCTCTCATGACGTTATAACCGAGTTTGACCGTACTATTTCTTTAAGGTTAATTGCAACATTATCTTTAAATATCACCAATCATGATCGCCTTCAAATCACATTAGACGCTATGTGATCTCTGTAGTTGAAACAGCGTCGTTTAATAACGGATTTCATCCTAAGAATCAGGGCGGGATCAAATATCCGCGGATACAAATAGACGCCTTTATATTAACACTGCAGATAAAGTTGCATTATTTACCATGGGCGCCGCCAGGATTTTTTCACCCCGGGAGGGGGGTCGCTCACGTCCAGAAAATTTGCTTACAAGGCCAATTCTTTTTGAGACATTAGCTAACCTCTTTTGTATTCCGGGTAGGAAGTTAATATTTTTACAATTGTAATTGTAATTTTCGTTTTAACATTTGGTCCATTCTCTTTTTCTTTTTCAGTTTTGATTCTTTCCTAAAATCCCGAGGGGGCCAATACCTCTCCTCTCCCCGACCAAACATCCGTCGCCCATGTACTTTACCGTGAGTTCTGTCACGTGCCGAATTAGAGATAAAACGCCAGGAAGAATGTTGCATGGATGGACAGGCCTGTCGAGTTGCGTTAGAAGGTACACTGCTGTCTGGCGGAAGTACGGTAAACGGAAGTGCGGCCATTTGACAGTGTTACTCGCAAAATGGCCGCACTTGTGCAACAAAAGCGACGCCTTCGTATAGGACGAGGAAAAACGTGGCTGCATTAAGCAATTAGACAGGCAATGTACGTATAACGCAATGTTGAGGTGCGTTCGCGTAACCATTGTTGCCGCGGAAAAGAAACAGGTATTATATGTTTGTCACTAACTGAAAATGTTTGACGTAGGATGTATCAGAACAAGGTAATGAAGAAAAACCTTGGTTCTAAGAAGGCGAAACTTAGCGAACTTATTGTTACATAACAAGACAGGCAATGTACGTATAACGTAACAATGTGGAGCTTTCGCGTAACCACTGTTGCTGTACAAAAGCAGTAACTATTACATATTCTGAGTGTGTGTCTGTAGCCTTAGTTATCCAGCATGCAAAGCGAATGTGCCGTATTATATTGTCATCTGTGGCCTGTCTGGCTCTACCATATTTTTCCACATTATCTCATAAAGGGCACGCTTTTCGTAAAAAGTTATTGAACATAAAATGTGTGTTTTGATTTTCTCTACAACTTTTGTCTGAAACATTTCTCATTCTGAGAAGAATTGAGCGAGATATTATCATAAATGTACATAGGTCTTCATGTAAAGTACCCGTTATTATTGTCAGATTTTAATGAAAATTGAAATCTCTCGAAAGATTTTCCAAAAAACTTCAAATATCAAATTTTATGAAAATCCGTCCAGTGAGAGCCGAGTTGTTCCATGCGGACAGACAGATGGACAAGACACACAACACACTCACAATACTCAGTACGCCAAAGCGTTAAGTTGTTCCAGATGAAATTCAAATCTTCAAAATCATGCAGCACAGCCATGATCTTGCCGTTTGTCACCCTCCACTCCAAGCAACGCACCCCCTTGTTTTGCGATAAACAGAAATTATATCTGTGACGAGACGTCGACTGACCTTTCCTTACTTAATGACGCTCTGTTAAAGGCTTACATTATAAACGACGATGTCAAAAATGTCAGTATGGAAAAAGATATGAAAAAAGGGGTTACTGAGGCCGTGCAATGACTCAGGCGGTTAGTCCATGTGGGATTTGTGGTGGACAAAGTGGCACTGGTACAGGTTTTCTCCTGAGTACTTCGGTTTTCCCCTGTCAGTTTCATTCCACCGGTGCTCCATTACTTGGAAAAATGAAAAAACTAATAATCTTTCTCTTCATCTTCATCAGAGGGTTGCACAATAAACCTTAAGGCTGCGGTGGGTCCGTAGCTTCTGCTGCGAGGCCCTTCACCACAAAGAAATGTTTACTGCCTATTGCCAAGATCAGAACCAGAAAATTCAAGAGTGCCAGCAGATATGAAAAGTAGCCTACATCGCGAAGTTTGGAGAAGAGAGACAAATAAGGGAGAGGGTTGAAGTAAAGAAGGAAACAAAACCAAAAAGGAAATCTGGAAAGAATATAAGTAAGGGGCAGCAATAAAGGAAAAAACAAAAAACACAAAAAAGGCAGGGGATAGACATATTTTTAAGTGGAACATCCCGTTGTGATGAAGATATACAAACATGGGGAAATTAGCCGTAAATCACATCTCTTTTTATGTTGACAAGTTTTACTGCAACGTGTTTCGGCTCACGTATAAGGAGCCATAATCAGGCTAACAAGGTACTGAAAAAAGGCAATCGTGTATAACACGTTATATCGTACACTGTTTAAAATGATATAAGGCGTTCTATATGACAGCTTTTCTCTAATACCTTGTCAGCCTGAAGATGACTCCTTATACATAAGCCGAAACATGTTGCAGTAAAACTTTTCAACATAAAAAGAGTTGTGATTGCTATCCCCACGTTTGTAGAGGACAGACAGACAAGAAGACAGAATGCGTGTTCGGGAAACTTCATATTAAGGAGAGACGCAGTTTGCTATGCAGGACCGACGTAACGGGTGGGCCAGCCGGAAGCCAACCTACAAGTGCGCTGAGGCGTCACTAGAATAATCGGAAATATTTCTCCGAAAATTATTGCCAATTTGAGCACACGCCCTCAGATGTGTTCGCCAGCCTTGTCCTAGTCCGAAAAAAGTTTAAAGAATATAGGTTTGAAGTGGCGCCATGCTATTAGCATACCCGAGGCGCCCACACGTCTCGGGGGGCGGCCCTGTTGCTATCACACCAGATACGGTCAGTTGTCCAGCGCAGGTGTAGTGAGACAGGTCACCTAGTGTTGTAGGGTGTGCATAATGACGACTTTTGAATCAGCTAGCAGGCGTTCATGAAAACAAAAAAGGAAACCCCTTTCGTGGATGGTTGTCACGGCACAATATATTCATTTCGTAAAGTTACCGCGTCCTTCGATGACGTATAATGTATTCACAACAGAATCGAGTAACTGTTTATGGAAACAGACATTTAAAATTAGCAATTTTTTTTGTAGTTGAAATCTGCACTCTTCTGGGGTATTACGCGGCGTCGTGTGGTAATTGTTTACCGACGTTTCGGGACAACGTATCGGTCCCGTCCTCACGGGTCAAGAGTCCGAGTGTAACCCGTGAGGTAAAGGTAAAGGTAAAGCAATCCCATTACAGGCCTTGGCAGGCCCTTAGGGCTCCAGGAGGTCGAGGCTCCCAGGTTTTTAGACAATCGGCTCATGAAGGTGGTAAGGTTGTCAGCCCTACGCACCGGCCGCCTTTACTCCCCAGGAAAGATTCCTGGTACTCATTTCTGTTAGAGGCTGAGTCGACCCCAGGGCCATAGTACGACCGAAACGATTATGTCAGTGAAAAATTCCAGTGACACCATCGGGAATTGAACCCGCGACGTTCCGGTTTGTAGCGCAGTGCCTCAACCAACTGCGCCACCGAGTGCCCCCGTAACCCGTGAGGATGGGACCGATATGTTGTCCCGAAACGTCGGTAAAAATTAACCACACGACGACGCGTAATACCCCAGAAGACCGCAGATCTCATCAACATCGCGGCGGAAGCCTGAAATCAAGGTTTTTTTTGTAGTTACCTTGATTTCAGGCTTCCGCCGCGATGTTGATGAAATAAGCGGTCTTCTGGGGTATTACACGGCGTGTAATACCCCAGAAGACCGCAGATTTTTTGTCGTTGTTTCTATCCTTAGCTGATAATTTAAAATAGCGAAGATATCAAGTAGGCTATTATGAATGTTCAAAAAAAAAGATAAACTGGGGTCAGTCGGGGCAAAAATCGAGAAGTTTGAACCTACAGCTTGTTATTTAACATTTCATGTAGCTACTGTCATCATCATATATATTAATATGATAAGGTTTGTTTGCGGCATCATAATCTACTGACCTACCGGACCGAGCTTTTCAACATATCAACATCGCGGCGGAAGCCTATAATAAAGGTTATTTTTAGAATGCTAATGATTTGGCCTTGACGGCAATCTCCTCTGATTTTATTAATTCCTTCTCAAAAATTGTTTTTAACAAAAAAAAAAAAGAAGCCAACGTTATGAATTGACATTGCTGCCTCAAGCGGATGCCAAGGAAAGCTAATATATTTTGTGTAGTTCCCTTGTCCTCCGCTTGAGGCAGGACTGTCGATTTCGATGTTTCGTTTCTTATCTACATGTATTAGAAAGATTTTGTTTATTTACACGTTGCTTATGATCCGTTGATCTCCGAAAGAAATTACCCAGCATCAAACATTAGTAAGTACAATTTTTAATGTTTATTAACAATAAGATGCTGTAACTTTTGTTCATTAAATATTTTACCGCTTTTATTTGAGACTCAATCGTACGCGGACAACTAGTACACAGTATAATTTCAGGCTCCGCCGTCATGTAGATGAGATCTGCGTCGTTGTAGGAAATTACGCAGCGTTGAGTGGTAGTTCTGTACCGACGTTTCGGGACAACCAATCGGTCCCATATTCAAGGGTCAAGAAGTCCAAGAAGCTGCCGGGACTTCTTGACCCTTGAAGATGGGACAGATAGGTTGTCCCGAAACGTCGGTACAGAACTACCATTAAACTCTGCGTAATATAGCAGAAGAGCGCAGATCTAATACTTACTGCTTTCCCACGGCTATGATAAACACTGAATAATCAGGGCCAGGTTTAGGGTTAGCCACAAGAGACCCGGACGTAAGGATATGCGATTTGGGAGCGCCATTTTTCTCTCTCTCTCTCTCTCTCTCTCTCTCCTTTATGCGATTCTTATCTGGGCGGCTAGTTTCATTTTATTCCACACAGTGCAAATAATTTTGCTTTGCTAAATTACCTTTGTTCCTTTATTAATTTTTATACGATAGGCAATAATATATTTGTTATTTAATAGCTTGACTCTCCTTTTTCTCATTCAAAACTTATTATTTAATACATTATTTTGGATGTAATTTATTTAACTTATTTTAGATGTAGATTATAGACTGTGTATAACTTGAATTATGCACCAACAACTTTGGGGGTACAAAGTTGAAGAGAAATTATATGTGGGGGTACGCGAACAAAAGAGGTTGAATACCGCTGGCTTAGAGCACTGTCACAAAATGTCTTCCGGAGATGCTTCAAGCCTTGGAAGGCTCGCGTGGAGCGGTACGAAGCTACCAATGGAAATCACTCTGAAGGAATGACACGTAGATGCAATCATTTCATTAATAAAGTACTTGCTTGATACTAGTCTTGTTATTTAATGGCCACGCGCCGTATTTAAATGATATATCACAACAAGATATACGAAGAACTGAAAGAGAGAGAGAGAGCAAAAGAAGCAGGGCTCAGCATTAATGTCAATAAAAAATCAATGGTACAAACAGGAAAACAAGAAAAGGAGAAGAAGTGAAGTACTGACAATTAATGATGACGACATTGAAGTTGTTAAGAGTCGTAAATGCCTAGGAAGTGTAATCAATAATACTAAACACAAAACAGAAGAAATCAAAACTATAATTCTAGCTGCTAATAAAGCTTATTCCTCTCTGCAAACTATATTTAGATCTAAACAAATCCACCGAAATGATAACATAAGACTATATGAAAGGTAAATCAGGCCAGTGTTGTGTTACTGAAGTGTAACCTGGCCGTTAACACAAATGACAGAACATATGTTACATGCATTTGAATGGAAAGTATTAAGAAGAGTATATGGGCCAATAGAACAGAGAGGGCACTGGCGCCCTGGATGGACTAGCGAAATTTATAGTCTTTACTAAGATCTAAATATCGTGGATGGTATTAAAATTAGAAGACTTAAGATGCGCGGGTCACAGCGTAAGAATGGAAGAAAGGATCTCAAAATAAATTCTACAACATAAGATCAGTAGGAAAACCAAGAACAAGATGGGAGGACGTCGTCCAGAGGGATGCATTAGAGGTACTAGGAATACGAGGATGGAGGAGACGAGCTGGGGAGAGAAGAATGGAGGTGCTTTTGAGGGAGGCCAGGACCCAGAAGGGGCTGTAGAGCCGTACGTGGCTGGACGGACCACAAGAACTTGCGAAGTTACGTGTAAGGCCATACGGCCTGGTCCCAGCCATGGGTGTGCTACAGGGGCATGCAGTCCGCCTCTGAGCTACACAGCGATTTCAAACCGCTAATGACACCGGCTGGCATAGTCAGTCATTAGCTGGCGAGACTAAAACTCCTAACTAGCTTGCCACCGCCATCGTCACAAGCGGGCCATTCTTAGGCGCCTGGCTGTATGTGACCCTCTCAACATCGCCGTAGGTTAAGGGTCTATGATTACATGAGTAAAGGTAAAACAATCCCGTTACAGGCCTGGACAGGCCCTTGGGGTTCCAGGATGTTGAGGCTCCAAGATTTCTAGACAATCGGCACATGAAGGGGTAAGGTTGTCAGCCCTACGCACCGGCCGCCTTTAACCCCAGGAAATATTTCTGGTACTCATTTCTTTTAGAGGCTGAGTCGACCCCAGGGCCACAGTGCGACCGAAAGGATATCAATGAAAAATATAACATGAGTGGTACACACATTTTCCAAAAATCAAAGCGTCACCTCAAAATTCTAGACGTTAGAAGGGTGACATGAAAGAAGCTCCATACTCAGGACTCATATCAGGCGCTACCATACAAAATTTAGTCGCCCGGACGACCTGGCGACAGAGATTTATTAGCTTCTGGCTTACACATTGCCTGATAGACACATCCGGTAGGTTATGTAAAACTATATCATGTAATTTGCAACACAGACACTGCGGGGTGTTCACGACATTTAGGCGTCATTGCCCCAAACTGTTGCTTGCCTGACCATTTACAGTTAGGACGCCTCCGTCACCCAGTGACTCTCATCACATCGTGATCCATCACAGCTCACTGCCTAACTCGGATCCACCAACGTCCTGAGATAACTCGTTCGCCTAGAAGTACGGCAACACCGCAGCGATGTGACTCGGGCCACGATATAGTCACGTCTTTCAGCTCGCAGTGAGCACAGCCACAAAGCAGTGTCCCAGCCACAATGCAGTGTCCCAGCCACAAAGCAGTGTCCACAGCCACAAAGCAGTGGCCCAGCCACAAAACAGTGGCCCAGCCACAAAGCAGTGTCCCAGCCACAGAGCAGTGTCCCAGCCACAAAGCAGTGTCCACAGCCACAAAGCAGTGGCCCAGCCACAAAGCAGTGTCCCAGCCACAAAGCAGTGTCCCAGCCACGAGCAGTGTCCCAGCCACAAAGCAGTGTCCACAGCCACAAAGCAGTGGCCCAGCCACAACGCAGTGTCCACAGCCACAAAGCAGTGTCCACAGCCACAAAGCAGTGTCCCAGCCACAAAGCAGTGTCCAGCCACAAAGCAGTGTCCACAGCCACAAAGCAGTGGCCCAGCCACAACGCAGTGTCCACAGCCTCAAAGCAGTGACCCAGCCACAAAGCAGTGTCCACAGCCACAAAGCAGTGTCCCAGTCACAAAGCAGTGTCCACAGCCACAAAGCAGTGTCCCAGCCACAAAGCAGTGTCCACAGCCACAAAGCAGTGTTCACAGCCACAAAGCAGTGTCCACAGCCACAAAGCAGTGTCCACAGCCACAGATTCGTCTTTAATCTTCGCATAAATACGCATTCAAAGCAGTGACGCCATGTACCCTGACAAAACTTTACCAAATTTTCGGAGCAGTCTGCTGAGTCTATCTTCAGGGAAAATGGTGGCATCACACCCAGACCACAGTCATCTTCATACCCGTCGTCATCACCGTAACGAACCCTCAAATCTCACAAACGCATTGCCTGTTTTTTAATTTATTTTTAGTTCTGTTCAGTTTTCTAATTTTTAGTCCCTAAATCCAAAAAATTGTGGGAAGGAAATTAAGGTGAAGGAGGGGAAGTAAAGTGAAGAGAAGGGAAGGGAGGCAGCCCTATCCACGGCAGGGGTCTGGGAGCGTGAAGCCCCTAATGATACACATTTCAAAAATCATATGTTCAATTAGCAAGTTCAATCGTTTGAAATCAGTACGCCAAGAGATTAAGAATATTCTTGAAAACGTGTCTAAAAATTAGGAAGAAGGACAGAAGAAACAAAAAGGAAGGAGCAAATAAAAGGAAAAACACAAATAAATAAATAAATAAAAGGTACTGGAGAAAAGAAAGAAAAGACAAACATGAGAAAGAATGAAAGTGAAGAAGTAAGGAAAAAGATGGGAAGACGAAAAGGTAAAAGGAATTAAATATAGGCACTGTTTCCTTAAAATGTTTTAGATTTAAATGTTTTCACTTCAAAGCAAGACACTTAGAATACAGCCTATTAACTTAACGCAATGTTAATATCGTTTGTAGTGACAAGCCTGTCGAGCGAACTATATGGCACCATACTGGTATCAATCTGTCAAATCGATTGTGCTATCGCATTGTAGAATCGAATGAATGTAGTTCTTCGATATATCGTTATGAAGCAAAATTAAATTGAACAGCAGAGTGACAGCGTAATATCGGCTTCGCTTTTGCAAGCCCACACCGGACGCCACTGAGGTTTGATCTCATTGAAGGAAGCAATTACATTCTTAACAGTTAAAATACCTGTAGGCCAGAAAAACGTAAAATTTCTCAGTCTTCCTGGTACTTCAGGTGTCTTAGTTCAAAACATTCCCCGCAGCTTCCTATTTTCCAACACCTTAAATTATTTCTTAAGGTAAAAACCATGTTTAACGCCCACACCAAGCATTTAAAAATTTAGCTTTTTTTCCAGTGACGCAACAGCCCCTTGGGGGCCTAGGCCGCCTCATTATCGACGCTTCACAATCACACACAGACACACCACACTCGGTAGGACTCCTCTCGACGAGTGACCAGCCCGTCGCAGAGACCTCTACCTGACAACACACAACATTCACAAGACACAGACATCCATGCCCCCGGCGGGATTCGAACCCGCAATCCCAGCAAGCGAGCGGCTGCAGAGAAACGCAAAAAATGTAGCTTTATTTATTTTAATATTTAGTTTTAGAGTAATTTAAGTAAGCTCCACTTTCTTTTTAGTTGTATCAACATTCCTGCTTCGTAGTCGAAAGGAACCGCCTTCAAATCCCGGCCATGATACCAGTCATTCTGACTGAGGTGTCTCGTGCCATTTTTCAGACTTTTCAGGCAAATTCCGGGATAGTGCCTAAAATTAACTCACGACTGCTACCTTCCACGTTCATTATAATGAGTTAACCACAAATAATCGAAACATTCGACCATATATGGCCTAATCCGCGCTACTGAACTAACTCCATAAAGGAGACTCCTTCTAGAGAAGCTAATAGTTCCTCAGCTAGTCAAGAAATAGGCCTACTCCGCATTTTATGGAACCCGAATGTTCATTGTCGTGTTCGCAAACACTCGTCACTTCCCCCTATCCTAAGCTAATCCAGTTTATTTAAGATCCATTTTAATATTATCCTCCTATCTACGCGCTACTGAAAGCGTCGTTAAATAAGCCACAAGAGAATAAAATTTTATCTTGGACTGAATATTAACAGAATGACAGCCCATCCTATCAGACACACCGGAAGCCTGGATAGCTCAGTCGGTAACTATAGCGACCAGGTTACAGGCTGGACGACCAAGGAACAGTGGTTCGATTCCCAGGAGTGGAAAGAGGTTTTTATCTTCTCCACAGCACATAGACCGGCTCTGGGGAGCTCTCAGTCCCTCGTTCAATGTGTAACGGGGACTTCCCCGAAGCAAAGCGGCCGGGTCGTAAAGCTGACCACTAACCCCCCATGTAGTTCCGAAGTCAAGAATGTCTGCGTTTGTAGCTTCATGTTTAATTAAGCACAGGGACACTTTATGTTGTTTAATTAATTAGTTAATTAATAAAAAAGGAGTAAACCGTGAAATTGAGGCAGTGGCCCTCTAGACTAATATCAAAATAAGTTGCTGTAGCTTAAATAGGAGGGAAACTTTGCAGAGAGCAAGAGCGTACACAGAATTTTTATTGGGAGGGGGGGGGGGCTGATACTGAGACTATATAAAATTTATGTTTCATTTTTAAAAAACGATGTTTTGAAAATCATGTCACATAAATGTAATATAACATTGTTAGTAATTGTATTTACATACATATAAATAAGCTATAAATACAAGTACAATGCCGATCCCAGTGGCCGCGCTGTCTAAGGCGTGGATCTACGGCCGCTCGGTTGCTGGGGATTGCGGGTTCGGATCCCACCGGGGGCATGGATGTCTGTCTGTTGTGAGTGTTGTGTGTTGTCAGGTAGAGGTCTGTGCGACGGGCTGATCACTCGTCTAGAGGAGTCCTACTGAGTGTGGTGTGTCTAAAGTGTGATCGTGAGGCCTCGATAATAGGAGGCCTTGACCCCCAAGGGGCTGTCGAGTAATGAAAAGAAAAAAAAACATGTCCTCTGATTCGCTCACTTAATTTAAATCACACGGTCTAATCTTCGTGTTTTTTAAGTTCATCTGACACATCCTAAGCTCTTTTTTTTTTTCAAAATTCCAATGTACTAGTCATCAGCCCATTTCAGTGGCTGATTTCGGCTAAAGGGTAAATCGCTAAAACATTTGATATTATCGTATCTACAAAATCCGTTTTCTTTTTTTTTTTTTTTTTAATTTTGGGGGGGGGGGGGAGGATCTGCAATCCGGCAGCCTCCACTTGGGTGCGCGACTGGCAGGGAGTAAAATCAAATAGGTCAGAGATGTTTATTTTAATATGCTCACCCTGTAGATCGAAAATTTGGAAATGTGTACAGCGTCATAAAAACCAAAGGCAATGATGCTGCAGTACTTTCGTCTGTAGCAGATACAATTATTACATAACAAATAGCGTGTCAAACAGACACATTGGCTTGGAGCACGGCTGTGTTTGTCCTTAACCGGTGTGTGTCAGGCTGACTCACCAATTATCATCCACTGCAGCCAACCATATTTGGTGTCCTGCCCCACTCTCACTGCCCGCGAACCTTCCACTACACACCCGGATCGTATTATACAGGGTGTTTTAAATCTACAGTTCCTCAATCACGACACTGGTGATCCACTGATATATTTACTGGAACAGACATAAAATTGAATTGAAAGTTATGTCTAAATTTGGGGGGCCACAGTGAATTTACAAATTGCGTGATTTGAAGTTTTCACAGCGTTCTTGATAATTAACTACAACTAACTAACTCCACGGAGCACAGTCCTTCTGAGAAGCTAATAAGTCCTCAGACACTCAAGAAATTCCCCGCGTTTTATGGAACCCGAATGTTCATTACCGCATTCGCAACAGCCCGCCACCTGTCCTATCCTGAGCCATATCAATCCAGTCCATGCGCCCCATCTCATTTATTGAAGACCAGTTTTAATACTTTCCTCCCATCTATGCCTAGGTCTTACAAGTAGCCTCTTTCCCTCAGGTCTCCCCACCAAACCCCATATGCACCTCTCCTGTCTCCCATACGTGCCCACATGCCCCGCCCATCTCATTATTCTTGATATGATCACCCGAATAATATTTGGTGATGAGTACAGATCATTAAGCTCCTCGTTATGTAGTCTTCTCCACTCCCCTGTTACCCCGTCCCCCTTAGGCCCAAATACCCCCCTCAGCACCCTATTCTCGAACAACCTCAGCCTATGTTCCTCCCTCAAAGAGTGTTGTTGATAAACGAATAATGTTTTTTGGGGGGATATGGCTACGTGTCGAGTGGATATTATTTACCGAGTTTCGGAGGAGAATGCTGTTTCCATCTTCATGGTAGTCCAAGAAGAATACGCTGTTGTTGGAGGTAGCAGGCTCCTCCGAAAGTCGAGAAATATTATCTACCTACACGGCGTCATATCCCAGAACACTTTAATCTCCAATTTCCAAACTCCTCGTCTACGGTTTTGCCTCCGTCGTTAGTCTTAGTATTCACGTAGTGTTACTCAAATAGCCAGTTAATAAATCGCAGAGTTGCTACAAGGCACCAACTTGCAAGTGACAAATATCAAACTACAGGGTGGTCGGTAAGTCCCTGTGCGTGCTAGCTAGATGTTATCTGCATGCTGCTCTCCATTCTCTCACAAATTGTAATTTTTCCCCAACGATCTTCTGCACATCTGCCATGTTGACGGTGGAAGTCATTAAAGCTGTCCCTGATAGCTGATTTTTAGGCTCGTTCGCAAAATTTCGACTATTACCTCCATCATGTCTTTCTGTCTGCCGTCCGCATAGAACAACTCAGCTCCCACTGGGCGAATTTTTATCAAATTTGATATTTGATATTTTTCTAAAATCTGTCGAGAAAATTAAAATTTCATTTAAATATGACAATAATAACGGTACTTTACATAAAGACCTATGTACATTTATGATATCTCGCTGAATTCTTCGTAGGATTAGAAATGTTTCAGACAAAAATTGTAGAGAAAATCACAACAGGGCCGTGCCATGGCTCAGGCGGTTAGTCACCGGCCTCTCACCGCGGAGGCCCGGATTCGATCCCGGATCAGTCCATTTGGATTTATGGTGGACAGAGTGGCACTGGGACAGGTTTTTCCCCAAGTACTTCGGTTTTCCCCTGTCAATTTCATTCCACCGGTGTTCCATTACACGGAAAAAAGAACAAATTAATTAATCATCTCCATCACAGGGTTGCACAATTAGCCTCAAGGCTGCGGTGCGTCCGTAGCATCTGCTGCGGGGCCCTTCGCAAAAAAAACCAAAACACACATTTTACGTTCAATAACTTTTTCCCAAAAATCGTGGCTTTTACAAGACAATGTGAAAAAATTTGGTACAGCCAGACAGGCTACAGATGACAATATAATACAGCACATGGGCATTGCATGCTAGATAACTAAGGCTACAGACACACACTCAGAATAAGTAATACGTATTTCTTTTCCACGGCAACAATGGTTACGCGAACGCGCCTCAATGTTACGTTATACGTACATTGCCTGTCTTCTTAGGTCTTCAACTCTTGTTATGCGGATTTGGAAAATTTTCTCTTTCACAATGCCCCATGGTGAATTGTCAAATTTTTTAAAGTCTGGACTTCGAGGAGGCCAACCCGTATCAGAGCCACGTCCTATTCATCGCATACTGAATCTATTCTCAAGATATTCTCTAACTGGAACAACATACTGCGCTGGTCCTCCATCTTGTGCTGGTCATCCATCTTGACGCAGGATAGCTGTTGCCTGGAGACCTCTCTCACGCAGTTGTGGACTAAACCACGTCTGAAGCATGTTCAAACAAACAGTGTGATTGACACTTGTATCGAAAAGATGTGACCCCATCAAGCGATCTTCATAAATTACTGTCCATTATCATGGTATCAAAAAGACACAATTTCATGCACAGGGACTTTGTGGCCACTCTGTATGCCTACATGAACAGTGACAACGAGGGGGGGGGGGAACGGTACAGATTACCGGGGCCCGACGTTCCGGAAGGGGGCCCAGAGCCCGACTATGTTGCATATGTTTTTGTTTTTCTCGGTAGTATCACATATAATTATGAAGTGATTTGTCGTGTTGACGGCACTTGCGGCCAGCGGCCATCTTGCGTACGACGCTCTCTGCTTTGTTTCCTTACTTTTCCCCTTGCCGGTCCGCCGTTGCTGGGGGGCCCAAAAAAATTTTTACTGGCGCCCGAACCTGCTCTCAGGGCCCCCGCATACGAATTACGTCCCTCTGTATGCATGACAATAAGAAGTGTTTCAAATAAAAGCTGACTAAAGCACAAACCTTATAAACAAACACGCTGTGGAGTGTCTTTTTGAAAAGCAGATACCTACTCAGGTGGAACCAAAAGGTTCATTACAGTATTGACATAAGCCCGTCACAGGAAATTATCCCGAGTTCAGTCCACAAATTCTCAGCAACTTTATCTGGGATATATTTTAATTGTATCCTCTTATCTACGCGATCTTCTTCCTTGTGATATTTCGACTTTGATTTTGTATGCGTTCCCCTTACTCCTCAAGTCTCTTCCTCTTAACAGTATTAGCTACAGAACACGAAGTTACCTTATGCTTCTGTCACTTCATCTTTCTACTGCACTCCTCTTCCACTGTTCCAAACATCCCCCCATTGTACACGAAATAAAATTCACGGGAAATTTGTGACAATTCAAAACGTGCAGTATTTCGGATGGCGAAGGAGTGACAAGTCTACGAAAGAGAAAAAAAAAATAATGACAAATAAAAACAAGTAAGAAAAAATCCACACAACTATCTGACAAAGAAAACATATTCAGAAAAATCCACACAACTATCTGACAAAGAAAACAAATGCATCAAAATCCACACAACTATCTGACAAAGAAAACAAATGCAGATAAATCCACACAACTATCTGACAAAGAAAACAAATGCAGACAAATCCACACAACTATCTGACAAAGAAAACAAATGCAGATAAATCCACACAACTATCTGACAAAGAAAACAAATGCAGACAAATCCACACAACTATCTGACAAAGAAAACAAATGCATCAAAATCCACACAACTATCTGACAAAGAAAACATATTCAGAAAAATCCACACAACTATCTGACAAAGAAAACAAATGCAGATAAATCCACACAACTATCTGACAAAGAAAACAAATGCAGATAAATCCACACAACTATCTGACAAAGAAAACAAATGCATCAAAATCCACACAACTATCTGACAAAGAAAACAAATGCAGATAAATCCACACAACTATCTGACAAAGAAAACAAATGCAGATAAATCCACACAACTATCTGACAAAGAAAACAAATGCATCAAAATCCACACAATTATCTGACAAAGAAAACAAATGCAGATAAATCCACACAACTATCTGACAAAGAAAACAAATGCAGATAAATCCACACAACTATCTGACAAAGAAAACAAATGCATCAAAATCCACACAACTATCTGACAAAGAAAACAAATGCAGATAAATCCACACAACTATCTGACAAAGAAAACAAATGCAGACAAATCCACACAACTATCTGACAAAGAAAACAAATGCAGACAAATCCACACAACTATCTGACAAAGAAAACAAATGCAGACAAATCCACACAACTATCTGACAAAGAAAACAAATGCAGACAAATCCACACAACTATCTGACAAAGAAAACAAATGCAGACAAATCCACACAACTATCTGACAAAGAAAACAAATGCAGATAAATCCACACAACTATCTGACAAAGAAACAAATGCAGACAAATCCACACAACTATCGACAAAAAAAAAATGCATCAAAATCCACAAACTATCTGACAAAGAAAACAAATGCAGACAAATCCACACAACTATCTGACAAAAAAACAAATGCATAAAATCCACACAACTATCTGAACAGAAAACAAATGCATCAAAATCCACAAACTATCTGACAAAGAAAACAAATGCAGACAAATCCACACAACTATCTGACAAAAAAAAAATGCAGACAAATCCACACAACTATCGAAAACAAATCATGCCAAATCCACACAACTATCCTGACAAGAAAACAAATGCAGACAAATCCACACAACTATCCGACAAAAAACAAATGCAATCAAATCCACACAACTATCGACAAGAAACAAATGCATCAAATCCACACAACTATCTGACAAAGAAAAAAATGCATCAAATCCACACAACTATCTGACAAAGAAAACAAATTCAGATAAATCCACACAACTATCTGACAAAGAAAACAAATTCAGAAAATCCACACAACTATCTGACAAAGAAAACAAATTCAGAAAATCCACACAACTATCTGACAAAGAGAAACAAATGCAGATCAAATCCACACAACTATCTGACAAAGAAAACAAATGCAGACAAATCCACACAACTATCTGACAAAGAAAACAAATGCAGACAAATCCACACAACTATCGACAAAGAAAACAAATGCAGACAAATCCACACAACTATCTGACAAAGAAAACAAATGCATCAAATCCACACAACTATCTGACAAAGAAAACAAATGCAGACAAATCCACACAACTATCTGACAAAGAAAACAAATGCAGACAAATCCACACAACTATCTGACAAAGAAAACAAATGCAGACAAATCCACACAACTATCTGACAAAGAAAACAAATGCAGACAAATCCACACAACTATCTGACAAAGAAAACAAATGCAGACAAATCCACACAACTATCTGACAAAGAAAACAAATGCAGACAAATCCACACAACTATCTGACAAGAACAAGAGAAAATCCACACCTATTGACAGAAACAAATGCAGACAAATCACACAACTATCTGACAAAGAAAACAAATGCAGACAAATCCACACAACTATCTGACAAAGAAAACAAATGCAGACAAATCCACACAACTATCTGACAAAGAAAACAAATGCAGACAAATCCACACAACTATCTGCAAAGAAAACAAATGCAGACAAATCCACACAACTATCTGCAAAGCAAGCAATCAAGGATACATACGCAAAACTATCTGAAAATAAAACAAATACGGATACATCCACAAAACTAACTGAAGAAATATAAGGACCAATCCACAGAGGTATCCGACAAAGAATATCTGTCGGTTTCCACGCCACAGCAACAAGCTCCAACGGCAAAATTCGAGCGTGTAACCTCACTCGTACGGCCGGCCGTGACCCAATTGCATTTTCTGACACTCCCACACAGGAGACAGGCCATTAGGTTATCCTGCATACAAGTTGCAACGACACCACACTGAGGGTCACGGCGTGGTGGTCACCGCTCCTGCTTCCAATCAGAATTAATTCTGTTGGAATATCGGCAGGGGTGACGGCAATCCACACTCATGTTCATTGTTCCAGCCAAAAACCTAAAATACCCAATATTTCTTCATTCATAAACGTCAAATCATTTCTCATTCGACGCCATATAAGTATAAAGCGCCAATTTAAACAAGTGCCGTTAAGTATAGTATATACTTATATACTTATATATACTTATATATACTTATATACTTATATATACTTATATACTTATATATTCTTATTATATTTATATTGTTAAGAGTCAGTCACAACGGAAGTAGGTAAAGCTATAATCAAGTTTTCCCTATAACAGGCCACGAAGGCCTAGAGGGTGAGTAGAGGTATAGCTCTACTCTTTCTTTAACCTTGGCACTAGATGGGGTGGGTGGTCAACTCCACGCCCCGGCCGCTTTACTCCCGGGAAAGAGACCCGGTACCCATTGTATAGGAGGTGGGCCCCAGGGCCGGTCTGGACGGCTGCGAAAAATCTCGCCCCCACCGGGATTTTTTTTTCTGTCCGGGGTTTTTCCCCTTTGATCCATTTTTGTACTGTTTAAATCCTTTCGTCCTTCATGTCACTTTACGTTCCATACTACCGTCCTTACTATAAACATAACACAAACATCCATGCCCCCGGTGGGATTCGAACCCACGATCCCAGTAAGCGAGCGGCCGAAGACCCACGCCTTAGACCGCGCGGCCACTGGGATCGGCGGATTCGATCCCCGGACCGTCCAGCCCGTAGCGAGTCGCTATACCGACTGAGCTATCGCGGCCCACACAACAGAAGTAGGAGAAAAATAAAAGATACATTTCCTGAAAATCAAATATACACAACATATAAGGCAGGATAAAACAAGCAACATGTTTCGGCTGATTAATCCATCATCAGGCCTTTTTTAAAACATTAAAAAGATACAAATACTGCAATAGGAGTGAAATCTCCACCTTTACAATACAATATACATTGCAAACGTATCCAAAGAAATTTCCTTAAAATATTTTTTATCCCAGAAGCCTTCATAATTTGTGTGAATAATAAATTTAAGGTAAAAAAGGTTATTTGATTTTTTGTTTATAGGCAGAAACATTTATAGTGTGACGAGTGAGTCCAAATCATAATAGCCACAAGAAAAGTATTGTAACTACAGTTCAGTATATAACTGCAGTTCAGAACTAAGATGCAAAATACACTGCAGTTCAGAACTAGACAGTGCATTGCAGTTCAGAACTAGGTAATCACAATGACTTGCAGTTCAAAAATAAGCCAGACAGCAGCATTGCAGTTCAGAACTATGCATACACTGCAGTTCAGAACTAGACAGGCATTGCAGTTCAGAACTATGCATACACTGCAGTTCAGAACTAGACAGGCATTGCAGTTCAGAACTAGGTATACACTGCAGTTCAGAACTAGGTACACACTGCAGTTCAGAATTAGATAGAGCAGTTAGACACTGCAGTTCAGAACTAATAGGTCAGAATAACACTGCATTCAGAAATAGGAGACGTGCAGTTGAACTAGTACACACTCAGAACTATGCATAAACTGCAGTTCAGAACTAGACAGGCATTGCAGTTCAGAACTATGCATACACTGCAGTTCAGAACTAGAGACATTGCAGTTCAGAAATAGATACACTCAGTTCAGAACTAGTACAGCATTGCAGTTCAGAATAGGTTAACTATGCAGTTCAGAACTAGGTACACACTGCAGTTCAGAATGAGTTATAGACTATATGCAGGTTCAGAATAGGTACACACTGCAGTTCAGAAGTGAGTATATAACTCGGTTCAGAGCTAGGTACACACTGCAGTTAAAATGGAACGTGAGTTAGATATTCAATACGCTCAAACTAGGTAGACATTGCAGTTCAGAAGTGAGTTAGACTATTCTAGTTCAGAACTAGTTACACACTGCAGTTCAGAAGTGAGTTAGATATTTCTAGTTCAGAAACTAGGTACACACTGCAGTTGAGAAGTGAGTTAGATATTCTAGTTCAGACCTAGGTACACACTGCAGTTCAGAAGTGAGTTAGATATTCTAGTTCAAGACTAGGTACCACACTGCAGTTCAAAGTGAGTTAGACATTCTAGTTCAGAACTAGGTAAACACTGCAGTTCAGAAGTGAGTTAGATATTCTAGTTCAGACCTAGGTACACACTGCAGTTCAGAAGTGAGTTAGAATTCTAGTTCAGAACTAGGTACACACTGCAGTTCATAAGTGAGTTAGACATTCTAGTTCAGAACTAGGTACACACTGCAGTTCATAAGTGAGTTAGACAATCTAGTTCACAACTAGGTACACACTGCAGCTCAGAAGTATGTAGACACTCTTGAAAACTGTAGTACAAAAACCCAGGGGAAAGATTATACAGTGCAGTTCTAGGAATGAGTTCCCACATACATCGTTCTCGGGTACCCTAGCCACCACGTCTTAAGGTACTGCGATGTCTTCCTAAAAAGTAAGCGCCCTGGAACTAAGCAGCCATCATCTACCCAAGTCTACGCCCATTTCCAGCCCTGGCGTACGTGACACATAAGTCGTTGTACAGCGCCGACCTTAATAATAACGAAATTGATTGAATGTTGGCATTTCTTACGTTTTCAGAGTAGTATCCTTGAGGCCAACAAATATAATATTTTCAAAACAGCGGAAAACTTTTCTCCGTAGGTGCAGGCTCGTAAAAGGAGACATTTTGAAGTTGGGCCTGCCTTTCAATAACTACAATTACTGACACGTTGATTGTCTCTAACAAGTTCACCTTAACTGGTTTTCTGTTCGTCAAGTGTCTGCTAGAAGATTCCCTTCCGGCTTCGTATAAGGAGCGACTCTGTTGGCGCCATTTTGGCGATGCGGTATTGAAATCACTCAGCCGTTGCCACCCAGATCCCAGTAACAACATCCATATGTGGAGCGTTCAGTTTGCATCATGTTTCACTCAGCAAACTTTTCATAATATAGTCAAACACAAATACAGTCGAACCCGGGTTATAACGATATCGATTTATACGACATCTCGTCTATAACGTCAGATATTCTGTGGTACCAATTAATTCCTCACTGTTAACCATAACATTATACTCCTCGGTTATAACGACACTGTTTATAACGACACAAAATATTCAGTCCCTTTCATTACGTTATAACGGAGTTCGACTGTATATCGCGACTGTTTGTTTACGACAGTTTGTGGCGATATATCGAGTGTGGCAATAAATCGATATATACTGTATAATAGGGAATTTTTTGCTCACAGTCTTTCATGGGCGCTAAGTGAAGGTGGCGCTATATCGGGTTTGATTGTATTGTGTTCTCGATTCGTTGCTAAACAGTGTGAAATGTTAGGATCATGTTGACAATCGGATAACGCAACAATACATTTCTTTCTGTGACGCAACAGCCCAACTCGGACCCAGGCCGCCTCATTGTTGAGGTTTCTAGACCACACACAATTAGACACATAACACGCGGTAGGACTCCTCTGAACGAGTGATCAGCTCGTCGCAGAGGCCGATACCTACAAACACACAACAAACATCAATGCCCTCGGCGGGATTCGAACCTGCTATCCCAACAATCAAGTGGCTTCAGACCTACGACTGAGACCGCACCGAGATCGGCAACAATACATATATTTTACAAAATATTAATTGCGGTTCATGTTTATGATAACATTTACTGATAAGGTAAAGCAATCCCATTACAGGCCTGGACAGGTCCTTAGGGCTCCAGGAGGTTGAGGCTCCAGATTTCTAGACAATCGGCACATGAAGGTGGTAAGGTTGTCAGCCCTACTCACCGGCCGCCTTTACGCAGGAGGTATTTCTGTTAGAGGCTGAGTCGACCCCAGGGCCATATTGCGTCCGGAAGGGTTCAATGAAAAATCCCAATGACTACATCGGGAATCGAACTCGCGACTTTCCGGCTTGTAGCGCCAGTGCCCCTCGCCGCGTATAAATATAGTTTAAATATTCTATCACAAGAAATTTCCACGTCCCTTGGTAAAGTACGAGTAGTTAACCAGTTGTTGTTATGAAACTGAAAAATTTCGCGCAACTCTGTATTATTTTCTATTTCAGAAAAACAAAATTAAAAGGCACTCTTTTTCTAAAAGAATTATATTATCAATGCTCACATCGTAACATTCTACAGACGTTCAAAGTTGCATTAGTCAAAAATCCGTCCAAAATTATATTACACCGAACCCCATGAAGATGATCAAATCAAAAAACATTAAATTGGGGAGGGGGGCATGGAGTACAGTCAATGTACGTATAAACGTAACATTGAGGCACGTTCGCGTAACCACTGTTTCCGTGGAAAAGCAATAAGTATTACATATTCTGAGTGTGTGTCTGTAGCCTTAGTTATCCAGCATGCAAAGCGCATGCGCCGTATTATATTGTCATCTGTGGCCTGTCTGGCTCTACCATATTTTTCCACATTATCTCATAAACGGCACGATTTTCGGAAAAAAGTTACTGAACATAAAATGTGTGTTTTGAGTTTTCTCTATAATTTTTGTCTGAAACGTTTCTCATTCCAATAAGAATTCAGCGAGATATTATCATAAATGTACATAGGTCTTCATGTAAAGTACCGTAATTATTGTCAGATTTTAATAAAACTTGAATTTTCTCGACGATTTTCGAAAAATACTCAAATATCAAATGTTATGAAAATCCGTACAGTGGGAGCTGAGTTGTTCCGTGCGGACGGACAGACAGACAGACATGACGAAGCTAATAGTTGCTTTTCGCAATTTTGCTAACGCGCCTAAAAACGGTTCAACAAATTAGAAGATTAGGACAAAATGTACATAGTATTCATGAAGCTTATATATACAAATGAATAACTTATCGTCATTACAGTGAATAAATAGAGACGAAAGAGCAGTTACATCTTACACACGCCAGAGGGCATACAACTGCATACAACTCCATACAACTCCATACAACTCCATACAACTCCATACAACTCCATACAATTCCATACAACTCCATACAACTCCATACAACTCCATACAACTCCATACAACTCCATACAATTCCATACAACCCATACAATCCATACAACCATACAACTCCATACAACTCCATACACTCTACAACTCCATACAACTCCATACAACTCCATACAATTCCATACAACTCATACAACTCCATACAACTCCCTACAACTCCATACAATTCCATACAACTCCATACAACTCCATACAACTCCATACAACTCCATCAACTCCATACAAACTCCATACAACTCCATACAATTCCATACAACTCCATACAACTTCATACAACTCCATACAACTCCATACAACTCCATACAACTCCATACAACTCCATACACTCCATACAATTCCATACAACTCCATACAACTCCATACCCTTTTTACATAAAAATCAATGTAATTAATTTGACTTTAAAGTATCTAATGCAAATTTAGTTTTATTAATTACTATTTAAAAGATATAATTAGACTAAAACAAACACAGAAAATGTTACTGATTAAGCTACTAGGAAGACATTTTACAATTAATAAAATTTAAAAAAAAACATGTAATGTGAGTTCTCACCAAAAAAGTACATATGTAAGATTACACTTTTATTTCTTTATACACAAGGCTGATTATGGTCCGGCAGGACTGGAACATGTAGCTTGCTTTATCATCATCATCATCATCATCATAGTCATCATCATCGTCATCATCATCTTCATCACGCAGTCTGTCTTATGACAGGTCCGTAGCCTCTTCCAAAGCAAGTTCTCCACACGGTGCGATCTAGTGCTTCCTCTTTCAATTTCCAGTACCCTCTCATTTCCTTAAGGTCATCCAGTAGCTGCTTACGTCTTCTTCCTCGTCGTCCCGTCATTTCTATCCTTCCTTCTAACTTTCCTTCAATCACAGTGTTTCAGAAGGCAGTTCCTACGCAAGATGTGACCAATCCAGTTAGCCTTCTTCTTTTTATTGTATGTACGATATTCCTATCCTCCTTGACTCTGTGTAATACTTCTTCATTTTTCATACGATCGGTATAGCAAACAAATATGTAGTTTTGTTAGACGGTGATTTTTTTATTTGTCAACAAAGAATTGATCGCAAGTCAATAATGATAGTGAAAATCTAAATTGGATAAATGATGCAACAGAATTTAAATAACCAACCGCTGCCGAGAGTATTTCTACCGGTGTTATCACAGCTGAAATTCGAATAATGAATACTTCACGCTCTTTCCTTTTCCATATTCAGCCTAGAAACGAATTTGGTGTAAGCTTTAACAGGAGCCTTGGACGACGGTAAGGCGACTGGTGATGGCTCGCCGACTGACTGAGTCAAGCACTGGAGGGGGAAGAGGGGTGCAGGATGCGCTTCCTTTTCGCAAGACAGTCTGACAGACACGTGTTCGATCTGACTCATGCTAATTGAGTATATATGTTTGTTGTTGAGGCTGGAGCACACACACAAGGGCCCTTTTGTACATGACAACCATTTCGCTTAGCAAACACACGTCAAGTAAACTGCATACGATGAAAACGAAATAAAAAGCTCTATGAAACAGAGTCACTCTGTAGAAGATTATAGTCGCTCAGCTCCTCAAGAAATTCCTCTGCTTTTAAGGAAGACGAAGGTTAATCACTGCAGGCAGACGATCTCATTTCTGAGCCAGATGATTGCAACCCAGGCCTCATTCCTTCAAACTGAAGTCTGTCATTGTTCATCCACCTACACTTCCGTCTACAAAACATCTGTTTTCTTTTAGACCAACCATCTAATTTTCATGGAGCAGAGACCTTCTTGAGAAGCTAACAGTTTCTCAGCTAGTAAAGAAATTCATCCGTATTTTATGGAACCAGAAGGTTCATTACCGCACTCACAACAGCCCGCCACTTGTCCCTATCCTGAGCCAGATCAATCCAGTCCATGCCCCCCATCGAAATACTTGAAGGTCCACTTTAATATTAGCCTCTTATCTATGTCTGTATCTTCCAAGTGGCTTCTTTTTCTCAGGCTTCTCCCCACCAAAATCCTGTAGGTATTTCTCTTCTGTCTGCTTATATTTCGGCAATGAACAGCACGAATCCCACCAGATGAATTTTCGTGAAATTTTATATTTGGGATTTTTACTAAAATGTTCCGACACTTGCCGATTTGGGTTAAAGCTGGACAAAAACAAGACACTTCATGTGAAGATCTACGAACATTCATGACAGCTAATATATTGTCTTGATTGTTTTTCAAAACTAAAACAGACAGCGTTCTCTGTGAGGTACGTGCTAAGGCCGAAGAACATGTTGAAGATGGAAACATAACTTTTATGAAACAAAAAATACTATATCTCGCCATTTAGATATGTCGATCACAATCGACTGTAACCTGTTGCTAAGATGCAGAGGAACTATGTAGAATGCGTTGTGTAAAAGGTGGAAAGGCCCATGCAAAATGCATCGTCAGTGTTCTTCTGGAAAACGATATCCCGCCATTTAGATATGTCGATCACAATCGACTGTAACCTGTTGCTAAGATGCAGAGGAACTATGTAGAATGCGTTGTGTAAAAGGTGGAAAGGCCCATGCAAAATGCATCGTCAGTGTTCTTCTGGAAAACGATATCCCGCCATTTAGATATGTCGATCACAATCGACTGTAACCTGTTGCTAAGATGCAGAGGAACTATGTAGAATGCGTTGTGTAAAAGGTGGAAAGGCCCATGCAAAATGCATCGTCAGTGTTCTTCTGGAAAACGATATCCCGCCATTTAGATATGTCGATCACAATCGACTGTAACCTGTTGCTAAGATGCAGAGGAACTATGTAGAATGCGTTGTGTAAAAGGTGGAAAGGCCCATGCAAAATGCATCGTCAGTGTTCTTCTGGAAAACGATATCCCGCCATTTAGATATGTCGATCACAATCGACTGTAACCTGTTGCTAAGATGCAGAGGAACTATGTAGAATGCGTTGTGTAAAAGGTGGAAAGGCCCATGCAAAATGCATCGTCAGTGTTCTTCTGGAAAACGATATCTCGACATTTAGATATATCGATCACAATCGACTGTAACCTGTTGCTAAGATACAGAGGAACTATGTAGAATGTGTTGTGTAAAAGGTGGAAAGGCGCATGCAAAATGCATCGTCAGTGTTCTTCTGGAAAACGATATCTCGACATTTAGATATATCGATCACAATCGACTGTAACCTGTTGCTAAGATACAGAGGAACTATGTAGAATGTGTTGTGTAAAAGGTGGAAAGGCGCATGCAAAATGCATCGTCAGTGTTCTTCTGGAAAACGATATCTCGACATTTAGATATATCGATCACAATCGACTGTAACCTGTTGCTAAGATACAGAGGAACTATGTAGAATGTGTTGTGTAAAAGGTGGAAAGGCGCATGCAAAATGCATCGTCAGTGTTCTTCTGGAAAACGATATCTCGCCATTTAGATATATCGATCACAATCGACTGTAACCTGTTGCTAAGATACAGAGGAACTACGTAGAATGTGTTGTGTAAAAGGTGGAAAGGCGCGTGCCAAATGCATCGTCAGTGTTCTTCTGGAAAACGATATCTCGACATTTAGATATATCGATCACAATCGACTGTAACCTGTTGCTAAGATACAGAGGAACTATGTAGAATGTGTTGTGTAAAAGGTGTAAAGGCGCATGCAAAATGCATCGTCAGTGTTCTTCTGGAAAACGATATCTCGCCTTTAGATATATCGATCACAATCGACTGTAACCTGTTGCTAAGATACAGAGGAACTATGTAGAATGTGTTGTGTAAAAGGTGGAAAGGCGCATGCCAAATGCATCGTCAGTGTTCTTCTGGAAAACGATATCTCGCCATTTAGATATATCGATCACAATCGACTGTAACCTGTTGCTAAGATACAGAGGAACTATGTAGAATGTGTTGTGTAAAAGGTGGAAAGGCGCGTGCCAAATGCATCGTCAGTGTTCTTCTGGAAAACGATATCTCGCCATTTAGATATATCGATCAAAATCGACTGTAACCTGTTGCTAAGATACAGAGGAACTATGTAGAATGTGTTGTGTAAAAGGTGGAAAGGCCCATGCAAAATGCATCGTCAGTGTTCTTCTGAAAAACGATATCTCGCCATTTAGATATATCGATCACAATCGACTGTAACCTATTGCTAAGATACAGAGGAACTATGTAGAATGTGTTGTGTAAAAGGTGGAAAGGCGCGTGCCAAATGCATCGTCAGTGTTCTTCTGGAAAACGATATCTCGCCATTTAGATATATCGATCAAAATCGACTGTAACCTGTTGCTAAGATACAGAGGAACTATGTAGAATGTGTTGTGTAAAAGGTGGAAAGGCCCATGCAAAATGCATCGTCAGTGTTCTTCTGAAAAACGATATCTCGCCATTTAGATATATCGATCACAATCGACTGTAACCTATTGCTAAGATACAGAGGAACTATGTAGAATGTGTTGTGTAAAAGGTGGAAAGGCGCGTGCCAAATGCATCGTCAGTGTTCTTCTGGAAAACGATATCTCGCCATTTAGATATATCGATTACAATCGACTGTAACCTGTTGCTAAGATACAGAGGAACTATGTAGAATGTGTTGTGTAAAAGGTGGAAAGGCGCTGCCAAATGCATCGTCAGTGTTCTTCTGGAAAACGATATCTCGCCATTTAGATATATCGATCAAATCGACTGTAACCTGTTGCTAAGATACAGAGGAACTATGTAGAATGTGTTGTGTAAAAGGTGGAAAGGCGCATGCCAAATGCATCGTCAGTGTTCTTCTCGAAAACGATCTCGAATTTAGAATCTGGGACAATAACAGAACGAAAGCGCCAGAAGTTTTACGTTCTGTAGGCATTTACTGACTTAATTCTATACAACATATCCAACAAAATGCACAAATATTTCAATATACAGTTATGTTTAAAACATTCTGCCTCCAACATGTTTCGATCCGTACGGATCATCTTCAGGGAGCAAACATATCAATCATGTATAAAACAAGAATGAAGATAAAATTAGGCTAACAATATATGACGTGTCTTGATATTTTTAAATCCATTCTTGTTATATATGTACTGACTGATGTGGTTCCTCCCTGAATATGATCCATAAAACCGAAACATTTTGGAGGCATAATGTTTTTAACATAAAATTGTGTATTGAAATATTTGTGCATTTTGTCGGATATATTTTATAAAATTTTCAATTAATGCAAGGAAATGGTTAATATTAAATTTCCTGACTTGTTTACGAGCCCATTTCGTCATCCGTATTTCAAGAACTACCAGGATGTCACATTTCTAAAACGACATGACACAAACTTACTTGAAAAACATTTCTTAGTGATCCCTCCATATGTTCTCGTATTGCATAAGCGGAGGTCTGGTTATGGTGCGTCTAACAAGGGTTCATCAGACCTTGCCTCGCCCACTGCGCTTGCTAGTTCTTCCCTCAGATGTACGTCATCATCTTCAGGCACAACCAGTTTCCTTTCCGTGCATTTAGAACCTAACGTCTACAAGGGGGAATTGAGGTTGAGGTCTTTCTCTGTCACAAGACACGCTGAACAAGACGGATCCGGCAACGCGTTTCCCAACCTTTGCATATATCGTAATCTGAGATTCGTATTTGTTGCTATTGTCCCAGTAAGTGGGTTGGTAGGTTAACTTGACACTTGTAAGAAATATAGCGAATAATGATTAAAGGCACTAAAATATGTGATATTAAGAGCAGATTAAGTTGAGGGAATGCCCGCTACATTCGGTCCAGAATCTTTTGCTTTCTGTTTGCTGTCTAAAGACATACAGATTAAAACTTACAGAAATACAAATCTGCCAGTCATTGTACATGGGTATGGAACTTGGTATATCACATTAAGAGAAGGACATAGGTTGAATTTGTTCGAGAAGAGAGTGCTAATCACGATATTTGGGCCTGAGAGAGCAGAAAGAGAAAACTGAGAGATGAAGAGCTTCACGGTTTGTACTTCTCGCCAAATAATAGTAGGGAGACCAAATTAAGGACGATGAGATGGATAGAGCATGTAGCACTTATGGTAAAGAAGAAAAATACACGTTTCATGGGGAGACATAAAGGGAAGAGGCCACTTGGAAGACCCAGAAGTAGATGGGAGGATAATATTAAAACAAATCTTAAATAAATAGTATCAAAGGGTGTGGACTGGATTCATCTGGCTCAGGATAGGGACAAGTGGCAAACGCCTACGAGTACAGTAATTAGCCTTCGGATTCCATAAAATGAGGGGAATTTCTTGACTAGCTGAGGAACTAATAGCTTCTGAAGAATTACTCTTCTTCAAGGAGTTAGTTAGTCAGTCAGTCAGTTTTTTTTAAAGGGTCCCGCAGCAGATGCTTCTGATGCACCGCAGCCTTAAGGCTTCTTGTCGCAACCCTGTGATAAAGACGATTAGTTTTCTTCGTTTTTCCGTGTAATGGAGCTCCGGTTGAATGTAATTGACAGGGGAAAACCTGTCCCAGTGCCACTTTGTCCACCACAAACCCCACATGGACTGACCCGGGATTGAACTCGGGCCTCCGCGGTGAGAGGCCGGCGACTAGCCGCCTCAGCCATGACACGGCCTGGTTGGTTAGTTAGTCTAGTTAGTTAGTTAGTATTAGCTAGCTAGCTAGTTAGCATTAGTTAGCTAGTATAGTTAGTTAGCTATCAGTTAGTTTGTTAGTTAGTTTTAGTTAGTTAGCTAGCTATTAGTTAGTTAGTTAGTTAGCTAGCTAGCTAGTTAGTCATAGATTAGTAGTTAGTTAGCATAGTTAGTTAGGGGGTTAGCTATCAGTATAGTTATTAGTTGTTAGTTAGTTAGTTAGTTATACTAGTTACTAGTCTTTTGTTTAGTATAGTTAGTTAGGGGTTTTAGTTTATTAGTTAATTAGTTAGTTAGTTAGTTAGTTGAGCAGTGTCTTCAACGTCTGTTAGGTGCAACCTATACCGTGCAACCCTTGGCAACAGCTACTCGCAGCCACTGGGCACCTGAGGACGCCAGAACCCCCGAATAGGAAGAGTACTGCGGAATAAGCATTTGCCGTCAGCTGGCCTAGTCACTGTCTGAAACAACGAGATGCTTTGCAGACATGAGGTTCTCCCAGGAGTGAAGAAGGTCTAAGTCTTCCCTGATGTTACGCCGTGTCGACTGGTAAACAGTTACCGACGTTTCGGAGCATCATAATACTGTCATCTTCAGGGTCAAACAGTCTGACCCTGAACATGCAGGCCGATGTTAGAATATATTCGAAGGTCCGTCTAGTATCGTTATTAATGCCAAAATGTTCCGAAAGATAAGAAAAGATAAGGAAGAAAGAGTGGAGTGTCCGGAGGCTGTGTGTGTGTGTGTGTGTGTGTGTGTGGGAGAATGAACATTGACTGCTGATAAATGAGATGAAAATAAAAAAAGGTGCTTGTATAAACGCCCATACACCAGCCCACGTGTGTCTAACGTGCAACTGACAGTTAAGTTACTGCCTCTGAAACACAGAGTGCAAGAGCGGCCTATGTAAATGCCGCACTCGTTGTCTTATCGCGAAAAGATCGCTCGAACAGCGTGACGTGGGTTCAAAACCCCCTCAGGGCTCGAAATTATATAACGTTATGTACAGGCAGAGTGGGCCGGGATAGCTCAGTCGTTATAGCGACTGAGCTACGGGCTGGATGGTCCGGGGATCGAATCCCGGTGGGGGCGAGATTTTCTGCATCCGTCCAAACCGGCCCTGGGGCCCACCCAGCCTCTCTTTCCCGAGGGTAAAGTGGCCGGGGCGTAGCATTACCACCTACCCCAGCCAATGCCGAAGTTAAAGAAAGAGTAGAGCTATACGTCTACTCCCCCTCTGGGATTTCATAGCCTGTTCTAGTGTGAACTTTACCTTTAAAAGGTAAAGCAATCCCATTACAGACCCTTAGGGTTCCAGGAGGTTGAGGATCCCAGATTTCTAGACAATCGGCACATGAAGGTGGTAAGGTTGTCAGCCCTACGCACCGGCCGCCTTTAGCCCCCAGGAAATATTCCTGGTACTCATTTCTGTTAGAGGCTGAGTCGACCCCAGGGCCACAGTGCGACCGAAACGATTATGTCAAGGAAAAATTCCAGTGACAACATCGGGAATCGAACCCGCGACGTTCCGGTTTGTAGCGTAGTGCCTCAACCAACTGCGCCACCGCGCGCCCCGGTAATACACCTGTATCTTAGTTCTACGGTCCGGTAATACACCTGCACCTTAGCTACACGGGCCGGTAATACACCTGTATCTTAGTTCTACGATCCGGTAATACACCTGTATCTTAGTTCTACGGTACAGTAATACACCTGTATCTTATTTCTACGATCCGGTAATACACCTGTATCTTAGTTCTACGGTCCGGTAATATACCTGTATCTTAGTTCTACGGTCCGGTAATACACCTGTATCTTAGTTCTACGGTACAGTAATACACCTGTGTCTTAGTTCTACGGTCCGGTAATACACCTGTATCTTAGTTCTACGGTACAGTAATACACCTGTATCTTAGTTCTACGGTCCGGTAATACACCTGTATGTTAGTTCTACGGTACAGTAATACACCTGTATCTTAGTTCTACGGTACAGTAATACACCTGTATCTTAGTTACACGGTCCGGTAATACACCTGTATCTTAGTTCTACGGTACAGTAATACACCTGTATCTTAGTTCTACGGTCCGGTAATACAACTGTATCTTAGTTCTACGGTACAGTAATACACCTGTATCTTAGTTCTACGGTCCGGTAATACACCTGTATCTTAGTTCTACGGTACAGTAATACACCTGTATCTTAGTTCTACGGTCCGGTAATACATCGTCGCTCGAACAGCTTTACACATACATTGTCACTGTCCTCTTGGTGTTTTCAGTATCAAGTGTTCATATGTGGTGCAACTTTGACACAATGCTTGTTCCGATCTATTTACCTTTTCTTTGTGTTTACGCACTGCAGCTCAATAGCTTGTGTTTAGTGTTTATAAACCTGTACCACACTGGCTTTATCAGCCTCTGGTATTCTTACATCGAATTTTCGTTACTTCCAAACCGACGTGACATGATTTTCGAGCTTTTGTGAACAAGACAATAGCCTACGTCTTCGGGTTACACAAAGACGGGAACTTTCTTGACGCTCTGAGCAAGTGTAAGTTTCTCAAGAAAGGCTCTGACCAGTGAGTGAGTGAGTGAGTGAGTGAGTGAGTGAGTGAGTGAGTGAGTGACAGTGATATTTAGTGAGTTGGTTAGTCAATTAGTCTGTCAGTCAGTCAGTTAATCAGTTACAGATTTAGTGGCTCAGTAAGTTGGTTCGATAGCTGGTTGTTTGGTTGCTTGGTTGCTCGGTTGTTGGTTGGTTGTTGGTTGGTTGGTTCGTTGGTTGATTGTTTGGTTGGTTGATTGGTTGGTTGCTCGGTTGCTCGGTTGTTGGTTCGTTCGTTGTTTGTTTGTTTGTTTGTTTGTTGGTTGCTTGGTTGGTTGATTGGTTGGTTGGTTGGTTGTTGGTTCGTTCGTTGGTTGTTTCTTTGGTTGGTTGATTGATTGGATGGTTGCTTGGTTTCTCGTTGTTGGTTCGTTCGTTGTTTGATTGGTTGGTTGGTTGATTGCTTGGTTGTTGGTTGGTTCGTTCGTTGTTTGTTTGGTTGGTTGGTTGATTGGTTGGTTGCTTGGATGTTGGTTGGTTGGTTTGTTCGGTAGTTGGTTGGTTGTTTAGGTAGTTGGTTGGTTAAATATTTAGCTAGTTACTTAGCTAGTTAGTTGGTTCGTTAGTTAGTTGCTTAGTTAGCTAGTCAGTCAGTTCAGTCAGTCAGTTAGTTCAGTCAGTCAGTCACTGGATCGACAAATTTAGGAACGTGAAATATGGAGCATGTCATAACATTTTAATATACCCCATAACTTCCGTCTACTTGTCCATTCCCAAAGATCACGGACTTCTTGGTAAACGTTACAAACTGTTGTACGACACTGCAGCACGGACTTCTTGGTAAACGTTACAAACTGTTGTACCGACACTGCAGCATGTACTTCTTGGTAAACGTTACAAACTGTTGTACCGACACTGCAGCATGTACTTCTTGGTAAACGTTACAAACTGTTGTACCGACACTGCAGCATGTACTTCTTGGTAAACGTTACAAACTGTTGTACCGACACTGCAGCATGTACTTCTTGGTAAACGTTACAAACTGTTGTACCGACACTGCAGCACGGACTTCTTGGTAAACGTTACAAACTGTTGTACCGACACTGCAGCATGTACTTCTTGGTAAACGTTACAAACTGTTGTACCGACACTGCAGCATGTACTTCTTGGTAAACGTTACAAACTGTTGTACCGACACTGCAGCATGTACTTCTTGGTAAACGTTACAAACTGTTGTACCGACACTGCAGCATGTACTTCTTGGTAAACGTTACAAACTGTTGTACCGACACTGCAGCATGTACTTCTTGGTAAACGTTACAAACTGTTGTACCGACACTGCAGCATGTACTTCTTGGTAAACGTTACAAACTGTTGTACCGACACTGCAGCATGTACTTCTTGGTAAACGTTACAAACAGTTGTACCGACACTGCAGCACGGACTTCTTGGTAAACGTTACAAACTGTTGTACCGACACTGCAGCATGTACTTCTTGGTAAACGTTACAAACTGTTGTACCGACACTGCAGCATGTACTTGTTGGTAAACGTTACAAACTGTTGTACCGACACTGCAGCATGTACTTCTTGGTAAACGTTACAAACTGTTGTACCGACACTGCAGCATGTACTTGTTGGTAAACGTTACAAACTGTTGTACCGACACTGCAGCATGTACTTCTTGGTAAACGTTACAAACTGTTGTACCGACACTGCAGCATGTACTTCTTGGTAAACGTTACAAACTGTTGTACCGACACTGCAGCATGTACTTGTTGGTAAACGTTACAAACTGTTGTACCGACACTGCAGCATGTACTTCTTGGTAAACGTTACAAACTGTTGTACCGACACTGCAGCATGTACTTCTTGGTAAACGTTACAAACTGTTGTACCGACACTGCAGCATGTACTTCTTGGTAAACGTTACAAACTGTTGTACCGACACTGCAGCATGTACTCGAACACAAAAACACGGCGACGGTTTATCTCTTAGGGCCCAAACTTTTTATCAAACAGAAATGTATCGTTATTTGGTCTGTCCTTGTGGAATTCAGTGGTTACCCTAAAATTATAAAGAAAAATTATTTTTGATAAATAAATTGTAATTAATATAGTCTTCTCGGGCGCACAGCCGCGTCAATTCGTTTGAATACAACGTTTCGGGGACTAGCTCCGTCCCCATCCTCAGGCAAAACTGACAAAAATCAGTTTTGCCTGAGGATGGGGACGGAGCTAGTCCCCGAAACGTTGTATTCAAACGAATTGACGCGGCTGTGCGCCCGAGAAGACTATATTGAATCATGTCGCCGCGAAAGTTTTAAAACTTATATAAATTGTTATTGTTTTAAACCATACAGATGACGTCAATACCGCCAAGTGTTTCTAAATCACTCTCAGTTACAGTGATTTCAATCTGTTTGCGTCAGGCTTATTTACAAACTAGAGGATTCGAATTTTGACTGTTTTCTGTCATGTGTCGATGTGGGCATCCTGAGTCTTAGACAACACAGACACTGTGGGCGTGGATTCTAATCTCGCTGTTTTATTGGCGGCTCTCTGTGTTGTACGACAAGAAGCCTGTGGCAAACGTGTGGGAGACGTTTGCTGTTATTTGGAATGAATCAAAAGCGTGTCTTAATAAGGAAGCAAGGCTAGAATCAGCATTAACTCCAAGTAATCGAAATGTTTATTTTGACTAATTTATTTATTTATTTATTTCATCATCACGCAGTCTGTCTTACGACAGGTCCATTAGACTCTTCCAAAGCGAGTTCTCCACAGAGTGCGATCTAGTACTTCCTCTTTCAATTTACAGTATATTCTCATTTCTTTAAGGTCATCCAGTAGCTGTTTACGTCTTCTTTCTCATCTTCCCGTCCCTTCCATCTTTTCTCCAATAACGTGTTTCAGAAGGCAGTTCCTACGCAAGATGTGACCAATCCAGTTAGCCTTTCTTCTTTTTATTGTATGTACGATATTCCTCTCCTCCTTGACTCTGTGTAATACTTCTTCATTTCTCACACGATCGGTCCAACTGATCTTCTCCATTCTTCTCCAGCACCACATTTCAAAACTTTCCAGATACTTCTGATCTACTTTTCAAAGTGTCCACGTTTCAGCACCGTACAAAGCTACGCTCCAAATGTAGCACTTTACTAGTTTCTTCCTTAAATTTAAGTCCAATTTGCTGGTGAAAAGAGTCTTCTTCTTGTTGAATGCTGCTTTTGCCATGGCAATTCTAGATTTAATTTCACGTGTACATCTTGCATCACTTGTTATCCTGCTACCCAAATGGTTGACATTTTTCACATTCTCCAGTTGTTTTTGATCAATCATTATCTGTACTGAGTATGGTTGTCTTGAGAATCTATTAATTTATTATTTATTTAATAACAATGTCAATATCTCAGACTATATATCGTCGAAGAGTGGGGTGATTAGTTACAAATAAATTGGAACAATACAGAAAGAAGTGATCGTGAGATAATTACGATACTATCCCAGGGTTTGGCTGGAATGGCTGAAGAATATCACGAAAGCCTGAGTTAGGATGACTGGTCACCGGACCGAGATTTGAACCCGAGACAGGATGTGCCCCCCCCCCCCCCACTAATGTTAAACAACAAGAAGTAAAGTCAGTAACGGAAGTTTCGCAGAGATCATGACATTATAGAACTACTGAGTGTACTACGTTAGTAATGTAGCCTTATGCCATTTATGAGGCACTAAGGACCCCGTCGGTTACACCAGATAACCTCCAAAGTCTGCCCACACTGGTAACTGAAAGTTGAAAACCAACCGTCTCAATTCAAACGATCACAACAGCATATTTGAAATTGCTACCAAGGACAATCTCGACTCTCCAAACTTTCCAACCCCCCCCCCCCCCCCCCCCAATTACACCCAAAGAGGATTTTATAAAAGTCCATATATCTTCCTCTCCCCCTTTCGTAATGCCCCTTTAAGAACTCATAATGCTTCTAATTTAGAACTTGTACAACGTGTTCAGTACGGTTACAAATGAGCATTGGCAGTTCTTGCCTTACGTTAAACAGCTAATAATATTACAGAAAGCATCTTTGTCATTAATTACTTACAAACGTATGAAATTTGATTTTCTCTCAGGTTACAGTAAACCTGAAATTATAGAGTTTACATAAATATTTAAACTAACCCTTCGGCCGCGAAGCTAGACATTTAGATTTTAAAGCACCCTTTATGTAAAAACATGAATATTTTATGAACCAAAAAAAAAGATAACATTATGAAACACGAGGCATTTTGTGGGGGGGGGGGGGGGAAGAAAAAGGAGATTGTGCCCCATGTGTCAAAAAAATTCAGTAAGTATATATTGTTGAATAAATATATGAAATGCGATCTTTCGGTGGTAGAGCTACTTGCGTCCTATATATATATATACAGTGGCGGACTGGCCAGGGTGTCAGCTTGCCCGATGGCAAGTGGGCCCCCTTAAACATTAGACAACATGTTAAAAATGTTAATGACAATTTAGTAGCTTGAAAATATAATAGAAGTTCCAATATTATTACTGGCTGCAACTAACATTTACGTTGTATTACTATTTTAATAAAAACATTTTAATAAAATCCACCATTTATTTAAAATTAAAAAAAAAAATAATTTAAAAATTCAATTATAACAATCTGTATTTACATTTAGTATCTACTGTATACTGCCAGTAATATGTACAATATATTACACTGTAATTACTAAAATATATACATTTATTTCGCAAAAATTTTAATTGTACCTTTTTTCCACTTATGTATTTTTTTAAATTTTTATTTATTTCTTATAAAAATTAAATTATAGCCTTATAGTTGTGGGTGGGCCCCCTTTGTCTCCTGGCAACCAATATTTTTAGACCCAGTCCGCCACTGTATATATATATGTGTATATATATATATATATATATATATATAGAATGGGCGGTGGCTAAAGGCGGTCCATAAAACTAAATACATTGACAAAGAAGCCGATTATATACAAATATAAAATATAGACAATCGACGTATAACTTCGTTTCCAAATTCAGCCAACAGAATGGACTTTAACTCTATTCATATATTCGTAGCAGTCTGTACATCTGCTGTGGGTAACTAAAGATGTTAATACAGAGTGGCAACACCCTGTATAATACCAGACTCTCCAGCATACGTTTCTGCGTCCGCCTCCCCCTCCATCCACATGTCTTACAACTGATTTTCATGAAACTTGGTACTAAAGTCATGCCATTGGAGCTACATCAGTTTTAATGTCCCGAAATGAGTAACAGCAATATGGCGTCTACGCGTACCTATGGAAAGGAGCGACTCTAGTAACATTTACTCTAAGGTGAATAATACCGCAATACATATATGCAATATTTGTTCAG